>JBBPLE010000055.1:18832-107314 GCA_038089675.1 Boletales sp. KT-2023b
TTTCAACAATCTTCTATGGTGGGGCGTCTAGATAAATCCGTGAGGGATTGATCCTTGATAGATAAAGACGGCAACCATACCATACAGTGTTTTACGATCGGATCACGACATTTTTCAAGCGTACTTGCGAAAAGCTGTGAAAGGCACGCTAACGGAGCATTGTCCGATCCACGACCATCGCATAAGTGTTCTCAAAACTGAAACTTTGAGTCTTTGACACACACGACGAAGCCAGACACATCACATGCCCGAGTTGGGCCAGCTGGACCAAACCCTCCACGATTCTAGACTTCTCAACTTTGGGCAAGATAAACGAATTTCCCCGATTTCAAACCATACTGGGTTTATACGTACTGCTTCAGGCTGGGCGGATACAGGGCACCAGGGCCAACCGGACGCCACCACATACTTACGGGCGTTTCGAGATAAGAGCGATCACCATGGAAACTTCCTAGGTGAGGCGAAGCAGACCAAAGTAGCGCGTCCAACAAATCAGGTCCCTGAGGATATGACGAAGCAGCAAGTCGCGCCAACATGACGATCAAGATCCTAGTGCCTGACAAAGGATGACTTAACCAAAGAGTCAGGGACATTCACGGGTTGTGCGGGAAAAAGCTGTGGTGACACTGGCCCTGCGGTGCTTTGACTGTGCACCTTGCATACTTCGTCGTGGTCTTGTGTGGACACCATGAAGCACCGTGAGTCCGTGACGCGGCAATCAAACCAGATCACGTTCAAATACCTAAAGATTTCAACATAAAGTTAGCCCCACGAACCCGGAACAGGAGAAAATTCTGGATTGGATAAAAGAAATATGAGTACATCGTGGACAACAAGGTCGATCAACATAAGCCTGGCCAGGCAGGCCAAAAAAAAAAAAGGAAGAAAACAAGTGATTTGGAAGTCGAGATACTAATAATCGAGGGGAAAAGAGGCAAGAGAAAACCAAGATGTGCTATGGTTTCAGGAATCAGATTGTACAAGACAACAGAAAAGGGAATGGAAGTTGAAAGCGACGAGCGAGTCACTATACAAGAAAAACCAAGCGAGAAATCTGGATAATAAGGATAGAAAACGTCGAGACAAAGGCATCATGAGGAATTATATAAATAACGACGGCACCCGGGGATTTCCGTTCCAAAAACGTGCGTGATGCGTGCGCATGGCATTTGAGCGTGACTTGGTCCCATGCATTTGCAGTGACTATGAAGACAACTGAATAGATAACTTGCCGCCCGTCGTCAGCCATAAGGTTGATACAGTTGTGTTGATACAACATTTTTTCCGCCTAGAATTGATTTGTCGAAATAAACGTTGAGAAAATTTACGCGTTAGATCATGATGTGTCCTGGAGCGCTGTCCCAGGAAATCAACGGGTCGAGAGGTCAATGCTTGCTCCCAAACTACTTCCATTCTTCTCGGGCCGCAATCCGTCGATGTGATGATACGGTACCGCTAGATGCTGATGATGACGGTGCTGCTCTTCTTCAAAGAGTTTCCGTCCCAAGTCCGTCCGCAGATTCGCGCCGGACCCGGACTTCAATGAAATCGTAGCGCGAGGCACTGTGGTCGTTGCAGGGGAGGGAGAAACGTTGATAAAGTCATTCAAATTAAATGGGACATTGCCGGGTGTTGGTGGGGCTTGCGAATCATGGGGGAAGAGGGCCTCTAACTGTCCCGAAAGAGACAAAGGAGCCTGAAGCAACTGAGATGATGACGGAGAGGAAGCGGATACAGGGGTCGGGGGGATCACTGTCGGCTCCGTCGGTGCGGCGGAGGCCAGCGACCCTGCATTGTCACCCGATATGTCAGGACGGTGAGGCTCGCTCACTGTCTGTGTCTGGGAGCTTTGGCTCCCTGGCAGGGTGTCGATCGTGAGGTTGCTCTCGCTCCGTAAAGGACTTCTCCCGTCGTCGCCTCCAAAGAGTATCCTACCCTGAGAGCGGAGCGAACCGCCACCACCCAACACGCGGAACGCAGCCAAGTCCTTCGCGTCCCTATCTCGCGTCGTAGAGGAACGCACGGGAGATGGGGATGTGTGTAAATACAACATCAGGTTCGCCGCCTCTTCGTCATCAGCCCGCGGGGTAGAGTATATGTTGTCATGATTCGTGCGTGGCGGAGTGGCCACTCTCGCGGCAGATGGAACACAGAAGGACGATTCTGCTGATGGCGCTAGCGAAGAAGGCGCCGTGACTGCCCGGGCCGAACTCTGCGCGTAATGGGAGAGTGAATGAAATGAGCCTTCGGAGCCGGCAGAAAGGGAGGAACGAGGTGATGACGCGCTGGCAATCGATGGACGTGACTGGAGAAGTGATGTAAGCGTGGCAACAGCTTTTCTCTCTACATCCGCCGCTTCCTCCGCGGATTCCCTCTTTTTTCCCTTGCTGCTCCTTGCCTTGATCCGCGAAGCCTCCTCCCTTCGGCTACGCGACTGGGCACGTGTACCCTCAGCAATACTGCGCACTGCAGGTATCGAGTGGCCTGCCCGGTGCCCAAGACGTGCACGAGATCCGGCTGTAGAACGAGAGGGTGCTTGCACGGGAGGATCAGCTGAATTGTGCACAGTGCGTGCTTGCTTCAGCGGGGGTGGTCCGAGAAGAGCAGTGTAGAGACTCTGGGGCGAATTAGAGGAAGATGAAGTACCCGTGGGATAATAATAAGAACGCGAGGGGGCAGTCATTGATGACGCGGATGCTGCCGGGGAAGGAACATTATCAATTCTGCGTGTCAGACTACCATGGGTAGTAGGGTGAGTGTAATGAATGTGGCCTCCAGCGGCCTTGCGCTTGCTCCCGATCAAGCGGGGTGGAGGGGCAGACGTTGCGTGCGTCTTGGCCTCCAGATCATTAAGTGGAACATGAGGAATGTTATGGGCAGCTTTGTACGACGCATAGGACAAGCGGGCGCGGAGACCACGGACGACCTGGGGAGGGTGAGACAGGGGATGTTAGCGGGTGTAATTCGGACTGAGCACGACAAGAGGACAGGATATGCGAGCAAAAGACAGAGGAGGGTAGCAGTAAGCACGCACAGCGGCGATACCGCTGCAGGCGCGATGCATTGGGGTACCAACGCGTCCCGAGGCGGTTGAGGACACGGACACTCACGACGGAAAGTTCGGCACTGGCCAAAAATTTTCGAACGACCTTGTCTCTTTCTTCCCGTTCCAACGGATCCATGTCCGTCGAGAGAGACGGGCTGTGTGGCTGCACGTATGCAAGGGGGGGTGACGGAGAGGTCACCGAGGACGACGGCGTGACCATTGGCGCGCGTCCGCTGCGAAACTGGTCTGGTATATACAGAATTAGTACAGAGATATACACCGGACGCTGTGGTGGGCGACGTCGGGACAGCTGTGGTCGCTGTTGAGGACGGCGATGGGCCTGGGCTGTCCGCTGTGTGAAATGGTGAGGAGCGCGTTAGGGAGAAGCCACGCGCGACGCGCCCGTCTTATTCATCCTAATTCCCACGCTTTTTATACCCAGAACGTTCCGATTTGTGTCTGATGTGTATTACAGGATACATACGCGGGAAAAAGTTCCTCCCGCACAGTAAACACGATGAGAACACGACGAGGACGAGATGTCAATAGACCACAGTATGGCTTGGACCTTACCAGAAACACTCTGCAGTGGAGTCCAGCGCGTGCAGACGTCTTTCGGAGCATGTGAGCTGGCCCGTAACGACCGGGTGAAACTGCCGGACAGCCCGAAGCACCAGGAGCAAGTCGGACTAATTAGAAGAGCGACAGATTTCGGAGTTCACGCACATGTTAATAACACCCATACATGGATTCGCGAGCGTGATATCACCCCACGCGGGACTATATCAGATGATCTCTTCCCCGTCACATTCGCTATCCCAAGGGAATGCCACCCGTGCCGGAGGCCTGTCCTTGCGAGCTTGCACCACGATCGGTAGACACACATCCAGATCCATCGGTAGCCTCTATTTCATCCCAGTACCATCGTGGTAAGAATCCAATGCGATCATCGCCTCCCATAACTTCTTCCACCCCTGACACATCAAGCATGGTGATAGTGGACCCTACCTTGGGCGTAAATACGACACGCCAGACATTCGTCCCTGTGTGCACGGGAATTGTATCGTGCAGAAACGACAGGAACTTGTCTCCCCAGGCCAAGCAGACAAGGGGATCCCACCCTCCAGGTTTACCCCGAACGGATCGGGGGATCTCGACGGTCCGGAACGATTGGGTCGTCACGAGTTGCCCGGATGGCTTGCGAAAACCAACGACGATTTCCTATCCCACGATGGATTGAATAAAGGGGCATGAGAACTCGGATTAACATACCGGTACTCCCAGAAGGAAAGACTGCAGATAGAATTTGAGCAGTTTTCTGGGCGAGACTGAGTCGGTAGTGAAAGGAACCCGTGAATACATACTTTTCGAATCTGACCTCATCAGATGGTCCTCGGATCGTCAGGGAGGTCTTTAGTTCAACAAAGTTGTCCGTGCCTCCCGTGTACCTTCCTGTGTACGTTAATGAATCGACGCTCAAAACGACTCGCGGAGCATACCACGAATACAGTCGACCTCTCCCCCGATGACAATCCTGCGGTCGCCGAGTTTCGTTTTCACGACGCTGCACCACTGAACATTGGTATTGACGTCCCCACCCCACCCTAAAATATCCGACGACGTGGTCTCTCGACGACCAGGGACAGAGGTCGTGCAGTAAGACTCAAACGCATAGCCATAATAAACCTGACGCCGTTGGCGAGGCTCCATGTTATTCCTAAAGTCCGATAAGCACAACACAATACAGAGAGAGCCTCTTACTTTTCTTTGAGCTTTGCATCCCTCATATGTTCCTCAAAGTAAAACGTTCCGCCAACCCGCATTACGTTCAGCTCCCAGCCCTCCCTTTCTTCATAAGGTGCTGTGAGAATCCTCTCTCACAAGCTAGGTGAATCCGTCAACAACGAAGAACAAGGGATCTCACTTGGTCATGATTCCTCTCCAGCTCATGACATGAACGTCAGGTGCGCCGTTAGGCAGATCCTTTTTGAACCTCAGCCATGATTGCAAGAGCGCGTCCAGTCGGCCGCGCTCGTCAGGCCGTCTGATCCACCTATCATACCCGTAACCAAGGTCTACGCCAAGAGGTGGGTCGAGATAGTAACGCAGCGCAGAGTTATTGAATTCGAGTACGTGGTCTGGAGTATACGAAAACGTGAGCAGCGGGGTCGGTTGCTGAAACGGGGGTGCCTTTGACGGTGGGTGCGACAGACTGGGATAGGCCAGCGTCGTGTTCGATGGGCGTTTGGGAGAAGGTGCAGCGTCGCTGAGCTCTGCGTCGGCGGCCTTTCGTTTCTGTGCCATGGACGCTCGTTATCGGTCGCGCGTGGAGGTCCAAGTCCAAGGTTTGTTGATTTCCGAAGCCTTTGCCAAACAACCACCACGTGTGATGCCAGCAAGTCAAGTTAGTAGTGTATTAGTATTATAGATACTCGATTGGCGATGCCAAGGATAACACAACTAGCTCACCGTCGTCTAAATCGGCACGATGACAACAATAGTGGATCAGGAAGGGTGAAAGAAATGGGCACATCACGTCCAACAAGGTCAACGCAAGTCCAGCTCGCCTCGTGTTCCCCTCGAGGATTAGGTCCATTACTCTTATCACCCGCAGCCTTTTACGCCATCCGAGCATGATGTGACTAATCTTCTCCTGGCCCTCCTGGACACCCCGACCGGCGCCATGTACCGAGTGCCGTTCTGACACAGTACAGTCATGAGTGAGGCTGTTACTTATTCAATTGCTCAGCAAGCGAGCATGGTGACTCGTCGCGCAGCCAACTCGTCCGAACAAGGACGCATAACACCGTGGACGCTAATTACTGTATTTTCACGCGCCGTCAAGCGTGAACGCGGACAGCCGGTATGATGTTGCCCGTTCGAGTAAAAAAGTTCATCTCACTTCTTCTTCTTCCGTGTATTTCCGCATCCCTTTGTGGGACGCCCAATGCGCCCTTCCTCGGCCGTTTGGACAGGCTTGGTACATTTTCAGGACAACGACAAGTTCGAGGGGTCGCATTTTCGCGAACAGCCCTCCACTTTCTCGAACCGGATCACGATCCCAAAATGACCCCACCCGAAACTGCGGCGATGCACCCATCGCGCACCGCAAGTGACCTCATCATATTGACACGATTTTAATGCATGTCCGGCCGTGCACCCCCATGCGTACTTGACCCTTTCATAATCCAGTACAGCTATTAAGCACGCCAGGCCCCCTCTCTCGCCCGAACCAGTACCCACCCTGACGAAGCCCACATGATCTTTTGTGCGTACGCTACCCCATTCGTCCCTCCTCGCGCGTTTCCGCTCACGAGACCCCCCCCCCTCCACAGTCTCAAGAAAGCCCAAGCAACCCAAGCCCACCACCCTCCCGCCCGGTTGGCCCTCGCCCTACCACAACAAGTGTTCCCAGCCTGATTGCATCCACCCCAACAACCCCCAGACCGTCAAGGGCGTATATCCTTGCCGCGGCGTTCCTGGCGGCTTCTACTGCGAAGGGACATACAAGATCTCGTCGTCCCGCGCGCAAGACACCGAACGCTATCTCAAGGAACTCACCATGGCACGACGCGCTGCGGAGGAGGAACAGCGGAAGCGAACGATATCCGAGATACGCAGACCTGATCCTAACCAGCGGCGGTGGGGGAAAGACGCCCCCGTGTACGTTCCAGGAAGCGACAGGAGACAACAACCCGGATATGGTCCTCCTCCCGGCCGCATGGCTCACGTCCCACGTCCCTCTCGACCGAGTGACGCCGGGCGAGCGCCACAACTGCCACTCAGACGTCCGTCACACTCGGGGTATAGACCCTCTTCTTCTCAAGTCGAGGCAGAGTTCATCACCGATCAGATTATGATGCATCTTTACCCAGAACGACAAATTCAGCCAAGATGGTGAGTTGTTATCTTAACAATCCATCAGATCGGCAACTCAATCACAAACCACAGGATATAGCCGTAAATGACCAACGACTTTATGTGCATTCATGTTCTCCATTGCATCTACGACGGTCACGACCATCGGATTATTTTATTGTTGTACATTACCCACTCACGCATTTAACTTAGCATACAGCATACACTCGTTACTGGACCATCATTATGTATCTTGACCACAGCAGCTAGTCTGTTTTAGCATCTAACGTGTTTGTATACACTTTGGGTAGTCAGCCCCATTTGCATGTCTCACTCCTGGATCGAGAAGTACCCTGACTCGAGGCGTCGTAAAACACCGGCGACACAGCTATCGCTCGTTCTATACACATTTCTTAATACACCGTACATCATGTTATTAATCGACACATATTGCAGGACGTCTGCAGGTAGCCATAAGACTAGTACGGGTGATTAGAAGAGTGTAAAGAGTGATACTAGATAGCTTACCTCCAGTCGACGTGGTACGAGACTGGAGGAAAGCGTGGTAAACGAGTGTTGGTATGTGTAAACCGCGTGATGCCCTAATAAGGAAATTTAGAGTATGTACCGTAAGTATGTAAGTTAAATGGCTATGGCGGTGGCTTCAACACACGATCTGGTCTCTGTCCGTGCATCAAGTGTTGATGTCTGCCTATTGAACGAGTTCGGCCGCATGCGGCGACCTCGGCGTAATCGAAAACGGGAACGGCTTGGGGTGACTATTAATCGCCAACCAGACCTGTCGTCAGTCCGATCCTTGAGCGAACATCACGAGACACCCACATGATCACGCCCGGGGTGAACTCAGGCACGACATCGATATCACGCCCCTGTTCATCTTTGGCCTTGTTCACGTTGAACACCGCCAAGATGGATACCATGGCTATCCAAACAGATTGCTCTGCCAGATATTTACCGACACAGATCCTGTCGCAGTGTGATGAGCACCAGAGTCATAGATCATCACCGGACCCACCTCCGACCGAAACCAAACTGTTGCTCGCCCATGTCATCCGTGAGCTGGCCGTTCGCGTCGAGGAACCGCTCGGGCATGAACCGCATCGGGTCAGAATACTTGCTCTCATTGTGCGTCATCGACCTGGATACGCGGACGCTCAGTCAACACGGTCCCACACACACACATCATCATCATCTCCGCGACGCACCAAATATTGGCAAACACGATCGCGTCTACAATCACGATCAAGATGAAGACGATCAGCATGGGCGCGCTCGGATATGAACGTGAACCCCCCCACCTTTTGGAATGAAGTACCCCTCATAGACGTCCGTCCCTGTCGTCATGTGCGGCACACCTGGATAGCAACCGCAACGGTTTCATGTCATCAACCGATCCAGAGTATAAGAGCGTGAGCGTACCAAGGGGCGTGACCTGGCACCATCGCAGCACCTCCCGGTACGTCGCTTCCAGGTAGATCATCGATGGCCGGTCCGGAAAGTCCGGCATCCGGTTTCCGCCCGTCACGCTATCGATCTCGGCCTGTGCCTTCCTCTGCACGTCCGGGAACATGATCATCGCCATCATAAACGCCGACAACGCCGAGGACGACTGGAATTCATGATCGTGCCATCAGCGCACACATCAGCAGCACGCGACCTCTACACTCACTGTTTCGACCGCCGCTAGCGTGACGCGTCAGCGCACGGGGAAAGCCAAGAACGAAGTGGAAGCACACCGGCATACGTCGTCCCGGCGACAGACTTGATCACGCCCTCCTCCTCCTTGTTCTCCAGCAACTCCGACACCATCGAATGCGGCGCAATGCCCTCTGCCATCTGCTTCTGTACGAAATCATATGGTAGGTCTCTCATATCGCGTGTCAGCTTTCGGCATTTCTTGGCAAAGCGTTTGAACCCAGCCCCGGGGAACCACTCAGGGAGGTATTGCACTGTATTGTGTACGGCACACGTGTGCGTCAGAAGAAGGCACACAGAAACGGAAACGCGATACGCACAAACGGGAATCGTGTTTACCAAAGCCGCACCGGGAAAGAAGGAATTTGTCAGCATTTCGCTCGCCTCGTCCGCAATCGACGCAAACAAGTCGTTTCTCGGGGCCATTTTGTAGCCGTACACGACCGTCATGATCGTCGACCCGGTAAACCTAAGTTCATCACACACATTACACGCATCAGCGCGATCCCTCCAATCAAGGCAGAGCCGACTTACGTTCGAAGGTGGACCTCCATGTCCTCCGGGACGTGCATAATATTCCTCACGAGCTGGTGCACTGTGTCCAGTTGAATATTGCGGTAGTTGAGCATGGCAGTCTGGTTCAACACATGATGCATCGCCTTGCGATGCCTACGCCACCACGATCCATAGGGAATGAAGCCGACGTTGAACTCCCATCCCATCCTGAGCCAAGATCGTCAGCCCATCCGAAGCATGGAAAGAAATGCCACTCACAACGTCACCATCGGCACCTGAGGCCGATCCGAATAATTGTTCGAGCGCTTATCCAACAAGTCCTCCGCTACTTTTTCCGAATTGATCACCAAGATTTTTTGACCCAGGATCTCGAGGTACAACAAGTCGCCTAGCGCAACGACGTCAAGGCCGCGAACGCGAGCGGAACAGCGAAGCGCCCTACCGTATTGCTTGCTCCATTCGGCATATGTCAACCATTGGGCACCGAGGTCCTTGATCCCCAACAGGTTCCCAAGGATCGGAAGGCGAGGTGGTCCTGGCGGGAGCGGTAGCCCCTGAGGGTTCTCTCTCTGCCTCTCGATATACTTCTTCGCGGAAAAGAGACCTAGGAACAAGACCGGGATAACTGCAGTGAGAGGAATCGCATCAAACGAGGGTGATAGAAGCGCAGCGAGTTGAAACATCTCCGGGTCGTGTGGGTTTGAACAAGGTCAACTCATGCAGAATCCCGCCTATATAGACTTTTTTTTTTTTAATATTCCCGTTATAAATTGTACGGACCCACTGTGGTGCAGAAAACACGTAATCCTTGTAGTCTTGCAGCGTGGGAATTACAAATAGCCGCCCGCGTGCACAGCCCCAGCCGCTATTCCGAACGCTACAGAACAGAATACACCCCCACTAAGGTAGAATGTCTAATCAATGGTAGTTAGGTATACATACGAGGTGACCATTCCGCTGTGAATCGCTCCCATGTATCCCCCCCGACCGAAGCATGTTGTCCGGCCCCGAGTAATTGCCGAGATGCCGGTACGGCCCATAAGCAGTCTGAAGAGTCATCTATATGGGGATTGTGTAAGCAAGGCCGATTGGACGGCGACAGGTCCTGTACGGTGGTTGATTAGTAGTTCCGCCACTTTTGCCCCTAATGGAGCTACCACTCTCCTGCCAAGCTGGTCCCAGCGGGCCCCATCCAAGAGGCTAGACTCGGCTGAAACTGTTATGCCAAGTATGAGGTGTACGGGGCCAGAGTCCTACTATTTACTCGTTCTGGCTTGATTGCCCCTCTATCAATCCTCTCGACCCCGGTTTGCAGCTGCGCCCAAGGAGATTTATTCCCTCCAAAAGGACATTGTAGGGTCGCTAATATCACGTGACCCTTCCAATTTGACCAACGACGCAAAAAGTCACGGAATTGCTCAACCAATGACAGCATTGACAATTCATCCGCATGGGGATGGGTGCAGGGAAGGAAGGTGGGGAGCCGGGAATCCGAACCCCGTAGCTCTAGTCTACCAGACGGTACGTTGCACCATCACATAACCGCCCCCCTAGCAAGGGGACTGGAGCACCTGACTATTCGATCATGTCTCACTTTGCCTGCGGCAACCCACGCCGGACAGATGAAAGGTGAGACGTACATTGTTACAAGGTGTCATCAGACAAAGACATTAATAACGTCCATTGTGAAATACGTTAGCAACACATCAAAATTCCTGATTTCGTATGTGAAATTCGAATTTGCAGATACTCGAACTGAAATTTTGAGCGCATAGGAAATTCGACTTGAAGGGTTGCAAATGTAATTCACTAGATGAGATACAACTTGGGGGAACCCAGCGAAGGGCGATACATCCAAACATCGACGCTAAACAGCGATAACGATACTGTACAAAGATGCAGATGAGCCTATAGTATCAGCCAGTTCAAGATCTCATCAACAGTGGGACGACACCGCAGGAATCGCTATGCCACTGTGCACCCTTTTCGTCAAGCGATCCCCTTCATCCAATGAGCGTTGGCGTTTGCGTCCGATAAGAGACTGAGGAACAGTGAAATAGTTCTCAATCGGGGGTCGCTTGGACTTCGGCAGACTTGGTCGAGCAACAATGGCGCCAGACGTGGGACTAGTTGGATTGGAATGGACGAGCGATTCAATAGTCATGGGCGGTGTGGCAGGGTCCTTGGACTTCTTTTTATACTGCATTGGGCATGTAAGAGTAAGACATGATGAAACGAGTGAGGCGTACAGTTTCTAGTTCCGGTTTCCCCCGCCATTTCGCGACAGCTTCACAGAAACGGACTGCAGCTCGTTCAACGGGTTCAGCCGGAAAGTGCCATGCCAAGTCTTCCATATGCGTCGACAGGTCGGGCGTCAGCGCCGGAATGGCGTAAAACTAAGGTTCACATAATCAGTGGCGCCACAAGTATGCTAAAGGCACGAGGCTTACTCTCCCTAACCGTTCCTTCATTTCTGCCTCGAACTCGGCCTCTGCGTCTTCCCTGCGCGAGGGTACTCCACTTGCCATGGCGTTTAGTGACGGGAACATGATCTGAGTCGCGTCTTTTAATGCAGGAAGATCGTCCGGATCAAACCATTCGAATATTAGATCCCCTTCGTCTTCGTCACTATGGAACGAGTCGTCGGACATTCCCAGTCCGACAGAGAGCAGACAGGAAGCGGCGGCAGGTCCCCTCCAACCGCCTGTGAGGTACCCTTCCAAGGCCGCTCGAGTAAGTAGGCCTGCGAACAACATGTACCATTCTCGGGAAGGCCGTAGGGGAGTCGATTCGGCCTCCGACTGCGCTTTTCGCGCCTGTACAGGGGAATGAGGTGACCGTGGGGACACCGAACGTATGCCCCCAGATCGCTCTCTTTGAAAGCCCTGTTCATACTCGTCCTCTCCGAGCTCCTCGCCTAGCTCCATCGCGACAAGTGCTGACAGGCGTAAAAATCGAGGAATGAGTTCATAGAGGCGTGTATTGCCGGCACCCGAACCCACATAGCCGGCATCTTCGGCATCGTGATGAAGCCACTTGGACTTTCTGCGCAATACGCTCCCGTTCGCCTCGGGATGCGCAAGTCCAGAACCGATGCCACCACCCTCTTGCCAACCAGTGATGCCGCCACCGCTCCCACCCATGCTCTTCCCCGACCCAATTTGAGGGGGAGGTCGGGAGGTGATTTCACCTCCCCATGCGCCTGCTCTCCCCTTTGTCGGTCCACTTGGTGCTTTAACGGGTTGTCTAGCTTCAACACAAATTTCGCACCCTGTGTGCAGATGCCTTGGGCACCGCAAAGCAGGTGGAGAATTTGCTGTTGAAGGATCCGCACCTTCCATATAAAGGGTACGAACTCTGTCATTCCAAAGGGATTGCGTTCCCGGCTGGATCGGTAGATAGTTATTCATCTGTAAGAGAACAAGAAACATAGAGACGCACAACGATCCGTGGTCCTTGTATACCGCCCATCGCCGAAGGGTATGGGAATGGTTGTGTGCTCGAAGCTCCAGATATAGAAGCAAGGAAGAAAAGTGATGGTGGGAGAAGACTTGTGACTGCTCCCGACGACTGACTCGTGCTCGTGGACGGATGAGGGGATGGATTCTGAGGCACGGGTGTGCTATGTGAGGATAAGGAGTCTACGGATCCCTTCTTCGAAATCGAGTCGGAAACGACGATCGGCGGAGGGTGGTGGTGGTGTCGATAAGGGGCCACGGGCACCTGTCGCGCAAAGAGATCATTGATGACCGTAGCGAGTGCAAGACGGAGACGGACTCCGTTTGGCAACGTATGCGGGTGGGACGCTTTCGATAGAAGTTGAAATTCGCGGCGTTTGGGAGATCCTGGTGGGGATTGCAAATCGACGCCAATGGCAGGAACCGGGTGCAGGGGCGGTGGCTGGTCGAGCATGGAAGTGATGACCTTTTCAAGGGCGATGGCACGCAGTCTAAGACTCCGTGCCAAAGCGAGGTCCTGTTTCTGCATTCTCGCGTCCTCGTCCTCGTTTTGCCCGTTTCCATGGCCCGCGCCCTTGGCTTTCAGTTGTTCAACGACCTCGCCGTCACTCGACACCTCGTCTTCTTCGTCGTACTGTTCCGGTCGCTCGCGGAAGCGAAAGTTGGGTGACGAGGAGCCACCAGTGCGGTCTGTCATGCCGAGTTCTGCGCGCGCTTGTGCGAATCTTGTGCGGGCGTGCACCCAGAGCATATGGTCGATGATAAGCGTCCTCGTGGACTTTTCGCGAGGAGGTATCGAGTGCAAATGATGGGCATGCTTGTGCGCGGGCGCTTTGAATGAACTTGGGCCGACTGTCGCAGACAGGGACGAGTGTAGTTGCGGAGGGCCCCTCGAGGCGGGTTCTACGGACGGAAAGACTTGAAAGTGCGCTTGGGTTTGAAAAATGGGGAGAGTGGAATAGGACATGGGGTCAATACGACAGACAGCCTCTTCCGGTTTATCTTCGTACACCAGTTACCAAGTAGTCCACCCGGGAATCTCCTTGAGCAAGCAACGTTCGGAATAAAATAGGCTCGAAGAAGAAGGTACCTGGATATGCAGGGGTCACTGTGGGTGCGAAGCAATGGCCGTAACTAGGAGCTACAGTTCACGGCATGGATGATCCCGCGGAAGCTTATGACATCGATCACAAACTTTGACCAAGTTAGTTGCATCCAGCTACATTATCACTCGAGTCGAAAATCGGGATATATGACATGAAACCGTCCTACTAGAGCAGTATATGATTATATTCATTGAAAGGAAGGCACCAACTTGTAGGTCGGGCACACCCGGTTGAACCGAAATTACCTGTAGAAGGTCAGACTGTTACAATGCTGAATAGAAGCAATCGGTTGACTGAGTCCAAAAGCACGCGACACATGATATCATCGGGTTCCAATAGAATGAGAGTAACCAGTATCTAGAAATCTGACTGAACAATACCTGCCACGTCTGATCAAAATGCACTCAAAGAAGAAGAAGAAAAAAGGAATGTAGATTTTAGCTGTCAAAATCACTCTCGGCGAGTAGCCGTCCATGAAGAAGTTTCCCCATGTGCGTCGAGGAATAATCAAAGCCCTTGCGGCGGAGCTTCATCAACGATCTGAGCGAAACGAGAGGCGTGGCTGCAAAGGTATGCGCAATTTCCGTTCGCGAGTGCTTGAATCGATTTCGGTCCATCGGTAAGATGAATCCGTCGGGCTGCGTCACAATTTCCTCTTCCCCTTCCAGGTCCCTTGCATATACCCCAAGGAAGCGACAGATTCGGATGTACGATCCATAGTCTTTCAGGTAAAGTTGACCAGCGAACATGCTCAACTGATCCATCAGCTGAGGGGAGGGAGGAATCCACTCGTCCGGGACCATGGGAATACTATACAAGCCAAGGTCATCGCAGGGCTTCATCGACTTGGTTGTGCGAGGTGTGTATAGATGGAGATGAACCTTGACGCTAGATTTGATCTCCGAAAGTAAGCATGTCGCTTCATGAAGGCTCAAGATGACCAGTACATGACCGGTGCCTCTGTTCGCCGAAACAATCCATTGGACTGGGCGCAGATAATTGTCCATCGTTCCCGACGCTTCGACAGTTTTCGCAAAGTCTGCAGTGACTAACACAGACTGACTCCAAATGTATGACTCATCTGTCGCTGCAGAGGTTCCTTGGAGTGTCTCCATGGCTGGAATGAAAGCATCGCTCCTTGTCCCGAGGCAATTTGGCCCTCTAGGAATGACGCCGGTCCTTATAAAGTCGACGACATCTGAGTGAACGGAGTGGTCTGCAGGTAGTGGTAGAATTGCCGCAGGCCGACGCCGTGGTTGGACCTGTCGCTCGCGTCTGACTTCGTAAGCAAGCTCTCGCTCCCCCTCTTCGTCCATGCTCACGGCCAGTGAGGATAAGGACAATACGCCAAGATCGTCACAGCGCTGACGGATATCAGGGTTGCTCAGAAGGGCAGGGCCCAAAGGGTTGCGTAGGTCGAAGAAGTCTTCCAATCTCGTGGCTTCTGGCAAGAGCCACCTTTTCGCTAGCTCTTCCGAGCCCAGTTTGCCTGCACAGAAACCGGACCAAGCAGAATATCGGGATGCGTGCTCGATTCCTTGCTGCACCCAGTGAGGTGCCCATCGACGAATATTCTCCCATGTTTCCCGAATGGCCCAATGCAGGATATCTGTCGTATCGATCACGTCCGAGGCATCTTTGTCTTTGCCGGCTACACTCCGGATACGCAAATCCACTCCGAGGGGTGCGAAAAACATGATAGAATGTCCGTGCCCGAGTTTCCGCATCCGCATGCAACCTGTGAGCCACAATGTATTAGAATTATGGACGAAATTAAATGGCTTGCAGTGCACACACCTTGAACCAAGCGATCCTTCGTCACCTTGGGGCCCAGCGTAACAGCACCACGGAATCCAGTTGGAAACCTGATATCCGTACCACGTGTATGAGCATCATCGAGGTACACGACACACCGGTCGATCTGCTGTGCGAATGGTGACGATCGCAACAGTTGTGTGCTGCCGTCTCTCGTACACACCATCAACTCGTCGTGCTCGTTGAAATATATTGCAGCAGAAGCATCTAGGTTGATATCCAACCACGTTTGAACCAATTCGTGGTTTTGAAGGTCGAGCATTTGAGCGCCGACATCCAGCAGGACGCGGATCTCAGGCTTTTGTGAAACTAGGAGCTGGAGGAATTCGCGTGTAGTTCGCCTCTCGCCGTTCGGGTGCGATGTGCACGCATAGTGATTGTTCTCCGGTTGTAGAAGATACCATAGAACCTTTGCATTCGTTCCCCCTTGATTTTCAAGGTCGCGTTGGGCGATATGCAATGGAAACAAATGTTGTCCGTCATTCGTTCCAGAAAATCCTAACGGGCGTTTAGTCGGTCAGCGCTCGTAGCACACCATTCTCGACTTACCTGTCACCGGCCGATTTTTCTTCTCTGATAAATCCCAACCTGAGCTCGGAAGCTTCGAAGGACACTCCTTGGCTTCTTTCGGGAATACGACATTCGATAGGTAAAAGTTGATCGTTGCCCGATTCCGCGAAAAGAAAAGGTACAGAGTGTCCCATTGCTCCACCGACTCGATATTGACGCCACGTAAGGTCCGGAGAGATTCTGGGATATCAGGGCATGCTTGGACCCACAGTTCGTAGTCCAGAGACGGGACGTGTTTTTCGAATAGAATCTCGAAGGAATGCTTCACCTGGTCCTCCGTAAGACCAATATAATAATATGACAGGCACGTGAGGATGATGGCGATGTCTGGATGAGAGAATTCAGCCCTTTGTGCGGGCACGTCCTTTGCTCTATACGGGACTGCGAGCATGGTCCGTGTGGTGTCAAGGCCATAATTCACTCTCCACCGCCGCTCCTTGAATGTATACAACAGGATCCCGGCGGCCAGGAGGCCACGTAGAAGCAGCAGACAACGCCACAGAGAAGTTTCCCCGAAGGAATTCTTTACTGATTGAGCCTTCTCCGGAGGGATATTTTCGCATGATA
The DNA here is from genome assembly GCA_038089675.1 of Boletales sp. KT-2023b. NCBI lineage: Eukaryota > Fungi > Basidiomycota > Agaricomycetes > Boletales > Boletales sp. KT-2023b. The sequence goes on from JBBPLE010000055.1 coordinate 35,485, forward strand.
TGAATCCCCGGATCGCATCTTCAAGACCGGGGTGGGAGTGAAGCTGTCCAAAACTGACGTCCGGAAGGTGGCCGTCCATAATGTCTTGGATTACCCAGGAGATCAACTTTTCCCCAGCATATTTTTGTAGAATACGAAACTGAGGAAAAGATCCGGATGGCCCTGGTTCGTACTCCACTCCGAGCGGGAAGATTTTATAAAGGGAAGGTGCATGCTTGATTACGAGACCCAAGACTTGCTGAGTGATAGTCCATCGTTCTGGTGAGCCATCAACATGTCGCATGTTGCCGATAGTGAATACTAGTTGAGATCGGGTATCAAGGATTTCGTCGCTCTCGTCCAGCAAGTCGCGTGAATGGGAATGTAGCCACCTCTGAAGTTTCAACAGGAGATGTGCCACTTGATTATGTTTGCCCCTTGACAGCTGCTTGTCCATGCTCGCTAGCCTGAGAGACAAAACGTGGTCTGGCTGAGCGACAAGAATACCGCGCTCCCGCATACATTCCAACATAAGTTGGTGCAGGGAAACCACTTTCTGATGGTCGATTTCGAGGGAGCGAGAGAACGGGAGGCAGAATATTCGTCGGTTAGTGAGACCGCAGAGCCGATCCGTGAGGAGGTGGAGGGTCTGTGTTGTCAATGGCTTCGGGACAATGACACGGACGAGCTGTTCGCCATTCGCGAGAGCAGCAGCAGCGATGGGAATGATTACAGATGACTTGCCCTCCCCCATATTAAGCTGCATGGCCGTGTTATTCCCCGAGCGTGGCGATATCATTTCATTGGCAACTTCCGCCTGGACACGGCGAATCGAAAAGTTGCCTTGCAGCTGATAGAGGCGACGTAGACGGCGTCAGCTGACACGTACGCCCATGCCAAGCGGAACACACCTGAATTAGTAGCCAGTCTGGATGTGCTTCGGCGTCCCAGCCATCACACCCTTCATTTTGTAGTTCCTTCAAGAGTTCTTCATGAAGATCGTCGAAGCGGAGCAGAACCATCCTTCGCGCACGTTGTAGTTCCAACGCAAGAAGGGTGAATTTTATGATACACTTCCTCCAGTCGTCGGAGAGCGAGTCTGACGAGTTTGACGCGAGGGATTGATGAAGCACGTAGGCGGTGATGCGTGGCCATAGACCGGCCTGTTCGACTATTTCTTCACTTTTGTTTCTGGGACCTAGGCTTCGCTGAATATGATGGAGTGCTTCTGTGTAGCCGGTTCTGCACCTCGCATAGTGTTCTATAAGCGTTTCAGCAGAAGGCGATTTCATTGCACGCTCCGCAAGGAATATGCCGCTGTCGAAGGATTCTGCACTAATGCGGAGGGCTGAGACGTATTTATGCTGGAATGAACTCCCCGAGTCCGTCCCAACTGCAGCAAGTAGCCGATGCAAAGAGGTGGAATCCGGGGGAGAGGTATCTCCACGCGCACTAGTGATATATTGGGCCAATCCATCAATGCCACGATGCGCTTGTAATCGTGCTGCGGGTCTGGAAAATAGCTCGTTCAACACTGCGAGTCTCCATGGGATATGAGAAGGGATGCTTCGTGACGGACTGAATGTGTATGAAGAAGTGTCAGGTGTTAGGAAGGCTGGGAGTTCGTGTAGATCATTCAATACAGTCTGAACCCGAGTCAGATGTTCCTTGAGCTTGAGATTGCGCAAGCAACTGGAAAAGTAGCGCTGAACCTCCGATAAATACGCCACATCATATAAATCAGGATCGAGTGAGCCCAGCGATAGATTTTCACGAGGCCAGGTATTCAACCACACCCGAGTTATTTCATCAGCACGTTCGCGTCGTCTGGCATCATAAATTTGACGAGTCACATGGCGCGGCAGAGTCTGTTCCAAGGGATAGGAAGAATGAACGACGTATGTGTGCAAGGCGTCGAGCGTAGGACGACATCCATCCCGAATTGAATAGGAAGCACGGTAACTGGGTGGGTCCTGTGCGCGGAACTGCAAATGTGATGCAAATGCTACGAATACGGGAACCAATTCGGCGAGGTTTGTTGAGGCATATGCCATGGCAGGGAGGGAAAACAGCAGTTGATACCATTTACTTTCATCGCTTTTTCGGAGGAGATTGTACGCCTTGAGCCATATCGATGGGAGGTCAGGATCCAACCACGATTTGCTATATCGGAGAGACAAAACTGCGTCCGCGGAAACATCGTTCGTCCAGCGTTCCACCATATTCCATATATCCTTCGCACTCGTTGCGGTCCGGCTGTTGACACAGGTCGCCGCTATATAAGCGCGATGTTCCCCTGAAGCTGGCTTGTCGAAAAGGTCTCTTGCACGGTAGTGGTCATCAAAATTTGATTCGACGGATTGATCAGAAACCGACAGTGGACAAACATGCGCAGTTCGTTGTGTGCTGCGCATTGGAGCTTGGACGTGGTGCTTTTCTGATGGAGATCCTTGTGATGATATACTGGACGAATCGTAAAACAACCGAACCGTCTTGTAGCGTTCCTCGATCACGTTGGCAAGGATGCAAAACTCGTGATACTGCAAATCTGCAGGCAGAGCGCGCCATGCCACCTTCTTAGCAGTGTGTTGCTTAGAATACGACGTTCGCGAGGGGCATATTGATGCGATCAAAGCCAACAGCGTCGCGTCGCGAGGACTGAAATTCATGGTTGAGCAACAGCTGGCTGATCGGAGTACGGACAATGCTTCCTCTGTACCAGACCTCCCGGTAAGCGGATCGTCGCCGCACCCGCTGGTCAGGGCGTGTAGGTAAGCACAATACAGCTTGCTTGTCAAACTGCCGTTCCCAGTCAAGCAACCTAACTCGGTATTGACCCTATAGGACTGGTATGTGACGCGATTCAGGGCCGTAGGATGAGGTGCGATTTCAACGCGGACGTGATGGCCGTCCTTCAGAGATGTGATTTTTCCGTTGGGGATGATAACACACTTGGAGATCAGTTCGAGAGCATTGACGTGTTTGACCTTTGGCCGTAGTACGAGCTGATTGATCAACCCAAAGAAGGTCCCAATAGATTGGGTCTCGTCGTAAACCATGCCTCGGATGTCACGGGAGAGAAGGTCCCCATCTTCATCAACGTAAAAAGACAGCTCATAGTTCGGCAAGAAGACAGACAGTTGTAGCGATGGTGAAGTTTTGCTGGGGTTATTTGGAGATACGCTGATAATGAGTTCTTCTGGTAGAGCGAGTGGCCTCAGGAGGCTTGAAACCATTGTCCATGACTGGCTTCGAATGTCTACGAGACTATCGTAGCCTTTCCACATGCGATAGTGGCCAGGAGTACAGTCAACCATCCAGTTGTCTGGCGATGTTTCCCAAAGATTACTGAGCGGGCGAATCTCCATGACCGATGTGGCAAGATTCAGCCAATGAACATATCCGTCGAGCAAAACTGTCGGTAGATCACCCTTCAGCTTTTCGCGAGGGATGAGTTCGAAGATTCCCGGGTCACCAGCGGAATTCTCCTTTCGTTTCGCTCGAATCACGAGGTCCCATCCTTTGTTCCTCAGAGAAAAATGCACCTGACAATGATATTAGCTTTGACGCCCAAACTTCCAAAAGCGAGCATACTTGATGATCCAGAACCAAGTTTCTTGCGGAATAGTCCATCCCTTGCATGTCACTTGCTACGACCTCAAGCAGTTGCTACACAAGCGGTGAACAGCCTGTATCGCTTTAAGCATACCAAAGCATACCTTGTCAAATATCTGTTTGTACAGGGGATGCGACATAACACCTTCCGGCAACCAAGTTCCGAACGGTTTTCCATTGATGAGAAGTGATCCATCAAGGATATTGAAGTGCAAAGCCTGAGGATGTTGACCAGCTGGTGGCGCGGTCGTGCAGAAAAGCCAGCGTGAGTTTGGTCCCTGAAGTGACCTCCACTTCGAACCAGGGGAGTAAGCAGGCCAAATCCTACGGATTGCAAGATCGATCCCATCATTGTTAGTGTCGGTCAGAATAATGTCTGTAACGATGGTCTGGAGTGACATTGAAAGTCGGCAATCTCTATCAAGGAGCAACTGAGAGTATGCAGAGAGGTGTGAGACGTCACTGGGCATATGATCGTGGATTATGATAGCGGAAGAAAGTAGCGTCTCTATATCAACCGCTGAATGAAGGACCATCGAAATCATGGAGGGATCTACGTCGAATGTACTCCGACAGATGGCTGCAGTATCTCGTAAAACATTGCGAAGTTCTTCATTTCCTGATGTTCTTGGAAGGTTTGCTGTCAGCTCTTGTATCCAGGAAAACACCTTGCTACGCATGATACGAAGAAGATTGAGCGCTTCCACTGTGACCATATCATTAGGGCTGGATGCGAGTAGACGACGGAGCAAGAAGGATATAGTATCCATCGTAACCCCTTCCATCCAATTGGATTCGATGTCTCGCATTAGGATCCCTAATTCCTGGAGAAGTGCATGACAAAAGGGCGGTTGCTGAATCTCCTGATGCCACACCCACTCCATATTTTCAAATGGCCCGACCTGAGATACTGCTCGAGCCAACAGCATATGGACTTCGGGGCGACGGAAGTTTAATGATCGGCCACGAAGCTCGCGCAAGATGTTTGGCCATTGGAGTAAGCCGCCGCTGCGCAGGTGTCCAAATGCCATATATTCATGAATGGAAAGTTCTTCGTGGCATTCAGTTAGGTGTGCAATGACGTCATTTGACGCATGGGCAGTCGAATCAACATATTTCTGTAAATTCTCATACGGCCCACTCTGAAGCTGGTATGTGCAATATCCATGGTCCTGCAGGGCAAGGGTACCAGCCCACAAATCGAGACTGAATAATCTTATTCCGTATTTGACACGGTCCAGTTCAAGCGCAGTTGGGATGGGTGCTGTACGACACGAGAAGCAGGACTGCCACAAGCAGGTAGCAAGGGAAACACGAGGTTTCGGTTGCTTGAAAAGACGCTGGCGTGTACGATAATGGTCGATCTGGGCCCGGAGGGCATCCCGCTGAGGAGAAGGAGAACAGAGAGCCGCCAAGAGATGGAGTGTGAAAGTTCGCCACATATCAAAAGAGGTCGGGCAGTATAGTTCGAACACAACCACCTGCACCAGGAGCCGGTTCGGTGGCAATAACCACTCACGAATACGATCCCACATTCCTACGTCATTGTGCGAGTCAATCTTGGCCTGCCGAGCAGTTATTGTTCGCAGATTTGCAACTACTTCACGAATTTCATGCGAGGGAACTCGCCGGATTCCAGACCTGAGGCGCCGAAGATGGGAGGTGTTTCTGTAGAAACGAATGGAAAAGCTGTCCAGAGTGATGGTCGAAGAAAATACCGACCACTCAGTTCGCGATCGAGAGTGGCGATAGGACAAGTATCCATGTGCTTTACGAAGACGATGGGAACTCGTGATTCTGAAAAGGAGAAGGTGTTCCAGAAGACTGCTGGGTACCTCTGGAGAGTAGTCTGCGAGCATCGGGATTTCCTTGATGGTTATTTTGTCAAGCGCGATCCAAAGCTCGAGCATAGTCAATAGCATGACCGAAAGGAGCTCTGGGTTATTCGCGTATGTGTTCAACGCGCTGGAGGAGTATTTGTTGGCCAAGGTTCCAAGCTGGACACAAGCATCGTCTCTGTTTGTAACTCGACCAACCCAGGCATCAATACCCAGCTCAACCGCCCGCTCGACATCGTAGAGGGCAATGCGGGGTTCATCATGATATGCTTCCTCGAAAAATCCTCCATTGGAAGAAAGAAAGTCATCGAGATTACCTCGATAGCGGTGGGTGGGGTTGAAGGACACATCGCGAGGGCTGATGTTGTTGTTGGCAAGAGCGTTACGAATATAACCGCTGCTATGCAAGAGCGACAGCTGGACATCTCCAGTGAGATCCAGCCGAGAGGGAGTCCAGGGTGGGGATAGACGCTGCCTAGCTTGCACCAGTTTCCACCGGTTTTCGATGGTGGATCGGAGGAATGTGCACGCCCGCAATATCATGTGTAAAAGCCAATCCGGCGAGGATGAACTGAGCTTTTGCATACGTCGGCTGATTTTGGTTAGCATGAACTGCAGGAGATCGCCAGAAAGCTCTGCGCAAAGCTTTTCCTCTGCAAAGCAACACATAAAGAATAGTATGAATTCCTTGTACGTGTGATGCCCAAGAGGAGACCTATCCAGTGTCGTCTGAAGAGCAACTTTGGTGAGCAGCCAGAGTGGTGAGCGCCGCCACGGCAACATCGAGTCGTCCTTCCACACGAATTCATCGCCCACGCGCTTGTTGATACGAACGATGTCCGCAGGAGAGCCAACACTTCTCAAGATGCCAGTAAGCAACTCGGTGATATAGCACGGGTGGACAGTATTTTTGAAAACAAACGGGGGGTTTTGGGGGCTCATTCCAACACCGTCCAGGTCATCATGGTTCATGTGAGCGAGAAAATTTACAAGCTCGTAACGAAACCCGTTGTCATCAAAAACGAGGTTTGGGATCACGATGGCTGGCCCAGGATATGAACAGATGAGCTTTCCTTTCGTAGTATTCACGTCTTGGGCTTTCGGTGATAGTTCAAATAACTCGAAAACAGTGATAGCTTCCTGCTTTCTAAAGATGATCCCTGCATTTTGTGCTCGGATATGCAATGCCAGCACGTCTGTGTGTATTAAGTTTCAAACATACTGCAAAGGTCTAAATGCTTACCCCCTACACCCATGCCGTTCAACTGGGAAATCATTCGAGATGCATCCATACCGTGCGGTGCGACAGTATCCTGTAGGTTTTCCAGCATTCGGGAGATGCTATTCCACTTGGCAAGATTTCCCTGGTCGACGTGGTTGCTGTACAGACGCGCACCAGCGGCAATTGCTCTCGCTAGAGAATGGTCGTTGCCGATACTGGGGTCCTTTCGGTCCGGAGGTTGGAGTGGGAAAAACACGTGAGTAATAATGTGTTTCACGGTAGAAATGTCCCCAAGATCCAGGAGAGAGTGAGACATTCGAGTAGTGGCGATTTCGAGTTCAAGCTCAAGTTCAGGTTCAAGTCAAGGGGCGGCATCATGTACCTGAACTTCGTGAGAATAGTTCAACGAAGAGCGCTCGGGGCCCGACCTGACTCTGAAGTTCCTGAGTGTGGTGGAAGCGGACGATACTGACTGCATGTGCTCCAAGAGCGTGGATCGAACTAGCAATCATTGGCCGCGAAGTCCTGCGGCCTGAGTCCGGAATCCTGGAGATTGACTCAGTATAGAAAATATCTACCAGCTTACTGTAGTACGGCAGTGTACATACAATTTACATGCTATTACAAAAGTTGTATTATGAATTCAAGGATCACGCGCACGGTCCTTGTATCGCTCAGTGATGGGCCTCGCAAAACCAGGTTACAAAGAGTTGCATTTACAACAAGGTTTACATATTTACAGGCCTAGAAATGCGAAAGAAAGGTAAGCTAATATGCTGCCTCCTGATGCACCCGGTCGCAGTGCCTGTCTGCAGGTTCTCCCGTGATGCACATGCGCACCGCCCGCAGGCTTCTCTGATGTGCATGTGCTCGCCTGAGACACGACTGCTCGACATTCACTCACCTTGCTTACACAGTTGCAACCGACGACAGCGCGATGGGAATCACGACAGCATAATCCCCACTGCGTTGTTGTGACCGCTCGCCCCCCGACGCGTATGACGATGACTGGCCACCGCCGCTGGTACGTGCATCTACGCGTGCGCATGTTCATGTTAGATTTCGGTTTTTTCCTGTCGCGACCAAGGGTGCAAACCTTACTCGGTGAACGTGAGGACGAGATCGAGTCGGTCTTGCAAGCTATCGTAGTACTCGGCACGCTTTCCTTTCAATGCAGCACCCGGGTCCCTGTGGCCTAAAAAAATCTAGTCAGGTCAAATGATGCCCCATGCACAGATACGAACGAGAGGCACCACCGACGCAAAGACCTTCTTGAGTACCAACTTCCACCGTACATTCTGTGGCGACGTGTCAGAACTTACACACCTCCCGTGCGACCTGTCATTAAGCGCTTTCTGGTCAACGGACGCGCGGGGGACGACGTGAGGGGTTGCTGGACACAGTCAGCTTGTGAGGGTGGGCAGAGCGACGGCACACGACAGTGACGGACTTTTGGCACGTGGGTGGTCACGGTCACACCGACTCAATGCATCGGGAAGGAGAGGGCGATCATGATGGGACGCTTCCTTGTAGATTGTATTCAGAGTAAGATAATCAGATTTCGGACAAAGCCTACTTGAAGGGTTTTTTGGGTTGACACCGTGGAGCATACTTATTCAAGAGGCTTTTCTTCAAAGTGTGATGTTCGTCTACAACTACTACGTCATGATAAAGCAATTCAAATATTCATGAGCTGTCCAGACTCCAGTTTTACAGGAGCTTTGCAAGTCACCTTCTGATTGTTGTAGTAAACGTACATTAAGATGGCGTTAGCCTGAAGTTGTCAACGTTCTACGCCGAGAGACTGTCTAGAACGGCTGATATTTGAAAGCTAAAATGAGAGCATGCGAAATTGATAGCAAGCACGATCCCAGCAAATCTCGAGAATGGCATACTAGTACTTTACTACTACTGGCGGCAGCATGTCATCACAACGCGGCCTCAGTGTATCAGACTCGGACCCACGGCCCGGGAAAATAACTCCAACATATTGCATTGCAGTTCCGGTAGGTTGAAGACAAGACAACGATATCATTAGGTTCCAATAGAATAAGAGTGTCCACTAGTATCTAGAAATCCGACTGAACAGTACTTCTCCCGACCAAAATTCGCCCAAAGAAAAAAAAAGGTAGGTAAATGTACTTTCAGGCGTCAAAATCATTTTCGGTGAGTAGTCGTCCATGAAGAAGCTTCCCAACGTGCGTCGAGGAATAGTCGAAGCCTTTGCGGCGAAGCTTCATCAATGCTCTGAGAGAAGCGAGAGGCGTGGCTGCAAAGGTATGCGCAATTTCCGTTCGCGAGTGCTTGAATCGATTTCGGTCCATCGGTAAGATGAATCCGTCGGGCTGCGTCACAATTTCCTCTTCCCCTTCCAGGTCCCTTGCGTACACCCCAAGGAAACGACAGATTCGGATGTACGATTCATAGTCTTTCAGGTAAAGTTGACCAGCGAACATGCTCAACTGATCCATCAGCTGAGGGGAGGGAGGAATCCACTCGTCCGGGACCACGGGAATACTATACAAGCCAAGGTCATCGCAGGGCTTCATCGACTTGGTCGTGCGGGGTGTGTATAGATGGAGATGAACCTTGCCGCTGGACTTGATTTCCGGAAGTAGGCATGTCGCTTCATGCGGGCTCAAGATGACCAGGACATGACCAGTACCTCTGTTCGCCGAAACAATCCATTGGACTGGGCGCAGATAATTGTCCATCGTTCCCGACGCTTGGACTGTTTTTGCAAAGTCTGCGGTAACTAACACAGACTGACTCCAAATGTACGGCTCATCGGTGGCTGCAGAGGTTCCTTGGAGTGTCTCCATGGCTGGAATGAAAGCATCGCTCCTTGTCCCGAAGCAATTTGGCCCTCTAGGAATGATGCCGGTCCTTATAAAGTCAATGACATCTGGGTGAATGGAATGATTTGTAGGCAGTGGCAGAACCGAGGCTGCTGGATGAAGTCGTGGTTGGACCTGTCGCTCGCGTCTGACTTCGTACGCAAGCTCTCGCTCCCCCTCTTCGTCCATGCTCACGGCCAGTGAGGATAAAGACAGTACGCCAAGATCGTCATAGCGCTGACGGATATTAGGGTTGCTCATAAGGGCAGGGCCCAAAAGGTTGCTTAGATCGAAGAAGTTTTCCAATTTCGCAGCTTCTGGCAGGAGCCACCTTTTCGCTAGTTCATCCGAACCTAGTTGATCTGCGCAGAAATCGGACCAAGCAGAATATCGGGATGCGTGCTCGATTCCTTGCTGCACCCAGTGAGGTGCCCATCGACGAATATTCTCCCATGTTTCCCGAATGGCCCAATGCAGGATATCTGTCGTATCGATCACGTCCGAGGCATCTTTGTCTTTGCCGGCTACACTCCGGATACGCAAATCCACTCCGAGGGGTGCGAAAAACATGATAGAATGTCCGTGCCCGAGTTTCCGCATCCGCATGCAACCTATGAGCCACAAACCATTAGGGTTATGAACAAAATTAATGGCTCGTAGTGCACACACCTTGAACCAAGCGATCCTTCGTCACCTTGGGGCCCAGCGTAACAGCACCACGGAATCCGGTCGGAAACCTGATGTCCGTACCACGTGTATGAGCATCATCGAGGTACACGACACACCGGTCGATCTGCTGTGCGAATGGTGACGATCGCAACAGTTGTGTGCTGCCGTCTCTCGTACACACCATCAACTCGTCGTGATCGTTGAAATATATTGCAGCGGAAGCATCTGGGTTGATATCCAACCACGCTTGAACCAATTCGTGGTTTTGAAGGTCGAGCATTTGAGCGCCGACATCCAGCAGGACGCGGATCTCAGGCTTTTGTGAAACTAGGAGCTGGAGGAATTCGCGTGTAGTTCGCCTCTCGCCGTTCGGGTGCGATGTGCACGCATAGTGATTGTTCTCCGGTTGTAGAAGATACCATAGAACCTTTGCATTCGTTCCCCCTTGATTTTCAAGGTCGCGTTGGGCGATATGCAATGGAAACAAATGTTGTCCGTCATTCGTTCCAGAAAATCCTAACGGGCGTTTAGTCGGTCAGCGCTCGTAGCACACCATTCTCGACTTACCTGTCACCGGTCGATTTTTCTTCTCTGATAAATCCCAACCTGAGCTCGGAAGCTTCGAAGGACACTCCTTGGCTTCTTTCGGGAATACGACATTCGATAGGTAAAAGTTGATCGTTGCCCGATTCCGCGAAAAGAAAAGGTACAGAGTGTCCCATTGCTCCACCGACTCGATATTGACGCCACGTAAGGTCCGGAGAGATTCTGGGATATCAGGGCATGCTTGGACCCACAGTTCGTAGTCCAGAGACGGGACGTGTTTTTCGAATAGAATCTCGAAGGAATGCTTCACCTGGTCCTCCGTAAGACCAATATAATAATATGACAGGCACGTGAGGATGATGGCGATGTCTGGATGGGAGAACTCAGCCCTTTGTGCGGGCACGTCCTTTGCTCTATACGGGACTGCAAGCATGGTCCGTGTGGTGTCGAGGCCGTAATCCACTCTCCACCGCCGCTCCTTGAAAGTATACAACAGGATCCCGGCGGCCAGGAGGCCACGTAGAAGCAGCAGACAGCGCCACAGCGGCGTCGCCTCGAAGGAATTCTTCACCAATCGGGCCTTCTCGGAAGGGATATCTTTGCACGATATGAACATTCGGATTGCGTCCTCAAGACCAGGGTGGGAGTGAAGCTGTCCGAAACTGACGTCTGGAAGATGGCCACCCATAATGTCTTGGATCACCCATGAGATCAACTTTTCCCCGGCATACTTTTGTAGAATACGAAAGTGGGGAAAAGATCCGGACGGCCCCAGTTCATACTCCACTCCATGCGGAAAGATATTACGAAGGGAAGGTGCATGCTTGATTACGAGACCCAAGACTTGCTGAGTGATAGTCCATCGTTCTGGTGAGCCATCAACATGTCGCATGTTGCCGATAGTGAATACTAGTTGAGATCGGGTATCAAGGATTTCGTCGCTCTCGTCCAGCAAGTCGCGTGAATGGGAATGTAGCCACCTCTGAAGTTTCAACAGGAGATGTGCCACTTGATCATCTTTTCCCCTCGACAGCTGCTTGTCCATGCTCGCCAGCCTGAGAGACAAAACGTGGTCTGGCTGAGCGACAAGAATACCGCGCTCCCGCATACATTCCAACATAAGTTGGTGCAGGGAAACCACTTTCTGATGGTCGATTTCGAGGGAGCGAGAGAACGGGAGGTAGAATATTCGTCGGTTAGTGAGACCGCAGAGCCGATCCGTGAGGAGGTGGAGGGTCTGCGTTGTCAACGGCTTCGGGACAATGACACGGACGAGCTGTTCGCCATTCGCGAGAGCAGCAGCAGCGATGGGAATGATTACAGATGACTTGCCCTCCCCCATATTAAGTTGCATGGCCGTGTTATTCCCCGAGCGTGGCGATATCATTTCATTGGCAACTTCCGCCTGGACACGGCGAATCGAAAAGTTGCCTTGCAGCTGATAGAGGCGACGTAGACGGCGTCAGCTGACACGTACACCCATACCAAGCGGAACACACCTGAATTAGTAGCCAGTCTGGATGTGCTTCGGCGTCCCAGCCATCACACCCTTCATTTTGCAGTTCCCTCAAGAGTTCTTCATGAAGATCGTTGAAGCGGAGTAGAACCATCCTTCGCGCACGTTGTAGTTCCAGAGCAAGAAGGGTGAATTCTATGATACACCTCCTCCAGTCGTCAGAGAGCGGGTCTGACGAGTTCGACGCGAGGGATTGATAAAGCACGTAGGCGGTGATGCGTGGCCATAGTCCGGCCTGTTCGACTGTTTCTTCGCCTTTGTTTCTGGGACCTAGACTTCGCTGGATATGGTGTAGTGCTTCGGTGTAGCCGGTTCTGCACTTCACATAGTGTTCTATAAGCGTTTCAGCAGAAGGCGATTTCATTGCACGCTCCGCAAGGAATATGCCGCTGTCGAAGGATTCTGCACTAATGCGGAGGGCTGAGACATATTTATGCTGGAATGAACTCCCCGAGTCCGTCCCAACTGCGGCAAGTAGCCGATGCAGAGAGGTGGAATCCGGGGGAGAGGTATCTCCACGAGGACCAGTGACATATTGGGCCAATCCATCAGTGCCACGATGCGCTTGTAATTGTGCTGCAGGTCTGGAAAAAAGCTCGTTCAACACTACGAGTCTCCGTGGGGTATAAGAAGGGATGTTTCGTGACGGACTGAATGTGTATAAAGAAGTATCGGGTGTTGAGGAGGCCGGGGATTCGTGTAGATCATTCAGTGTCGTCTGAACCCGATTCAAATGTACCTTGAGCTTGAGATTGCGCGAGCAACTGGAAAAGTAACGCTGAACTTCTAATCTTAAATGCGCCACGTCAAATAAGGCAGGATCGAGTGAGCCCAGTGAAGGGGTTTCGTGAGGCCAGGTATTCAACAACATCCGAGTTATTTCATCGGTACACTCGCGTCGTCTGGCATCATACATTTGACGAGTCGCGTGCGGCAAAGTCCGTTCCGAGGGATAGGGACAATGAACCACATATGTGTGCAAGGCGTCGAGCGTAGGATGACACCCATCCTGAATCGAATAGGAAGCATAGTAATTGGGTGGGTTCTGTGTGCGGAACTGCGGATGTGATGCAAATGCTACGAATACGGGGACCAATTCGGCGAGGTTTGTCGAGGCATATGCCATGGCAGGGAGGGAGAACAGCAGTTGATACCATTTACTTTCATCGCTTTTTCGGAGGAGATTGTATGCCCTGAGCCATATCGATGGGAGATCAGGATCCAACCACGATTTGCTATATTGGAGCGACAAAACTGCGTCCCCGGAAACATCCTTCGTCCAGCGTTCCACCATGTTCCATATATCCTTTGTACTCGACGCAGTGCGGCGGTTGACACAAGTCGCCGCCATATAAGCGCGATGCTCTCCGGAAGCAGCCTCGTCAGAAGGATCTCTTGCGAGGTAGTAGTTGTCACCCGCATTTGATCCGGCAGCATTTCCGGAAAACCCCAGTGAACAGGTATACGCGACCCGTTGTGCATTCCGCTTCGCGACAAGGCTGTCTTCTGAGGGAGACCCTTGCTGTGGTGGGCTCCATGGGCGATCGTAAAACAGTCGAACCTTCTTGTAACGTTCCTTGATTACTTTGGCAAGGACACAAAATTCGTGATACCGCGATTCCGTCGGTAGAGAGCGCCATGCCACCTTGTGAATGGGTTGCTTAGAATACCGTGACGACATTCGCGAGGGACATATCGATGCGATCAAAGCCAAGAGTGCCGCGTCGCGAGAGTTGACATTCATGGTTGAACAACAGCTGGCCGATCGGAGCACGGACAATGCTTCCTCTGTGCCAGACCTCCCAGTAAGCGGATCGTCGCCGCACCCGTTGGTCAGGGCATGCAGGTAGGCACAATACAGCTTGCTTGTCAAACTGCCGTTCCCAACAAGGCAACCCAACTCGGCATTAACCCTGTAGGACTGGTACGTGACCCGATTTTGGACAGAACGATGGGGAGTGATGTTGACATGGACGTGATGGCCATTCTTCTTGAGGGAAATGTCTCCATCAGGGATGAGAACACACCGGGGGATGAGTTCGTGAGTATTGACGTCTTTCGCCTTTGGCCGCAGTACAAGCTGGTTGACCAACCCGAAGAAAGTTCCAAAAGATTGGTTTTCGTCATAGACCATGTCACGGATGTCGCGGGAGGCGAGATTCCCATCCTCATCAACATAGAAAGATAGGTCATAGTGCGGCAAGAGTACAGACAGCTGTAATGATGACGTGGGCTGGCTGGGGTCGGTCTGGGATACACTAATGATGAGTTCTTCGGGTGGAACAAGTGGTTTTAGGAGACTTGAAACCATGGCCCATGATTGACTTCGAATGTCTATAAGGCGTTCACAGCCTTTCCACATGTGACAATGACCAGGAGTGCAGTCAACCCTCCAGTTTGCTGACGAGGTCTCCCAAAGACTACCCAGCGGCCGAATCTCCATGATGGATGTGGAAAGATTCAACCAATGAACATGGCCCTCCCGCAGTGCTGTTGGTAAGTCGCCATGGAGCCTTTCATGAGGAATGAGCTCAATAATTCCTGAATCATCGTTGTTTCTCCCCATTCGTCTCGCTTGAATCACGAGGTCCCAACCTCCGTTTCTGAGGGAAAAATGTACCTAACCATGGTCTTAATTTGATGTTCTCGATTTGAAGGCGGTCATACCTGATGATCATCAACCAAATTTTTTGTGGAGTAGTCCATCCCCGGGAGATCACTTGCCAAAACATCGAATAGCTTCTGTATAGGAAGTGAGTGGTTAACACAAAATTCAGGCATACCGGACGTACCTTGCCAAATAATAGCATGTACAGGGGATGTGACATAACTTCTTGCGGCAACCAAGCTCCAAACGATTTTCCATTGACGAGAAGTGACCCATCAAGGATATTGAAGTGTACCGCTTGCGGACGTTGGCCATCTGGTGGTGAAGTCCTGCAATAAAACCAATGTGACTTCGACGACCGCAATGTCCTCCACTTCGAGCCCGGGTAGTAACCAGGCCAAATCCTGCGGATCGCAAGATCAATACCATTGTTGTCGGTCAGAATAATGTTGGTCACAGTAGTCTGGAGTGATAGTGACAGTCGGCGATCTCTGTCGAGGAGTAGCTGTGAATATTCAGAGAGATGCAACCCATCATTGGGCATATGGTCGTGGATTATTATAGCAGACGATAGTAAGGTCTCCATGTCCTCTGCTGAATGAAGGACTGTTGAAACCATGGAAGGATCCACATCGAACGTACTTCGGCATATCGTGGCGACATCCCGTAAAATCCCACGAAACTCCTCATTCCCTGATGTTCTCAGAAGTTTCGCTGTCAATTCCTGTATCCAGGAAAATACCTTACTGCGCACGACGCGTAGAAGGTTGAGTGCCGCCACAGAGACAGCGTCATCAGGGCTGGACGCAAGTAGACGACGCAGCAGGAACGATATGGTATCCATCGTAACTCCCTCCATCCAATTGGCCTCGACGTCCGATACCAGACTTTCCAACTCATGCAGAAGCGCATAACAGAACGTGGGTTGCCGAATTTCCTGATGCCATGTCCAACCCATATTTTCGAATGGTCCGACCTGAGACACCGCTTGGACCAACAACATATGAACTTCAGGTCGACGAAAGCTCAATAATCGGCTGTGAAGCTCTCGCAAGATATTTGGCCACTGGAGTAGGCCGCCGCTACGCAACTGCCCGAATGCCATGTACTCATGGATGGAAAGGTCTTTGTGGCATTTTTCTTGGTTTGCAATAACTTCGTTCGACGTATGGGACGTCGAACCAACGTATTCCTGTAAGATTCCGTACGGCCCGTGTTGAAGCTTGTAGGTGCAATGTTTGGGATCCTGTAGGGCTAATACACCAGTCAACAACTCAGAACTGAACAATCTCAGCCCATATTTGACACGATCCCGATCGTGCTGGGTAGGCATGTGGATGCTGGAACGCGAGAAGCAAGGTAGCCTTGCGAGAAAACTGGGGTGAATCTGTGGTCTTGATTGGGTGAGGCGGTGCAGTTGTATTGAACGATAATGATCAAGCTGAGCACGGAGAGAGTCTTGCTGAGGGAATGGATAAGATAGCATGGTCAAGAGATGGAATGTGGAAGTACGCCATATGTCAAAACAGGTCGGACAATATAATTCGAACACAACAACCTCGGCTAGGAGTTGGTTGGTAGGCCAAAGCCACTCGCGAATGTGGTCCCATATCCCTACTTGATAGTGCAACTGACCAGTCTCAGTATAATGGCCGGTTGCTGTTCGCAGATTCGCAGCAATTTCCGGGAATTCATTCCGGAGGACTGGGAAGATCCCATGTTTGAGACGTTGCAGATGTGAAGAGTTTCTGTAGAAACGAACGGCAAAGCTGTCCGATGTGATGGTCGAAGAAAACACCGACCACTGATCTCGAGATCGGGAGTGACGATGAGAAAGGTATTCGTGTGCTCGGCGGAGACGGCGAAGGTTGGTGGCATTTGGAACCAGGAAGTACTCCAAAAGGCTTCCGGACACCTCTGGAGAGTAGTCTGCGAGCATCGGGATTTCCTTGATAGCTATCTTGTCAAGTGCGATCCAAAGCTCCATCATGGTCAATAGCATGACCGAGAGGAGCTCTGGGCTGTTTACGTATGTTTTTGACGCGTTCGAGGAATATTTTTCAGCCAAACTCTCGATTTTTGCGCACGCGTCGCCATTGTCTACGACCCCACCAATCCAGGTGTCAATTTCCAGCTCAACTGCCCGTTCAACATCGTACAGGGCAACATTGGGTTCGAGACTGTATGCTTCAATGAAAGACATTCCATTGGAAGATAGAAAATCATCGAGAACGCCTCGACGGTGGACTTGGTCAGGGTCGAAGAGAACATCGGGAGGAATAATGGCGCGATTGGTGAGAGAGTTTTGAAGGTAGTCACCGCTATTCAAAAGCGACAGCCGAGCATCTCGAACGAGATCCAGCTGAGAGGGAGTCCAGGGTGGGGATAGACGCTGAGTCGCCTGTACCAGTTGCCATCGGTTTTCGATTATGGATCGTAGAGAGGTGCATGCTTGCAATGCCGTGTGGGAGAGCCAGTCTGGTGCGGATGAACCGAACTTTCCCAAACGTCTGCTGATTTTGGTTTGCATGAACCGCAGGATATCCGTTGGAAACTCTGCACAGCCCCGGTCCTCCGCGAGAAAACACATAAAGAATAGTATGAACTCCTTATATGTGTGATGTCCAAGGGGAGACCGGTCCAATGTCGTCTGAAGGGCAACCCTGATGAGCAGCCAGAATGGTGAGCGCCACAGCAGCTCTGATTCGCCATTCCACACGGATTCATCGCCCACACGTTTGCTGATACGAACGATATCGACGGGACGACCAACACTTCTCAGGATGCCAGTAAGCAATTCAGTGATAAAGCGTGGGTGGACAGTATCCTGGAAAACAGACGGCGGCGCTTTGGGGCTTGTCACCACGTCATCAAGATGGTCCCGGTTCATGTGGACGAGAAAATTTATGAGTTCGTGGCGAAACTCCTTGTCGTCAAATACGAAGTTGGGAATCTCGATCGCCGGACCGGGATATGAACAAATGAGCTTTCCATTCGTAGCATTCAAAGCCTGGACTTTCGGAGATAGCTCGAATGACTCGAAGATGGTGGCATTTGCTTGCTTTCTAAAAATGACCCCTGCATTTTGAGCGCGGATACGGAATGCTAGGACATCTGTGCATTTCAGTATCTGATATTCCATAGAGATTTGTAAGCTTACCCCCTACGTTCATGCCGCTTAACTGGGAAATGATTTGGGCACTACCAAAGCTTTGCAACATGACCGTAGCCTGTAGGTTTCCTAGCATTCGTGAAATATTTCTCCAATGAGTGAGATAGACTTGGTCGACGCGGTCATTGTAGAGATGTGCGGCGGCGGCAACTGCTCCAGCCAGAAAATGGTCATTGTCGATGCTGGGTTCTTTCCAGTCAGGAAGCTGGAGGGGGAAAAACACATCCTTTATGGTGTACTTCAACTGCCCGGGGTCAAGAATAGAGAGCGACATTCGACGATTTCAAGAACGAGCTTAAGTCAACGTGGGTCCAAGGCGCCAGCGTCGCGGGCTGGCGCCCTCGTTTCCCAAACCAGTCACGTGTCATGCTGCTTCGACCAATGAAAGCACAACTTGGATATCATGTCACAGTATAGTACCTGGATCGCAAACAGCTTATGGGTACTGGAAGGGAGCATAGTAATTTGTGAGGTGGGTTTCCAATCACATTATGGATCCTCTGCTACGAGACTCATTGATGGTTACTGTGCTCCGAGGGGCCTCACAAAACTAGGTTACAAAGAGTTGCGTTTACAGCAAGGTTTACATATTTATAGGCCTATAAATGCGAAAGAAATGTGGGCCAATATGCTGCCGATGCACCCGGCCGCAGTGCCCATCTGCAGGTTCTCCCGTGACGCACATGCGCACCGCTCGCCAACTTCTCTGATGGAGTGCATGTGCTCGCCTGTAACACGACTGCTCGACACCCTTGCTTACACAGTCGCAACCCACGACAGCGCGATGGGAATTACGACAGCGTAATCCCCACTGCGTTGTGACCGCTCGCGCCCCAACGCACATGATATGATGACTGGCTACCGCCACTGGTTCGTGCATCTACGCGTGCGCATGTTCATATTAGATTTCGCTTTTTTCCTGTCGTGACCAAGGGCGCGAACCTTACTTGGTGAACGTGAGGACGGGATCGAGTCGGTCTTGCAGGCTATCGTAGTACTCGGCGCGCTTTCCTTTCAATGCAGCGCCCGGGCCCGTGGCCAAAAAAACCTAGTCAGGTCAAATGATGCCCCATGCACAGATACGAACGAGGCGCATCACCAACGCAAAGACGTTCCTGCGTACCAACTTCCACCGCTTCCATACATTCTTTGACGACAACACGTGTCCGAACTTACACACCTCCCGTGCCACCTGTCGTTGAACGCTTTCTGATCAACGCACGCGCGAGGGACGACGTGAGGAGTTGCTGGACACAGTCAGCTGGTGAGGGTGGGCAGAGGACAATGACGAACTTCTGGCATGTAGGCGGTCACGGTCACACCGACTCAGTGTATTGGGCGCTTACTTGTAGATGGTATTCAGAGTAAGATAATCAGATTTTGGACAAAGTGCTGACTTGAAGGGTTTGTTGGGTCGATGCGCTCGCACACAATGGAGCATACTTACAGTAACTAGAACACGGCCCCAGCTAGGAGTTGATTAGTAGGCCAAAGCCACTCGCGAATGCGATCCCATATCCCTACTTGGCAATGCAACTGACTGGTCTCAGTATAATGGCCGGTTGCTGTTCGCAAATTCGCAGCCATTTCCGGGAATTCATTCCGGAGGACTGGGAAGATCCCATGTTTGAGAGGTTGAAGATGTGAAGAATTTCTGTAGAAACGAACGGCAAAGCTGTCCGATGTGATGAAGAAAACGCCGACCACTGATCTCGAGATCGGGAGTGACGATGAGAAAGGTATTCATGTGCTCGGCGGAGACGGCGAAGGTTGGTGGCCTTTAGGACCAGGAAGTGCTCCAGAAGGCTTCCGGACACCTCTGGAGAGTAGTCTGCGAGCATCGGGATTTCCTTGATAGCTATCTTGTCAAGTGCGATCTAAAGCTCCATCATGGTCAATAGCATGACCGAGAGGAGCTCTGGGCTGTTTACGTATGTTTTTGACGCGTTCGAGGAATATTTTTCAGCCAAACTCCCGATTTTTGCGCACGCGTCACCATTGTCTACGACCCCACCAATCCAGGTGTCAATTTCCAGCTCAACTGCCCGTTCAACATCGTACAGGGCAACATTGGGTTCGAGACTGTATGCTTCAATGAAAGACATTCCATTGGAAGATAGAAAATCATCGAGAACGCCTCGACGGTGGACTTGGTCAGGATCGAAGAGAACATCGGGAGGAATAATGGCGCGATTGGCGAGAGAGTTTTGAAGGTAGTCACCGCTATTCAAAAGCGACAGCCGAGCATCTCGAACGAGATCCAGCTGAGGGGGAGTCCAGGGTGAGGATAGACGCTGAGTCGCCTGTACCGGTTGCCATCGGTTTTCGATGATGGATGGTATATAGGTGCATACTCGCAATGCCGTGTGGGAGAGCCAGTCTGGTGCGGATGAACCGAACTTTCCCAGACGTCTGCTGATTTTGGGTTGCATGAACCACAGGAGATCAGTTGGAAGCTCTGCACAGTTCCGGTCCTCCGCAAAAAAACACAAAGAATAGTATGAACTCCTTATATGTGAGACCGATCCAATGTCGTCTGAAGGGCAACCCTGATGAGCAGCTAGAATATTGAGCGCCACGGCAGCTCTGATTCGCAATTCCACACAGATTCGTCACCCACACGTTTGCTGATACGAACGATATCGACGGGACGACCAACATTTCTCAGGATGCCAGTAAGCAATTCAGTGATAAAGCGTGGGTGGACAGTATCCTGGAAGACAGACGGCGGCGCTTTGGGGCTTGTCCTCACATCAAGATGGTCCCGGTTCATGTAGAGAGAAAATTCATGAGTTCGTGGCGAAACTCCTTGTCGTCAAATATGGGGTCGGGAAAAATGCTAGGACATCTGTGCATTTCAGTATCTAATATTTAATAGAGATTTGTGAGCTTACCCCCTACGTTCATGCCGCTGAACTGGGAAATGATTTGGGCATTACCAAAGCTTGCAACATGACCGTAGCCTGTAGGTTTCCTAGCATTCGTGAAATATTTCTCCAATGAGTGAGATAGACTTGGTCGAC
This sequence comes from Boletales sp. KT-2023b, assembly GCA_038089675.1. Classification (NCBI taxonomy): domain Eukaryota; kingdom Fungi; phylum Basidiomycota; class Agaricomycetes; order Boletales; species Boletales sp. KT-2023b. The sequence continues at coordinate 56,510 of JBBPLE010000055.1, forward strand.
GCAGTCATTTTAGAGATGAGCAGCGGCGGCAATTGCTCCAGCCAGAGAATGGTCATTGTCGATGCTGGGGTCTTTCCAGTCAGGAGGCTGGAGGGGGAAAACACATCCTTTATGATATACTTCAACTGCCCGGGGTCAAGAATAGAGAGCGGTATTTGACGATTTCGAGAACGAGCTTGAGTCAACGTGAGTCCAAGGCGCCAGCATCGCAGGCTGGCGCCATCGGAACCATTTCCCAAAAAAGTCACGTGTCACGCTGCTTCCACCAATGAAAGTACGACGTGGGTATCATGTCACAGTATAGTATCTGGGTCGCGAACAGGTTGTGGGAGCATAGTAATTTGTGAGGTGGGTCTCCAATCACATTATGGATCCTCTTCTACAAAATTCATTGATGGTTACTGTGCTCATCCAAAATGAAAGGTCCAATGAGTTCACTGCCACTTGGAATGTGTTTCTGTGGTGAACCGTAACAGATTCACTGCCGCCATGAAACTTGCTCGCTATAGGCAACGATGACCAGTATACCATTGTCAGCTTTCTTTCTTGCATTAGGCTTCCTCGCATCCACGTGGGACATCATACATCATCCACCAGGCGGTCAGAACCCACGGACCTGACATTCCCTACTTGCGATATAGGTATCCCTTCGTTCCATGTCTCCATTATTGTCCCTGTTCACGGATCACGGTCAGCCGTGCCGTTCTGATCGCAGGTTCATTGCGCAGGTGCATCCGGAGAGTATACCCATAGATCCGCCCACTTCTCCCGTCTCCACAGCGACGTCTCTCATAGGGCGTAGAAAGCAGCGCATCTGATGCCAACACACCTGACCGCGCCCAAACATCATCCCAGATAATCTGTTTCTGGGCACGATGATGAATCATGGATATCTTTGAATCACGGATATCTTTAGCCGGCCCATCAGAGCGAGCGAAGGCGACGGGACAACGGAGTAACTGTCACCACGTAGCCTGCGGCGCCATCGAAAATGTTGACACTCGATGAAGTCAGATTTAACACGATGTATACCCGATGCGTTGCCACACCCAACCGCAGCTCACTGATAGGATTCCGTTCGAGCCATCCATCCCGGTTGCGATAGATATTGCAATTTGCACACTCGGGCTTCAAGCCGTGCGACAAGTCCTGCCACGGAACTCGGAATGCGTAACATTTCCTATGAATGCGAGTAAAATTCATTGGACTATAGTCTCATCTGAGTGGGATAGGCTGGTCGAATTTTGGTGGACTTGTCACGGACTGGGGCGAAAGGTCTATGGTCGAGACACATTGTTTGCTTTCCCTGGTCCAGCGACGGATAGCCATGCCACCAGTCGATGAGAAACAAACAAAGAAGTGACTTCCATCCAACCGTCGTTTTTCGCAACCGCCGCAACTTTTTTTTTTCTCACTAATATTTGTAAGTAACCTTTTCTAAAGGCCGCTATGCTCGATAATCCCGGTTCTATTAGAACAAAGCCGGTCGAACCCACATAGTCACCTCAGCGGCCTCCATCTTCGGCACGAAAAAGACGCACTTTGGTTCCATGTCTATCTCTTTCGTCCATGTTTAACTAATCACACGGAGCCATCCCGCAGGACCGCATTCCCAACGGAACATGGTGCATAGACACCGACTAACGGTATGACCTGCTTGCTCCGTCGGTAGCTGCGGGCTCGCGATCGGTTGTTTTGCCGGCGGGATTGACGTGACCACTAGAACCTGGACTGAACCCGAGGGTGGGCGGTTGTAGGTGAGCGGATGGATTATGCGAGGGTCGGCGGTACCAGCTATTCGGACGTACTTTCCATTGGAGCAAGGTGGTGTCAATGAGATTGTCGTCCTGTGCACAACCGCACGGCTGTGCGTTTCATTTTGCGATGGCGTCTGATTGCTTGAGTTTGATCAGCGAACAGCATCCACAGCTTTGCATATCATGAATTATTGCGTGAAAAAAAAGTTCCGAATTATTCATCCGCTTAAACTGTGCGCACATTGTGTCTTGTAAGGCTAGTCTGGAGTGGAAATCTGCGGCCATTGTGGATGGCGTCGCAAAATGATGTCGATGTTCATCAGCAGAGTTCGACGCGGTGATGCGGGCAAGATCGATTCTTGACTGCTGGCGCCGAGAGGGAAAAATAGACATCGAACGTAGAACAGCCACGTCCCAATTTTATTTTGCCACATGAAACCATGGTCGGCTTCGGAGTCCTGTGTGCGCCCACCCCATCGCATTTTATATTTCGATTTAGGGTTACTACTAAGGAAGTATCTGTGGCAGAAATGGAAATTCATTACAGGACGGCATACAAGATCATCCACAATCACCAACAACCACGACGACAGCGAGCCACCGCGAAGGGGAGAGCATACCGCTCTCGAACTTAGTCATGGGTTGAACCACAAATCTGCCCGTGCATGGCCAGAATTCCGGCGACTTTCTTTCCGATTAGCGATACTGTCAGATCCGATCAGACTTTCTTTGTTACGAAAAGAGATATATCGGCGTCGGGGAGTGCCAAACGACATTGATGGCGGCGCATCCGCTCGCGGTGCGTATCGATGCCGTTCGATGCTTCGGCCGTCTTGTCGGCACCAACGCTGTACCCGTCCAATCGAAAAGCCGTCCCGATTCCCCTTTTTCTTTTCGCGTCCTCTCGCTCAATCGCCTCCCGCGGCGTCCACCGTCGCCGGCATTCAAACCTTGCCCAGAAATGAAAGCTGCTAGCATCACACAACCTCGAACCGTCCCATCACGTGTACGCTTCTTCCGCTTCGCCCGGCCCCCTTCCCGCGCGTCAATCAGGGAACCACGATGCGATCGCACCAGCATCCAATCCAGAACGACGCGCTTGTGCAGACCCCAAGCTGCTTTCACACCGCCTTCCGACGTGATCGTCAGACACATCAGCCCTTTTCTCGTCATCGTTCTACCAGTGGTGTCATCGACAATGAATGGCCGCACAGCCCAGTACACCCATGCCCATATGCGACGGACGAGAAATCAGACCACCACCCGGAGTCCAGACTGCGGTCCTGACCCACCGTCGTCCTCCCCCTTAGCAGCGGTTCGGTGCCCTGTGGCATTAATGAGCGGGTACGTCCACATGCAACACAAAGCGCGAGCGCGCCGCACCGCCTCGACCGACCGTTTTCATGGTCTGTCATCTTTTTTCGAGTCGCACGGCCACCGTGGTTCCCGGAGATATGTCGAGGGTCCCAATCAGGATAAGAGGGGCACGAGGCGGTGCGTCACAACAACAAGGTTCACCGTACAGCGACCCGTTCCATGATCATGACCGAGCGCGAGAAAACCGAGCGCAGAAACACCATGCCAGCACCCTGTGGCACCATCCGGTATGCCCGAATCGTTTCATCGGCACCAAGACATGACGAAGGAAAATGGGGCCACTTTTGATGGGGTTGACAAAGACGATCGAGGATGAGTGCGGATGTGTAATGACCATGACTTTGTGTACGATCAAGGTGCGACGGAGCCGTGGATGACTCAGTGTGCTTTGTGGAGGATTGCTCACGCGGGTGCCGCGTTTGGAAAGGCATGAGGCTGTCTGACGGAGGATCCGAGCGCTATCGGCAGCGGCAAGGCTTGCTGGTCGATGCAAGTGCTTCCGAGCGAAAGCTTGACGTGCTGTAGCGCTGCGGCCGCAATCGAGCAAGGTTCGACCCTGACCACGTCGCAGACAGGACGCCATCTCGTGCCGACGCAAAAGAGATCGCTTGACGACGTGTCCCGCACCAGCCAACCGGTTCGGGATCACCGGCAAGCGTATCCCCGGACGAGTACGTACCTTGCCTAGGTACCCCACTTCCAATTCTGATAATGAACATTCTGGCCCACGACCGAAAAAAGAAGGACAAGGACAAACAAGGTTGGATGCCCAGGTTGCGCAGCGAACACGCAAAGTCGCCGGTCTCAAGGCGGTGTTGTGCGTGGTACGGCGTTCAACCTGCAGAGATGGCGAGATGGAGGAATGGAGCGATCGCACCGTCTTCCGACGACCACCTTCTGCCCAGACCATCCATCGGGTCCTCAACCACGCGTCTGGCCACCATGTTCCGTCGGGCAAGCAACAAAAGTGAAGATACAGAATAAAGTTAATTTTCACTTACACGTATGGACTCGATCCCATATCGTGTTTGGTAGCCCATAATCGGCCTAGGGCGCAGGCGAGAGCAAGGCACGACCGCGGGGCAGTGTCCTCATAACACTCTTGATAACAACTCGCCAGCCATCCGATCTTGCAGACACACTGCCCCCTCCATACCGTATACCCATTTGTGCATATCAACGCATGTTCCTTGCGTCATACGCTCATAACTACACCATCCATACCGACCACAACATCCGATGGTGCCGATGGTTGACGATGTGGGATTCCAAAAAGGTTACGGATAAGTTATGATGTGGTGATTGCCGAATAGGACGCGCGTCCAGAGATTTCTCGCCTCGCTTGAACCTGTCGACGCTGAGTTGAACGGGTGCCACCCCATCGCCGTCTAAACCCTCCTTCTTCAATGCAGAGTTTTTATTTTACCCCGATCGGTGAATACGTCCCTGGCAGGAATCTATTTCGAAAAAAAAAACATCGTTCAACGGGGCAGTGCGATCCGGCTAAATGCAGATGAGTCAGCCGAGAACGCCCCAATGCAACCTTGAGTTCTCCGCATGGAGACCTCAAGGTCTCAACGTTCCGATTGCGCAGCAAGCCTAAATATGCTCCGATCAAGTCCACAAAAAAATAGTACGACAGGGTGCGCTCTGCTCTACCCGAGAGACAGAAATATATATTAAACTCGATCTGCTTTCCAAGTAGAATCTCTTTCAGTTCCAGATGCATAAATATGGGGTCGACGCACGACAGTATCTACGACGGGATAAGCTACACAAGAATCTTGGTCATATAGAAAAAGAGACGAATGCGAACAAAAAAGAACAATAATAAAAACAGCACAGCGGTGCACAGTCTTGCACAGCAAGTAAGGAATAAGCAGAAGCGGGAGTAGCAGATGCGGATCGTGCAATCAATACTCAATATAAATGAGAGCGAGTGAGTCGTGGCGAGGAAATAAAGCAACAAAAAAAGGTGAAACAAGAAGCCGCAAGCGTCCCTTTGTGTATCGTAATCGGCAGTAAAATGAATTTGAGGATACAGTCATGCGATTATTCTTGGTATGCTTCAGATTATATGGGCATTGAGGTGACTTGCGGTAAAAGAGAAGGATTGATGCGATCATGTATCAGACCATGACACTCATACCAGGCCATCCCTTCTCTTCTGTCTTGGGAATGGGGAGTCTTTCCGAGTCCTTGGCGGCCTCCAAGATGCGCTGGCACTCGGCGCCACCTTCAGAACGTACTGGTGCACACGCGATAAGTGAACGTCATGAACGAGGCAGGGATACTCACGATGTCGATTTAGAGCATCCATTCGCGCAAACGTCTTGTTGCACCCTTCGCAGGTGAAAGGGCGGTAATTGGAGTGCAGCTGCTCATGGCGTTTGCAGTCATGCTGTCGTGCGAAGCCCTTGCCACAGCCAGGCCACTTGCACTGGAAGGGACGCTCCTCATTGTGAGATCTCATATGACCTAAAGGCGATGAGTATATCAAGCATAGCATATTCGAGTTAACGCACCCTTCAAGTTGAAGCTTCGTGTGAAGGTACTACCACAGCCTGGCACAGGGCACAAAAAGTTGGCATCTTGCTTCCTGCGACGATGGCTCGCACCAGCGGTACGTTCGCTCGTCACCGTCTGTTTCGAAACGGTGATCGTAGCAGGAGTGCTGTTCGCCTGGGGAGGATCTGGACGGAGCATCGAGGGTTGTCTGTTAGTAAGTGAGACATTGGGAAGGTCGTCGTAGCGAACACGTGGACTCGCAGATGGACTGGGATATGGACTGGGACGGTTGGAGGAAAACGCGCTCCAATCACCACCAGCACGTGAGCCAGAGGAGCCCCGGCGATTGTGGACACGAATGGAAGGGACTGTTTCCTGAGGGTAGAGGAATTGACGGTTGATAAAGTCCTGTTGAGATGAAGGGGGGTAGAGAAGAGATGAAGGGATATCCTCTGAGCGGGATTGGCGATTATGGCCCGGACGGCCACTGTCAGACTTTGTGCGGCGAATACCGTTGGGATCATTAGGGGTGAGAAAGGCAGTCATGGAGTTGAAGTTGAATTGGGAACCGAGGTTGAATGACGCTTGGGTGGGGCCGGTGCTAGAGTGCTGTGGGTGTTGTTGGGGAAGGACTTCATTGAGGCTGACCGTCGGGGCAGAGTCGTCAAGGGCAGAACCGTCGAGGGCATTAAGTTGGTCTTGAGTCATGAGGGAGGGATTCCAAAACGGGGGACGCAACGAAGAAGCGGTATCAGACTGGCTACGAGTACGAGGGGGAATGTTTGGGTTCGGAAAAAGGAAGGTATTTGTAGTATCGGGATGAACTTGAGTACCAAGAGTGGACAGCCTATGAGAAGAAGCGTGGCTGTGGGGGAAAGGCTGTGCAACCTGATCATAGAATTGTGGAACCCCGAGAGATTGTGAGACCTCGGATGGTAGAGTTTGTTGCTGATCCCATGGGGGTGTTGTTGCTTGTTGTTGTACAGGACCATTTTGCGATGCAGAGCCTGTTTCGGAGGTAAAACGTAGACAAGATAAAAATGGTAAGAAGAGAGTTCCCGAAATAAGCGTGGCGAAATCAAAAAAGGACTTGCCTTGATTGAGGGTTTCCAGGGTGGATTGGAAAGGGACGGCTTGTGAGGCCGCTCCGCCACCACTTACGGGAGTAGCGGGAACAATATGAAGTTGTGGACCGCTGGAGACGAAACCGCCATCGCCGTCTGGGGCGTTGATCATGGGTGTTTCCTGGGGGAATAAAGCAGGACTGCTGTCTGGAATGAGGAGCTGAGGGGGAGACTGGGCTTTTCTTGGGGGTGAAAGTGTTCTTTCGCCGGGGAGCTGGTTGTAACGCCAGTTGGGGGATTCAAAGCGCAACTTTTCAAAATTGTGGGCGACATCGAGATGAGGGGAGGAATGGGGGAGGATTTGAGGATTTGAGGAGACGGAAGAGGCGCGACTGCGAGGGCGGGGGTCGTCATTGCTGGAAGGGGAGCTATGATCGTAAGAGCGAGGGGAATGCTGATCGATGGGCGCGGGGGTGACAGAGACGGAAACATGACGGGAATGGTGATCGAGAAGGCCTGTAGTGAAGTCGTTGTCAAAGACGAGAAGGCCGGACGAGTTTGGGGGGTCGTATTCAGAGGGATCGTAATCTTCACGGACGGCGAGGCCGTCGAGACCGTCGCCGAGAAGGGTGAAGCTGTCTGGGCCATCAGGGTCGTAGCTTAGCTCGGAGTGGCCCGAATAAGGGGAATTCTGGTAAGAGCCGTTATAGGAGGAGGTGTGAGGGAAGGGTGGGGACTGGAGATGACCGAACTCGTAAGTGTCAAAAGGAGAACTTGTGCCGATATTGATGGGTTTTCTGGATGGACTTGGGGCGTAATCAAGGTCAGAATATTGGGCAGGATCAGACTGGAGTAGAGACATGATTAGGATTGGATGGGGGGAGGAGGAGAAGGGGAAGGACAATAAGCGCGCGGGGACGAGGGGAGAAAGACCGGGTGAGAACTTGGTTCTGCCAAATTGGAGAGTGGCAGGCTATTTATTTAACCTCCGCCACAACCGGCATCCCGTTCGACGACCCCTCCGTCCAACTAGCACTCGCCATACAATACCTCCGTCTCTCGTTCATTCACATAGATAATATCGTATGGCACACGCCCACGGAACGAGAGAGATCCCACCATCAATGCCACGACCGCAATCAGATTCCCAAACCTCGACGAGGCAGCTACAAGAGATCAGGGGATTCCGTCCCAATTTACCCGCACTGCTTTGTCACGCGCGATGCTTCAGTTAATGAACCGCTGGGCTGTGTATCGCTAACATATGATCCCCGGCGATGCGTTCGATCCGCGACTCGATCCAGACGACGTCCCTGTCGAATGTTTTCTTCCGTCTTTTTTTTTTTTTTTTCCTTCTCTTTCTGTTGTGTCGAATTGAGACCGCTCTTGTCAACGGAGATTGCCGTGTCATGTTTGACAGGCGTGTGGTCGCTCGAGAGAACAGCGCGACTATTACATACAACCGGCATTGTCTTTGACGCCCGGACTTTCATTGACATCGATCATGCCGACACAAACGCGCCGACAGTAAGCCTCCGAAAAACACATACACCAGCCAAAAGTAAAAGAAATTATATTCCGTCGGTGCGGTCGAACGCATAATGACGTGCTGGCTGATCGGGCGTTACAGACTAGTCGGCCTGCATCACGAAAAAAAAAAAAGATCACCGCAGTTTGATAAATACGCTATGCAGCGATGCAAGATCTCCAACACCTCCAGAACTTGATTCGCTTCCCTTGACGCCGCCCAAGATTTTGATGCTGATATCACATACTCGTGATCTCGCTGCCATATCACAAACTCGCGCAAACAACGTCCTTTGTTCTCTCCTCGGTCTAGTTCATCAAGTATGTATGTGTCTTTTCTTCCAATCAGCCATCATCTCCTCCCGCCGCCATTACCTGACAACCACCCCCAGGCTGACGGGAATTCCCAAACGGGCCCTCTTCTCATCTGATGATGCCTGCATCAAATCGATTGGCACCACTTCGGGGTGACCACGCTACCACGCCCCTCACCCGATATTGAATTGTTCCGTTTCTTGTCCGTTCCCACCCGCAGCTCCTCTCTGTCGCACAATCACGACAAGCACACACATGACGAGGCTGTATCAGATAATAATTTTTTTACTCGACAATTGATATCGTCGCTATGTGCCACCGAAACTGTGGACATGTCTTAATGTCCGAATTCACAGCCGGCAGGGGGATTGACCCACACCCAAGGAATTCGACCCCTCCACCCTCTCGACACCTCGCGTGCAAGGACCCAGTCCACCAAGAAGGTTTCGTAAACCACACCCTCACGCCCTTTGAATTGGTCTATGACAACTTCGGCATATGTCACTCTCCCTGTTATGTGACACCGTCGAGCTTACACATCCTGACCGGCCGGGCCATGCAAAGTTAACAAAGCATATGAATGTGTCCTGTGTGTCCTGTGCGATCGACGCTGACAACCATTCCACTCTTTCACATCCTTGCTCTTGCAGTTTAGAGACCGTTCGGCACCGGGGGTGAAGAATGGGACTCCCATTCGTCCGACGGGGTATTCAGCCCGCGTGTGTCACCATCGTCAATGGCGTGCAGCCCCATCACGGCAGTATCCGCAGAACACGTTGATGGTCTGGCCAACCATGGTGGCTCGAGCAAAATCGTTTATCCGACGCTCGATACCATATCATTCATATCATGTAACTGGTATTTAGGGGCGGAGGCATCCCGCAGTCGTTCACCTTGATCGTTTTGATATCCATCGTGCATCTCAGGATCGGGAGACGTTACCCGGAAACAGGTTAGTAGGCTGTGTTGCATCATTTAGCAACGAGCGACTACGCCAAGAGGAATATGGTGCCTTACCGAAATGAAAAAAGCACTCAGACTGTTTTATTTTTCATCTACTGCACCTGCACGATGCCAGTGATTTAGTCAGACTTGATGGGGAAAACTTTCAAAGGTCCCGTCTTTTTACTTGTCTGGGACGACACGGCCAGTCCGGTCATATGGCTATGCATACCTCTGCCTCTTCCGTGCGTCGCGGAGTGCCACGTATCGACGCATCAATTCAAGAGCCCAGACTTTTCGTCCGTTGTCCCCCAAGTGTGTTCATCTATCGCATGGCATCGTCATAGGAACAAATGCGTTCATATGTGGCGCACATGCACTCGCTTAACGAACATGCTGAAAAACGCATGAATAACGTCTTGGTACGACATGTCCTTTGCAGAACCTGGAGCGTCACATCCCGATCGTGACCTCGCCGCATCATGATGCCCGATGCCACTATCCATGGAAGCGACATCATCTTTCAATCCCCAACGTCGCTTCCTCCCTATCCCCACCCCCCTGGATCAAGCTGACTGAACAGGCAAAGCAAGGTACCTGTGGCACTTTTTTCATTACTTCCCTGATGCAATAGGCTCCTTGGTCCCCCTGATCGGAAGTGATCCCGAATGTCACTGCGTTTCAAACAACGCGCTCCGAGGAATGTGTGCGTAAGTGAGCGATGATGGTACCTCTTTCCTGACACAGACCACATGCCTTGGATTGCGTCTCGCGGAACGTGCAGTCGTAAACGGGGAGTCCCCAAGCATAACGCCGCCGGGCGGCCTAGCGTACTACTAGCACCGTGTCACATGCCAGTGAGACCTTCGGCTAAGGACTGCATCGAAGCAGACCTCGAGCACGGTGCCACTCATGCGTCCATCCCCGCATCCAGCCCATCCGCTGCAAGCCCCACCCATCAATCCAACGCTCCACACTAGGGACGCCAGCATCATACGCGCAGCTCCATCTAGCTGCGCAAGCACGACGGACTGAGTCATGGCTTGGCTTGCTGGCATCCCGATGCGGTCTGCCATCACGCCTATCACGAACACGATCATGACATTGATACGTACATGGTGACAGCGCCCGAGATGGCGACACGTCACACGCATGGGTGGATGACGAATGGTCAGGCACACGTATAAATTGTGCGTGATGAAGTTACGTCATGTCTTATTCATGACCCGTGCGCCCGGTACGGATGATGTTCAATATCATGGTTAGGCTGGAAGCACGAAAGAAGAACAAGGACAACGAAACGGGGAAGGATGGTCGGTACGGTTTGTAAACAATGATGTGCTGGGCCGTTCGCAGGACACAAAATTCCAAGTGGTGAAAATTTAAATGACGAACAAGCCAGGATGACCAAGATCCAACCCTTGTCATCATGCATGAGCCATCCCGCGAGCATGATTCATACATGCATATGACAGTCTTTTGAATTGCCGGTTCTGGCTTTTGCGTGCTTTGTTGATCGCGTTGCGGTGCACCCGGCGGGCCACGCATATCCGACATCAGTACACGTCGGACCGCACCGTTAAGGTATGATATAGGGGGCGGGCGAAAAAAGGCGTGATTAACGCGCAGACATCCGCGAAGCAGCGGGGAACGCAGCCTTGACAGCGCGTGCCTGAGCGCCATGGCTTCATGATGCATGATCCATCATCGTCATCATTATGGGCGTAGCCGGGCCGTACGTTGCGTCCTACTACTAAGTGTATGCGCGCCACACGCGAGCGCCCGCCGTCGGATCATCCGCCGTCGTTCGTAGGTGGCGGAGGCACGCGCCAAAGGAGCACGTCCGAGTCGGACAGGGTAGTACTAGCGTCGCGTTGCGCGGGCGATACCAGATCCGGTCACCCGGGATGATGCACCCCGCGCCGACGTGAGAGGCCGCTGAGCGCGCTCGAGCGAGATCCGTCTCTGTATCTGATATCTGTGTTCTCATGGACCGTCTCGGCCCGAAGTGTCGCCCGCTCAGCGCTGGCGCTGGGGTCTCGCCGTCCCCCCACGCTTTATCGACCATTTAGCACTGGGCGTTGATGCAGGCGTGATGGCTTCTTCATGCCACATGGACGGCGCCGTCGGCGCGCGCGGGCATTTCCAGAGCGCCGGGACGTGTTCGTCGACAGGGCGGAACATCCTCGGCGGATCTGCGTTATTTCTGAACGTGATGGGGGACGTATTTTTGGAGGGCGGCGTAACGGGGTGTTCGGCGTTTTATGCTAGACGCCGTCGGTGGAAAGAGGCCCGTTGCGTGTCCGACATTTCTTTGCAGGATATTTTTATTTTAAAACTCGGACAGACAGGGATCGAATGGGCAGACACGACGATCGGCAGCACGGGGGCGCCAAGGGCAACACGCACGTCTAAGGGCAGACATTCGACGTACGTCTCGATCTCCTGCCTCTCTCTCCCGGATCTGCGGTTGTGGTTCTCGATCGTGCGATCGTGTATCAAGTCCGTTTTCGTCTTTCGGGGGACGGACTTGGCGCATCGCGCGCTGGTGGAACGCCAGGGGTCCCGATTCTATTTGGTGTTGCAATGAGGCGGCCGGGAGCTCGGTAAGTCAGCTACAGTGAACACGGAGAATTGAATTCAGGGGAAACCTCCGAGCGCCGACTGTGCAACGACGCAGGGCATGTCGTCCTTAATGCGAGCCTGATTTTGGAACATGGCGCAAGGGACGCTGCGGTCTGACCGATGATCCACGGTTATCCTACCTCAGGGGCCTAAGCCCGCTATGACCGCGATACACATATCCAAGGCGCAACAAGGGGTGGTAGGGGTAAACGTTGACTGCTGCGGACCTACGACGTGTCTGAACGACCAGGTCTGGGTGGAGTCATGTCAGATTGTCATTATGGCGGTACGTTCATTTGGTTGACAGGAGCCACACAGGACTTACATCATCTCGACGGGTGCACTTGGTGGCTGTGGGCGCCAAACGAATGGCTATGTGACACCGATCATCATATATATAATCTAGGCGAGTCCGCGAGCCGTCATTGGCACATGTGGCGTTCAAACGATTGGCAAGATGTCAAATATCTCGTTTTATCCTTCTCTCCTAGCAAGATGTCGTGGCGAATGATGCTGGCACAGTTTCGATGGTTCCGCTGCAGGGAAAGGAACAAGGAGTGGCGGCCTCCTAGTTTCCATATAACGCAGTCTTCTCATCGTGTTGTCGGGTTACGAGTCCACTCCAGCTCAGGAAGGTATCCATTAAGGGCGCAACTGGCCTGTATTTATATAGGTCCTGTTGTAGGATTCCAGTCACCGAGGAATCCTCGACACTCAGCTCTGTGATCCTCTCACTATGGGTCTATTTTATGCATACCTGAAACATGTCAGTAAATTTCACTTCACCTGTCAAAGTCACCACTCACCCAGAACACGTTCAAAACAGTCCAACACTGATATGAATTCCCGCTACCTCATGACGTTTGTCGACCGTGAGGCTGCAGATGAGTGGTGGCGCATGATATCTACTCATCCTAGTCCCTACGCTGCACAAGTTGCTCGGATTTCGCCCCAGTTTTACACCCAAACGCACTCACAATCCAATGTCGTACAGTTTTTTTCCAACCCCGGATTACCCCTTGCCAAAGAATTTTACGGAAAAATGTTCTTCACACCGCTCTACGTGGATGGCAGGGACTCGAACGCTCCAGTTATCAAGATCACTGACCACATAAGTGGTAAATGGTGGGTTTTTATTGCATGAGAATCTGTACCATGGACGGTGGAACACACCAACAGGTATTTCATACGGTCTCAATCCGACCCCGGGAGGTACTGGTATTTCTGCAACGAGAGTGCATGTCTGGTCTGCGGGGCACCAGCATGTCACACTATCCATGTGTCCACAGCCTATCGCTCGAGATTCAGCGTACGCGTTCGCAACGTACCCAACGGCTCGGAATCGACAAACTTGGTCATGATCGGAAGAGACGAGGTATCCGTTGTAGCCTCAAACGACTACGTGCTTCATATCAACGACGCGGAAGAACTGAAGGCAACGAGATCATCCGAAGGGAGCTCTGACATACTTTTTGGGGATCTGAAGAGTAGGTTCATGGCCCGTACGGTGAGACAGAGCAATGGGGTGGTCCAAGAATACGTCGCAGCGGTGGAAAGGGGTTTGGGTGAGACTTGGGAATTGGTTGACTGAATGTGTATGTATTCTAAAGCAAACATGTCATGCGGCAACAAGTTTGAAAGCTACTCTTGTATTTCTTCTCTGGATTGAGCCACGTAATGAAGGAAGAAAAAGATCGCTTTCAACGTTTATGGTCCAAGCGTGTCAGGAAAATTTACTGTCTCAAGATAAAAACTTTGAATAGGTTGTGATACTTACCTGCAAGGTGAACGTGAGGATTAAAAAAACAGGAATTCTGCAAGCAATCGGCGCCACTGAGAAGTTTTTTGAAAACCCGACGTCCGACACGGTGATCCAAGTGCACCGTGTCCGCCACTTGGCGTCATGCGCACCTCTGGCGTTCAGCACCACGTCATGCTGCGTCACTCTAGAGTCCCGAAGTGTTTAGCGCTTGGGTTTGCTTCTCACGTTTGGTATCGACGTGGACGAACGCGTTCTCAAGACCCACTGTGACCACCTCGGTGGGCTTTTTGGTGAGAGATCTCTTCCTGCGATTCGGCCTGGTTTGCGATCAAGCGGTCGCAAGTATATTGATTCTGATGCACGACATATGTGTACAGGCAAACCTGCAACTCGCGCGCCTTCTAGCCAGTCAAAATGTAAACTGTCGAACGGACCTTGCCTATAGCTGTTGCCATAGGGCGATCCTCACTCGGTAGGTGACAATGCGCATGGGAAATAGATATAATGGGAACGCTTCCGAGTGTTAATGCACCCTGGAAATGGGACCGGGACCGCCGACCGTGAAATAATATCCGCGGAATACATTGTATGTGAGGTGAGTGTGGACTACTGCCAAGCAAGGCACGACGCGGCCCGACCGATGAGCCAGCTTTGGTTTCGGGAACATCACATGTTGTGATCACGATGCATAAACCCAAGATTGGTCGCTCAGAAAAGGGCGACGGATGTACAGCATGAACGTTGCTGCTTCAGGCGTGCGATTCGCCTGAACGACCTATGGCCGACTCAGGGGTGGGTCCTGTCGGGTTGTCATCACGGCAGCGCACAAAGTTGATCAGCAGCCGAGATTCGCGTGCAAATGCCTCTCCGATGGTCACGGGCGCCAGACCGGTGGCAGTCGACATCGATCATTGTATGATCTTACCAAGCTGGCGGATCGTTATGACCTCTAATGAGCGCTTGGCGGCACGAGACTCGGCGGTCGTTATGTAGCGGTCCTTACGATTTGCGGGATACCAGCTGTGTCGTTTTATTCTTATCTCGTAGGGCCGTCTACTTATCCCCGACTTCGGGAGCCCATGGTGGGATCGAGCGTGGCTCTTGCACAGCTTCACTTGAAAAGTCTCACTTGGACATTTGGTTGTGCCGAAATTCGACCACCTCCCACGTTGTCATTGGTGAGTGCCAGTCTGGCACACATCTTGTAAAAATGTTGTGTGTCATTGTAGGGGAACAAAAACCATACAGAGAACATGTCTCTTAGCACAGCTTCGGCCCCTTTGCTTCGTATGCAAGGTGCGTTCGCAAGTAGATGAAAACCGTTCGAGTGATAAATGATGTGATCAAGATGCTCAGCAAGATCGTGGATCATGTGAGTGAGCCACTGGGAAGGTCTTCTGAGTCGGCCGCGTTTTTGTTTACCGTCGCATGGAATTTTTTTTTCTTTTCAAATGCATCGTCGGAGACGTCCGGGACACCCCCGAGGGGTGCCCTGTGTATGTTCAAATCGAAGCTGATTTTTTGAATTTGTTATATTAGAGTCGCCGAAGAGGCACCCGCCATCAATGGGTGTGGTATCAGTCCATTTACAGCAGGTGCGGTTCACAAGATCTTCTATTGTTTACCCGAGACAATGATCCTCGGACCAATCATCAAATTATAGTATGATCTATTGTTGTTCGCGGACCCGCTGTGTCTAGCCGAGCAACGGAAGATCACTTTATTGGATATTCGAATTTCGTGCTGGCAGTGCCTGCACAACGATGGCGGTGGTGGAAAGCATGAAAATTAGCACGATTCAGAAGGCACCAGTGTTGGTCGGACACCGACCGGGCGACCGACCGACAAAGAAACCTTAGTTTTCCAATCAACTGATCGGAACGACGGCCAGTCACATGTGGTTTGTTGGCGTGATCGAGCGGTGGTCGTAGAAGCACACCAGAGAGGCTCTGGACACAGATTCGTTGATAGTCTAGCTCTGTGTCGACGTACGAGAACAAAGACCCCGCCGGGAACTCGGACGACCCACGATCAGCTGCAGCTAGAACGAGAGAAAAGTCGACAAGCCAGAAACATCTGTCCGTAGCATGCCTCGAAGCATTCACAGAGAATAGACATGCGACCGGAACGGCATATGCCCACAACCGTGGAGCTTCCGAATGAAAAGATTGTAATTGTCCGGAAGCACCGGATACAATAATAGACACATACCTGAGCTTGAGGCGGCATCGGTTCACCCGCCATTTCATACTATAGAGGAACGTTTTATTTTGGCAATGCACTGACAGAAGCTACTGCGGTCCTGCCGAGTCCCGATTCCTTTTTACCGTTCACACTTTCACCTTCACCTTCATGTTTTCCGCCCCTCCTTTCCCTTCATGGTATCAATAGTGAACGGCTCTTACTCCTGTAGGTCCAACAGCAGTCAGACGACCACGACTCTGGCATAAGCATTAGGGGCATGCATGTATGCGCTCGTTACGATGCATACACGCACGCACGCAACCCAGCGCGTCTGTCCTCCATCCTCGTAAATTCTGGACGCTGGCAGATCGACACCGACCTGCGACAGACGAGAGCGGGGTAGCAAAAGCAGCCGAGAACATGCGTCAACGCGGGCTGTACACACGACCAAACGGTTGCTAGGACCGCCCAACGCCATCGCCCAGGCACCTTGCATTGTGAGTCAGTTTCATTCTTGTATTACACTTTCTATATTGAAAAATGCCTCATTTAATGATCAATCTGAAGGAGCGACGATGACAACACGAGTTTTGGACAACCAGGCAAAGATGGGACGACCCAATAGCGAAACACCAATAAGAAAATTAAACACGACACAATAAAAAAACGAGTGGACGATACGAAAAAAGTAAGGGTTCAGCCCGATCCTGCGGGCCGTGCGATTAATGGAAGGAAATAGGATGACACCTCGGTTCCTGAACTTTGAATTTATAACGCCCCGAAAGCGGGCTTTTGAGAATTGCATCGCATCGGAGTGGAAAAAAAAGGAAGAGGTAGGTGTGTATATGTGCGTGGATGTATGCGTGTGAGGGTGGACATGTGCGGTAGACACGGACACGCCGGTGCCACACGTCCTTCGATCATCTAAAAAAGAAGGGGACGGGGCCAAGAAGAACGGGCCACAAATATTACACAGCCTCTGTGTTCGCTTCCGCTCGTACTTGTTCCAGGTCTGCTTCATTGGCGAACTTCGTAGCGTGTTCCTTCTTACACGCCGCCTTGCTGTTTAAATGCCTCTTCAACGCGTCCGATCGCGTGTATGACTTGCCGCAAGCCAAACAGGTATGTGACGGGGCACGATGTCGAAGTGATTGCTGGTGCCTCTGAAGATCCCCTGCGGAAGCACAGATTTGGACACAGCCATCCAAGTGGCAAGGAAATAGCTTGGTTGGTTTGGAGGGCACGGCAGTGTTGGATTGAGGCATTAACGGTGGAGAAGCTGTAGAAGGGGACGCAATCCGGACATGTTTCATTTGCAGAGCGGTAGCGGTAATAGATGAAACGGGAGGACGCGAAGGTGTGGCCGTGCCGCTTCCGATTGAAGAGGTATGTGAAGAAGCGGCACTTTCAGAGAGGTTACTATGCACGAGTTTAGTTATAGGGTGCATAGGGACACACTTCCCTCCGTGTCGCGCGGGCGAGTCGTTCGCATACCACTTGGGCGTCTTAGTGGCTCGCTTGTAGGGTGCACTGGTCTCTCCTCTCCGCCGTTTTCTCGCATGAGCGTCGCTCGATGAGGGAGGACTAACGCTCCTAGCGACATCCTTGTTGTCAACAATGACGACAGAAGGACGCTTGCGGGGAATGATCCACTTTGAATCAGGAAAGTGGAACTGGTGGCCAGTGCTCCAATCATAACCATCATCGCTGCTCGTATCGGAGTCGGTATCCGTATCCGTATCCTCGTCCGTGGTCGAGATACATTCAGTCTCTATTTGGGAGACTTGTTCTTGTTGTGAAGGCTGTCTTACGGGGAGGTGAGGTGCAGAAACTGGACCGTCGAGGGGATTGTCCGAGTCGTAATCGAAGGTGAAATTGTCATCCGCACTAGGGGGAGCTGCTGCGGCCTCGCTGGCGTTCTTACGATGCGCGTTGTCAAAGTCGGCATGGGCGTCTGCCAAGAAGCGTTTCGCCATTGCGTCGAGCGACTCCTTGGATGGGGGTGGCATGGTGGTGTCGATGGGTGGTATATACGGAACCAGCGTGTTTACTTCACTGGGCGCGACCATGACGGCACCACGCCGGTCTTCGTACGAGGAACGACGGGGACGCCAACCTGGTACGTCGGGAGTGATGCCCATGTACTCGGGGGTATTACCAGGGAGATTGGCAAGCGAACGACGGCGATCACGATGGTTGAGGGTCTGCGTGCTGGAGGGATCGATCATATCAGGGGAGACTTGATATTGGTGATCGTGTGCACGCGCGACGGTATCATAAAGCTGGGATTAAAAGGTAAGTGGGGCGACGGGAGGATGTGTGGATACGCACTCTCGCTGGCGGATGCGAAGGAAGGAGACGTGGTGCCATGGACACGTCAAAGTAGTTTTCAAGAGGGCGGTCATAGCCAAGACTGCCATCCGGGACAGCGACTGGCCAGATGTACTTGAAAGGTCTCTCTGGACGCGCAGGGAGGGCAGAAGTGGGAGGGGACATCTGTTGAAGGATCATGGGGTTGAAATGGAGTGGAGTAGTGGGGAAATGGAGAAGTAAGAGTTGAAATATATGAGGGAAAAGACATGTGGACTGTGGACTAGGCAAGATCAGGGGAACAATGCTGGGAAATGTGAGCAGGAATGGACCGTTTGAACATCAACCGCTTTGACCTTGGAAATCGGACTGGAAAAGAAGAATAACGCGAGCAACTGTGCACTGGTTTCATCTGACAGGAGGATGGTCATGAGGCATGATCGAGACCAACGAGTGAATGTCACATTAGTTCTTTGGAATTCGAGAACTCGACGGTGAAAGTGCGACGCGTGGAGTGCAACGTTGCACGACGACGAGCACGACGACGGCGACGACAACGACGACAATCTCCGCAAATATGTGGGAACTTGCAAGTTGCATCTTCTTTCTTTCATTATTATGAGCGTGATCATCACGTGTCACGACAACAAGAACATGGCAGCAGCGCTTCAAAGGCAGTGATCCACAAGCTGGACCACCGACCTCAAAGCAACCGGCTGGTGTCTTTCTTTCTATCCGCTGATTTTTGGGATATAGCCTTCACGTAGTTATTCCTCATATCGGAGTTGTCGGCGACCTGTCTTTCCCCAAAATTCCATCGTTCGGTGCTCCCATAGAAGTTGCGCCGGCGCGCATTAGATTTCTTCGGTGCCTTTTGTTGCCGTACGAATAAATGGATCTTCATTTTAGCAACTGCTTTCTCGGTCACATATGAACGAGAACTCGTCTTGTAGCCTTGGATACTATCGTCCTTCATATTGTCCCACCATGATCATCCAAAATACTTTATATTCGATCTATACAAAATAATAGTGGGGCACCATACCCGTGTTCTCTGCCAGCCGTTCAACGGCTCTTCAGGTTCTGTAATATTTGCATGCCTGGACTCCAGCGCTCGAAGCCACCAGTGCCGTCACGCTGTCGCGGTGGAATCCGACGCTAGATGATCGAGTCGTCTGCAGGTACGACGGCAGACTGCTCCTCGATTGCAATCTTCTCATCCGACGCGTCGCCCTCACCCTCCGCCACGGCGTCGACCCCCGCGCGTCTCTTCATCTCCTCGATCCCCATCGCACGCCGCGCCCCCAGTACCCAACGTCCACCCGGCGCGTCCTGCACGCACCGCACCCACACGTCCCCCTCGAACAGCCATCTTACGTCCTCGAGCGGCACGCCCGTCGTTTCGGGTACACCCGCCCACACCCACCCCGCCATCCCGAGAGACGCGACCCCAAACACGACATACGTCCCCCATCCGATCCGCTCCAACATCCTTGGCGTGATCTGCGCGATCACGTACGTGAATATCCATGTCGTCCCCGTCGCGAGCGCCATCACCGCCGGACGCACGTGTCCAGGGGCGATCTCGGACCCGAGCACGAGCGGGGTGAAGCCCCAGCCGAGGCAGAAGAATACGCCGTAGAAGTAGATGGCGAGAAGAGACACGTACGTCGCGGGGACGACCGTCGGTTGAGGGTGCGCGGCAGTGTAACCACCGATCCAGAGCATCATGACACCCTGCGCGAGGCCGCCGTAGATGAGCGTACGTTTGCGTCCCCAGGACTCGATGACAAACGCGAGCACGAGACACGTCGTGACAAACTTGACAGCGCCGTAGATGCCCGTTGCAAGAAGCGACGCAGTCATGCTAGAAAAACCAAAGGAACCAAAAATCTGGGGGGCATAGTAGTTGATCGCGTTCGTTCCAGACCATTGTTGGAAGAAGGTAAGGAGGGAGGGGATAAAGCAGCGCAGTGCGATCGTCCTGCTTTCGCCCATCTTGCGGAGCTGGGCAAGCAACGAGAGTTTTTGACGGCCAGCAAAGTCAGCGCGAATTTCCGAGAGCGTAAGTTGGACCGCGGGACAGGAAGGTTCGGTACGCGCAATGTATGCGAGAGATCTTGCAGCGTCTTCGTACCGTTCTTTTTCGACGAGCCAGCGTGGCGATTCCGGTTGAAAGAGCATGAAAAAGAAGAAAAGAATGCCTGGAATAATTTGAACGATAAAAGGTAAACGCCATTGCATCTGTCCAGACGGGATCTGGATCGATACACCATAATTGACCCAAACTATGATCCAAAGATACGTCAGATGGCCCTGACAATAGAAGAGTCAAAAACACTCGCAGCCAAGCATGTTCCCCAGTCCGACCGCCACTTCGATACCGCCGGTACAACGCCCGCGAATGGTGCGGGGTGCACACTCGGAGACGTATGTTGGGACGAGAGCCGCCATCATCCCGATACCAACACCACCCACAAATCGACCCAAGTACAGCAACTTCAGGCCTACGGCAGGCGTACTATCGAGACCCACAATCGATTGGATGACGCTGCCAACGAGGAAGATGGCAGCAGAGGCAAGCATGGACGGCTTCCTTCCATAGCGGCCAGCGAACAAAGGCGACGCGATCGCCCCGACGCTTTGATAAGATCGCAGGGTGTCAGCAACCCACACAACGAACAGCGGAAAACACGCACATTCCACCAACCTGGAGTATAGAGACAATGTCCCCGCTCAACGCGGCGCGCACGGCCAGCGACTTCTTATCCAGCCCGAAATGCTGCTGAAACGAGGGGAGCGCGATGACGCCGCCGATCAGCCCAATGTCCCATCCGAAGCAGACGTACCCCGTCGTCGCAGAGAAGGAAAGAAAGTACGCATTACGGTGATGAAGGAGCTCTTCGAACTGTTTCTTCAGGTTCATCCGACTCGAGTCCTCTGCGGCAACCAAGTGAGAGGGGAAGAACGAGCGCAGGGGGCTGTGGCGGGAAGGGCGAATCATAGACAGAAAGAACATGCCTCAGAATAGGTGGCGTATGGAGTTATTGCAAGGTTGAGATGGAGCGTAGTATTCCAAATTGGCGGCTGGTATTGACACCTGTGCAAACACATCCCTTTGAGACTGTACAAAACAAGCAGTAGATTCCCCATTAAAATTTCATTTCTGGACGAGCTCTCTACGTGAGATGATCTTGGGGGTTGACGTGCATATAGTAGATCACTGTCATTGACCAACTGCTTGGTGAGCCTATTTTTAACTGTTGGATGGGCTGCATGAACAACCACTGGAAAATGGTGATCGATGACCCTCAGAAGGAACACAAGGCCAGCTATTATTATCACAGATAAGCATGATAGAACAGTAGATCATCGCATCGATCACCCACGGAATTGGATGCCAATACAGTGGATGTAAACCCACTGAAAAACAGTGATACAAATCCCTGCTAGCATTACTTGAATCAGGGACCCAGGAGGGTACGTTGAAGAAAGTCTTGCTGTACGTGATCACAGTGGCGACAAGAAAATCATGATGGATGTGGATACGGAATCCTGGAGTGGTCACGTGTAAACTCGAGGACAGGGGCCAGCGACTCGCACGACAGCCAAAACACATACATTCGTACGCTACAAGCACATCACAGAAAACCAGTCACATAGATCACTCATTTCCTAACCCGAACCTGCAGGACGTATCGCAAACGGAAGTTGCGACACCGGTTTGATAGGTTCCAACGGTCCCCACCCAAACGACGACGACGATTGCTGACAGCCCGGACTCCCACTCTTTTTAAGCGCGATCGGTTTCTGATGGTGCTTCGTTGACCCTCGGCTCCGCGACGGCGTGATATCGTGCGCGACCGGACTGCCAAATGGCGACGATGGCGGCGGCGGCGGCGTCCAGTCCGGTATCGATGAAGGGAAACTCATCGGTGTGATCGGCAGGCTGAACGCCCCCTCTGGCGTCTTCACCTCCGCCTTGACCGCCGCACCCTTCTGCGGTGTCTGGAAGGAGGACTGAAGCGGTGAGGCCGTCGCTGTCGTGTTCAAAAGAGGCTGCGTTCTAGAGGCTAGTAACGCCTTCTTGAGCCTTTGTGCAGACCGCTCTGCATTCAACGCCGCTGCGGTGGTAACAGCGACGTTCGGCGTGATGTTCAGAGGCCGTTGTGACGAGGATAACGTGAACTGATCCCGGGCACTCACGCCTGCAGAGATCTCTAGTTTGCCCACGCGCTGCCGCAGCCAAGACATATCTTGCTTTTGCTGATCGATGGCGATGTCTATGTTACGGAACGCGCGGTTCACGGTGTCCAGAGACGGCGGTCTAGGGTGGAGTTGAGAACAAACGTGCTCGATGGATATAACCATACTCGCCTTAGGCTGGGCCGGCCCGTCCTGACTTTGTTGATCCTTTTTTTCGACGTTTGCAAGTGGTCTTCGAGTTTTTGAATACGGTCCCTAATCGCCTATGCGATGACGTCAGCAACTGTCGCGGTCCAACAGCCGCCTCCAACTCACCCCGATGCTCTTCCGCAGCTGAGATTGCGACTCTGCATATTCTGGTGCCAATGTGCGAACCTTGAGCATCTTCGCATATTCGGCGTCTGTTTTTGCCCTGTGAAACCGCGCGAGCTCCTCCTTTCTCGTGTTCACTGGAAAGCGTGAGCTGAAGTCGCGTCGACGACGTATGACTGAGAACGTACCCTTCAGGATATTGCTATCCAGTTCCTTCAACGCCTTGCGCAAAGATACCCGCTCCAACTTGAGTGCTTTGACGTCCAGTTGAACGTTCACCAATACCCTCCCATATTCTTCGATATCACCAAAGACCCACAGCAGGGGATCACCAAGGTCAACCGTTCGATGTATTCTGCCAGACGTTCTTCGAAGCTCCACCGTTTTTGCCGAGGTTGCCGCCGCACGCTCCTTGAGCTAGAATACGACATCGATCTGTCAAAGCACCATGATGGATAACAGGAAAGACGCACGTTTTCCAATTCTTTCGTCAGCGTAGTTACAAGCAAAAGACATTCTACCTGCATGCCCTGTTCTGGCGTTGGCGACGGCGTCTGAGCAGGCGATGGCGTTTTTGGAAACATCGACGGTTGACTCGAACCTGGGGTAAACGGCGGGAATGGCGACGCGGAAGGCGAGGGCGAACTTGACAAGGGCATCGTTGGTGCTACCTTGAACATAGACTGTCCGCCAAAGACTGGCGGAGCGGCTTTCGTCGTCGGGGGAGTGATGTCTCCGGACCTCGCAGGTGTACCCCAGGTGGTTGGCGTTGCACTCGACGCGAACGAAGTTGGGAATAAGAAAACGTTTGATGGGCCAGAGGTGGCCGTCGTCGCGCCTGTCGGTGTGGTCGTCTTGTCTACGGACGCCAACGGGGGTGGCACTGGGGGTGAAGTACTCTTAGATACAAAAGCCGTGGGTGTGGGCTTCTCTCCTGGAGGGGTAAACGACGAAAACAGTGATGGTGTCTTTGGAGCTGTCGACTCAGCTTCTGCTGGTTTCGCAGAGAGAGGGGGAGTCCATTGACCGAAGGGAGCCTTGGTTGCAGCAGGCTGAGCAATCAGTGTTGGAGGTGCTGACTGAAAGACAGCGGGAGGTTTCTCCGTTTCGCCATCGGGAACAAGCGGCGCACTTGCGAGCGGGGAACTGCGCACTGGGCGGTTGTTTGTGCGAGGAGCCAAGCCAAAAGGCGAGGACGGTGGAGGAGAGGGTTTAAGCGCCTGGACAGACACTGGTCCTGAAGGGGTGTCCTTGACAGGCGAATCAGGAGGCGTCGTACCAAGTTCCCTGACTGGCGAAACGCGAGGCACACCAGACGTCGAGGGCCCTTGGGGTGGTGGTGAGACAGAGACAGAAATCTTGGGATGTTCTGCTTTGGGTGTCGTGGACGGTGACCTCGTGGTTGCTGGCGTTATAGGCAACGGAGCCTCCGTGGGCTCAACCACCCTCTCCTCCCTTTCTTCGGTTTCTTCTTCCTCGGCCGATTCTGACACACCCTCAGATTCCTCTTCTTCCGATTCATCTGGCTCTGATGATGGGAGGTATTCAGAATCATCATCATCGACTTCGCCACTCTCCTCCTCATCATCTCCCTCTTCTTCCACCATCTCGCCCATTTCCTCCCCTTCAACCTCACGCACTTTAACCGCCTGAGATTCATGCACCCTTCCTTCATCAACCTCTCCAACCTCCTCAACCTTAACAAACGACGAGGTCGTGGAAGACGAGATGGATTCCAATGACGCCTCCGGTGTTACGATGACCTCGGCCGGCCTTTCCTTAGGCGCAGCAGGTACCTCGCTCGTTCCCACCTCAATGATTTCCGGCCCTTCTTGTTCGGTTTTGGTAACAACTGGCGGCGGAAAGGATTCCTTAGACGGCTCCTTGTTAGGTGTGGAGGCGGGCGTAGTCGAAATAGGGGGTGGTGAAGGTTGCGCTGGTTGTGTAGGCGTTGCATCTGGCGGCGCAGGTTTGGATGTCTTGTCCTCCCCGGCAGAACGCAGGAGATCACTGAATGATTTGTTTCCTCCCGACGAGAATGCCGCAAAGCCGCCGCCACCGCTCGCGAATGCGCCAAAGCCACCGCCGCCAGAAGTAGGGGGTGGTTGGGTTGGCGTTGTGGTGGCCGGCGGAAACGCGCTTTTGAACGCTCCGCTCGGCATCGAGGATGCTCCAAAAGTAGGCTGGGGAGAGGCTGTTTGTGGAGGCGTCGGGCTTGGCGTAGCCGAAAGGGTGAAGACAGACACAGGCTTGAGCTTGTTGACTTCTTGTGGCTGAGCGGGCGTCGTAGAGACAACAGCGCCTCCAAAAGCCGTTTTCCCGAAGGCCGAATTACCCGTCTGGAACTGTCCGAAGGAAGATTGACCGAAAGATGGCTGCCCGAAGGCGGAGGTGGGGGTGGCCTTGCCGAAAGCTGACTGTCCGGTACTGAACGAAGATGCAGTGCCGAACGGCGATGTAGATGGAGTACCTTCCGGTTTGGATTGGAACGTACTCACGCCAAATCCCGAAGAAAGCTGTTGGGAAGCGAAGGCGGAGGGCTTGGCAAACGGACTTTGCTTCTGGTCGAAGCCGCCGAACGCTCCAAAACCAGTGCTCGGTTTAACTAGATCGCTGTTGGTTGACTGCGGGGCAGAAGACGCGGGGACACTCGGCTTGCCAAAGATGGATGGTTTAGAGTCAGCGTCTTCAGAATTTGCCGCACCAAGGCCAAAGCTACCCAATGATGGGGCAGAGTCAATGCTGTCTGGTGTGGATTGGAACGCATTTGCACCAAACGCCGAAGTGGGTTGCACGAACGGACTTTGCTTCTGGTCGAAACCACCGAATGCTCCAAAGCCGGTGCCTGGTTTGATTAGGGTCGACTGTGGCATGGAAGACACCGACGAGGTGCTGGGCTTGCCAAAGATGGACGGTTTTGAATCAGCGTCCTCAGAGTTTGCGGCACCAAGACCAAAGCCACCCAACGATGGGGCGTCGTCCGCCATACTTTCTTCGGGGACGGATGTTGGGGGTGGCTGTGTCGGTGTCGTTGTTTGAGGCGGTGCTCCAAAGCCAAATGTAGTTTGTCCAAATTTGGCAGGTCCTGCAGAGCTGAAAGCACCAAACCCGCCACTGGATACGGCAGAGGCAGAGTTGAAAGCAGGTGTAGATGGTTGTCCAAATGTCGATGGAACGGTTGCGGAACCAAAGACCGGCGTAGTCGCTTGTGAGGAAGGTTTACTGAACACGGGTTGCTGGCCAAAGGCAGAAGGTTGACCAAAAGCAGGCCCTGAGGTACCAAAGCCAGAGTCTTGAGAGCCGAAGGGAGACGGCTGGCCGAACACGGTAGATGGGGCCTTGGTAATAGAGGTCTCCATCAGGCCAGACGTGGTAGGTGAAATGGCAGGAGTCGTCTGCATATCCGAAGACAGCTCACGAACCATGCTAGGCGGCACGCTGGGTGCGGCTGTCGACGCATCCACCGTCGTTGCCATTCCGGGATAGGTTGCTCCAGTTACATTGAGCACGTGCCATCCAAGTATCGTCCCATCTGACGCATAAACATACATGATGGGGTGAGCAGGCAGCTCGAGCGCCTCGCCAGATGCTGTAGAGTGACGATATGACTCGGGACTCGTCAAATCCACGTCAATTCCGAGTAAAACTGTGTCGTTTTCGTCCTTGTCTAACGGCAAGCTGGGGGTAGATGTCTCCTCCAACGAAAGGTTGTGCCAAGTTTCGCCAGCATCGTTCCCCATGCTGCCAATCAAACCAATGTCCGATGAAGTGCTGTCTCCAATGAAGAGTAACACCTTTGATGGATCCCAACCCCGAAGGCAAACTACGAATTCACCTGGGGGGCGGAGACCAGGGTAAGGTAAGTATGGGCTGTTGAACCGGATATCTTGCGCAGAGTTACTCTTGGAATCCAGCGAAACATGGAAATGAGCCTGCCCCACGTCCGGAGTAAGTTGACATGGTGGTGCATATATCGTGTGGAATGAGGTAGTCGACAGCCAGTGCACGGCTATGACACTCATATTATTGGCTGAAGGGGAATGCGGTATGCAGGATTTTGGAGTAGCCGTAGCGGTTGGACCGAAAGTGACTATATCACCACTTTGAAGACCTAGTGCCAACTGCTTGCCCTTCGGAGACCAAGAGACTTTGGAGGGATCAGAACGAGTCAATACTGAAAAAAAAAGAAGCTCACTAGAGGTCGGCGTCGTACTGGGTGATTTTCCGGCCATCCAACCGCCAGAGGACATGAGCTTCTGCACGTCAAGCAGTTCCACTGCTAGAGACCCTGGACTATTAGTGCAATCCCTCAAAACGGCTATGAGATCGGGGATGTCGCCCGGGTTAGGTTGTATGGACAGAAGAGGTGCGGAGAGCGATGGGGCAAATACGTGAATGGGTTGCACGGAAGCTTCACCGCTGGAGAATAATTGGTCGGAAGTATACACGTGGATAGAACCGTCTAGCAATCCTAAAAGTATTCTGGAGCCGTTGCACGCAATTGTCACGATATGCGGGGGTGCGCCGGTGATCGGAACGCGTCTCTGTGGCCTAAATAGCTGTTCCTCGTCGGCCGAAGCTGCTGCGAGCGCAGAGCGCAACTCCGCAAGTGGAGAGAGAATCAAAGCTGTGTGCCGTAAATTCGGGTCAACCGAAGAGTACATTGAATGGACCTAGCACGTACTTGACGCGCCACTAGCCTCCCGAATGACTGCTGCAAACCATCCTTTTGAGTTTACGATTGCGAATAGACTAACCTTTCCAGGAAAGGAGGCTAGATCAAGTGGATTGGGAGACAATCTTAAACGAGCACGTTTATTGACAAGGCGGAGCGCAAGAAACTGAAGAGGTTGGAATCAGACAACGAAACGGGCGTAAAGTGCTGTAAAACATACGTCGGCATCCTTTTCTGTGGCTTCGCTGGGGTTTGTCTGTACTTGAGGAGGAAGCACTGGCTGGAGTTGGCTCACGTTTGCCATCCTCCCTTTGCAAAAGATCGTAGCAATTCGTAGATTTTGAGGCGCGTCTGGCTGAGAGGTCCTTGAAATACTTGGGAGTCAATGGGAAGGCGCGTGTCACGTGCTATGTCGAGCGTCATTATATTAGTAATAGTTAAGTCAAGTTGTTGGAGAAATTAATTTCAAAAATTAATTTCATCTACCTACAGTTTACTGTAACGTGCATTTTGGCTTGATTTTCTACTTGAATGTCGGTGAGATCGTCGTCGCTGACAATATGACAATATCATAGATTCATGTCGATATTCAGAAATTCTTGGACCCACACAAGGTCGATACTATGTCTTGCAGCAATGGGTGAGTATGGTATATCGAATGGGTCGTGTTTAGAGACGACTATTATTGACCACTCCCGTGAACGTAAGGTTGTTGCATCCAAGATATCGTTGCATCCAAAGGGAGAGAGCTCTTGTTCTCTCACACGTATGAGACAGGTTCTCGTAGCAGCATTTTTGGTCAGACCTGGCCACGTCAAGAGGTTCACTGTCGCTATGCCCAGTTCGTTCCTCCCCTCTTCACCCGCAAATCTGATCACCGCAACTGATAGGCACCTGTGCTCATATATCACAGAGTCGGCTCTCGCTGCCCTGCGAATTACAAACTGAGATACGTTGCGGTGCATTCCAGTGTGGGCGTGACTGAGCATATCCGTGGGGAATTACCCGCGTTCCGCGTGGCAAGCTGGAAGGGGAAGTTGATATGCTCACGATCTGAGCGCGCTCCAATATCGCGGGGCTGGTCACTGCCCGTCGGGTAGTAACCTTGTACACGGCCGTCGAACGTTCCTGCCCAGCGGTGCTGCGAAATTCGCACGGGTAAGATTGATAAGTCGTCGAGATCAACTTGGTCGAACCCCCCATCGCTTGTTCACTACCTCCAACGATGGCCAGCCCCTTGAGCACGTTCCCCGTCGATCTCAATAAATACAAGAAGTAGCTCGATCCTAGTCGATCCGGACGATCTTACCATGATCTATTTCTAGATTGACGCTCGACCCATCACAGCCCCAGTTGACTGTGGAACAAAGAGCCACGCTCCAGCACAACATTCAGCTCCTTCGCGATGCCATCGTCTTCTTTACCGCCACTGGTGCCGCTCGTGGTGTCAGCGGGCACACAGGTTGTCCATCCTGCTTGTTCTAGACGCCTGCTTATTCAACCCATCCTCCAGGTGGCGCCTATGACACCGTCCCGGAAGTTTGCATAGCACTCAGCTTGTTCGAAAACTCGGACAGGTACCTCCCTATTCTCTTTGACGAGGCTGGTATGCCCATTTGTTCTATGTCCGCCACTCACTCACTGGCACGTCTCAATCAACAGGCCACCGTGTTGCAACCCAATACCTTCTCTCCGCGCTAGATGGTCACATCCCCCCCGAACAGCTTCTGCACTACCGTGAAGCGTACTCCAAGCTTCCAGGACACCCTGAACTTGGCCTGACACCCGGTGTAAAGTTTTCTTCCGGTCGTCTCGGTCACATGTGGCCACATGTGAACGGTGTCGCTCTCGCCCACAGAGACAAAGTCATTTTCTGCCTTGGTTCGGATGGTTCACAGCAGGAGGGCAACGATGCTGAGGCTGCTCGTCTCGCCGTTGCTCAGGGCTTGAACATCAAGCTTCTGATCGATGACAATGACGTCACTATCGCTGGTCACCCCTCCGACTACCTCAAGGGTTACGACTTGCAAAAGACCCTCGAGGGTCATGGCCTCAAGGTCGTCACTGTCAAGGGTGAGGACATCGATGCTCTCTGGGGTGCGGTCGCATCCGTCGTTAATCATGATGGCCCTGCCGCCGGTATGTGCCGATGTTGGGTGCTCACTGTTGGATCAGCTCACGTTCCCACAGTCATTGCTAAGCGCACCATGGCCCCCGGTATCGCCGACATCGAAGGAACTACACATGGCCACGACGTTATTCCCGTCAAGGCTGCCACGAAATATCTCCTTTCACATGGATATCCTGAGAGCACTATCACAGGCATTTTGGGCAACATCAAACCCGCTTCCAGCGTCTACTCCTACATCGGTTCGACCAAGGAGACGGGTGCAAACCGCGCCATATTTGGCGAAGCGGTCAATTTGGTCCTCGACAAACTTTCCAAAGAAGAGGCCGCCAAGAAGGTTATGGTCATCGATAGTGAGCGATGTTGAACGACACCATCAAATATCAGGCTTATGTATTATTTCACGACCAGGCGACTTGGAAGGCTCTACTGGTCTCAAGGTCATTCACCAAAAGCACCCAGAAGTGTTCATTCCATCCGGTATCATGGAACGTGGCAACTTTGCCGCCGCCGCCGGCTTCGGTTTCGACGCTGACAAGTTCGGTGTTTTCTCCACCTTCTCTGCGTTCCTTGAGATGGTCATTTCCGAGATCACCATGGCACGACTGAACAACTGCAACATCCTTTCCCACTTCTCCCATTCGGGAGGTGAGTATATGCGCTCATTTGTAAAGTTGCGGTCGTCAACCAGTCCCTAACCCATATAGTCGATGAAATGGCGGACAACACTTGCCACTTTGGTGTCAACTCATTCTTTGCTGACAATGGCCTCTCGGATGTCCAATCTTGGCTCTACTTCCCAGCCGACCCCTTGCAAATGATTGCCGTCGTGCAACGTGTTTTCTTTGAGCGAGGCATACGCTTCATCTTCTCCACCCGCTCCAAGGTCCCTTACATACTTAAGGAAGATGGCGCGACCAAGTTCTTTGGTGGTGACTATCAATTCGTCCCCGGAAAGGATGAGACGATCGTAGAAGGCAACGCGGGATACGTCGTGTCGTTTGGGGAGATGCTGTATCGTTCTTGGGATGCCGTGCTGCGATGCCGCAGGGAAGGTTTGGACGTGGGCTTGATCAACAAGCCCACGCTCAACATTGTTGACGAAGAGGTGAGCGAGATCGTGTGGCATGGAAAGACGACATTGTGAACATTCGCTTCCCAGACTATTCGAAAGATCGGCTCGAGCCCCTTTGTCCTCGTCGTCGAGTCGCTGAACCAGAAGACGGGTGTACGTATTACTATACTGGCTGGTCGACAATGATCCTGATTGTTTTACACTAGCTTGGCTCCAAATTTGGCACGTGGCTACTTGAGCGCAGACTCACTCCGCGGTACGGATACATTGGCACCGTCAAGGAGGGCTGCGGTGGTCTCAGCGAGCAGATTCCTTACCAGGGTCTTGACTCCCAATGTAAGACTGCATCTCTCGTTTGTTCCGTCGCGCTCACATACGTTTTCACTGTAGCGATCATCACCAAGATCAAACAAGTGTGGTCGTCGTGAGCTTGTTCGTCTTGGCAGTTTTAGTACTTAGAGGGGGGAGTGACACGATAAGGACGCATAGATAATACAGATAAAAACATACCAACAGACAGACTCTCAATCAAAGTAGTGTACGGCCTATATGCACGGGGTTTTTATCTGCTGCTGATGCGGATACTATGGCCTTAACAACAAACACGTTTTTGGTGAGGTCACCTTTTAGGCGCCAGCATTGTATACATTTGGTCAGGCCTGTAATACGTGTGTGACTCGAGACCCTCATCGCCTGACAAGTGTGTAGCAAGGCCTAAGTTATGAATGTGCATTTCGTCTGCAGATTCTAAATAAATACAAACATATGCTAAAATAAGATGGGATTCGAAAATCTTTATTTTAGACGTAAGAGATACGAAGGGTGCGTGTGCAATGATTACCATATACGGGGTATGAATGATTACTATATATGGCTGCGGACGTAATGTGCTCGGAAACAGCCTTCAAAGTACGCCTCCGCTCGACACACAGAGTGCATCATGTATATAAACCCGGTGGTGCGATTCTCTGCATTTATCCTACTCAACAATTTCCATTTTGCAAACATCATGACTATCATGACATGTTACATTATCTGCTTCCTGCGCAGGCTTTTCCCTCACGGCTGTCATCCCCTCAGGCTTGGTCCCCTGGCCTCACGACCGAGTTAGAGGACCCGCGCAAATTCTCATTGAATACCGTCTGTGTCTTCATTCATCGAGATGATCTGCCTCTGTCTGATCTACGTTGTTTCGACAACTCCCTGCGCTCCTTGGAAGATCTACATGCACATCGAGCGCGAGCTGATTGTTCATACTGACTCAGCGCCTTTGCGCTTTCGGGATCCAGGGCATTGCACCCTGGGATATTAACGCTCCTCATTCACACCATCAGCCTTTGTCCTGCTTCCTCCATGTAGAGAGTCTACTCCGCCCATTCTTTGCGGTCTGACCATGTCCCTAGAACTATCCTACCCTGTCTAAATTCCTCCATGCGGTGCCCCTTCTCGGTACATCTGGCATGGCCGGTGTGGCGCTTGCTTCGGACATGCAGTCACCCAGCCTCGCAGCACTCTTGAGCTTTCTCGGCTATAGTGATTCACCGCAGAATCCGAAATGTCCGGAGCTGGATTCCCCATGCAGATACAAGATGTGTCAGTGCCTGATATGCAGGGTGTTACAGAGACGCCAACTGCGTTCGAATGACGGCGGAGAGATACATAGCAGAGTTTACAAGTAGCATGGGAAGCGAGACCTGATGATCGATGGGTACAAATGTGATATCAGTACAAATGTGACGATGTAGCCCGAAGCCTAGTTACTAGATGCATTCAAATTGAATGTATGTCTTCCATCACTTCCCGTAGTCTAGCCGCACGCAGCCTGGGAACAAACTCCACTTCAAATGGGTGCCAATGCAGGGTGACTGATTCGTCGAACCCATCGGTATCAATTGGTGCTTCCGGGCGTTCCTTAATCTGGAAGCACCACAAGAGTAGCGCCAGGTCGATGAACACCGACTGGCTGGCAATATGTTGACCAGGACACACTCTACTCGAGGCATCATGAGCACTTCGACTAACATGTATCCACAGCAAGACGTACCGTCTGCCAAATCCGAAAGGGTAGGAGCGTACATCGGTGCGTAACTTGCCGTTCTTGTCGAGCCATCTTCGGGGATCGAACTCCTCGGGATCTGGGAATACGATAGGATCTCTTGCGATGGCCCTGCAGTGTGAGGTGAGATAGGCATTCGTAGTGTAAATCTTGGCACACCATTGACACCCAAACACGGTAGCTCCGGCAGGTATGCAGTATCCTCTCTGTGCAACGCGGTCACGGTCAGACAATATCATACGTGAACAAGACCATACCCAGGTAATGTCTTCGGCCGCACGGTGCGGGATACCTGTACAACATGCTTGAACATGCATGCAGGACCGTCGTGACACAGTGGGCGTATACCTATTGCCACAACAGGTCTCCATCGCATGCCCTCGGCAATAAATGCATGAAGCTCTGGAAGCTGGTCCCAATCATCAAAACTCGGCACTGAACGTCCGATTAGACTCCAACATGCATAGCAACTAAGGAAACCGACTTTTGTCCCTCCCAATGACCGTGTCAAGTTGGTCATGAACACGAGCTTGCGCTTCAGGATGCTTGGCTGCTGCCATAATCAAAGCGGTAATAACACCAGATGTCTGGATGACAAAATGGTTAAATGGTTCATATCGCAAGCGATTTTGAGATCAGCAGATACGTGACGTACTGTATCAGCTCCCGCACTGAACAGGCTACCTGCCAGGTAAGCCATTTCGTCTTCAGATAACTGGTGCGCGTCAACCGTCTTGAGAAGTGTACTGCCAAACGATGGTTCGGCTACGTCGTTCGACTACCAAGAACACGTCGTTGACAATCCGTAACTAGAAAAAAAAAAGGGTTCGTACCACCTCGTCCCTCACGTGCGCAAGCTGCTCTCGGAAAAGCATTAGCTCAGATTCGTGGTATTGTTTGAGTGTTCTTCCGTAACCGGGAACATGCTTCAAGATTGGGATCCGCTCTACGAGGAAAGCACCAGGCTGTATTGCCGACTGGATGTTCTTTGTCACCCTTTGGATGCGAACAACCGTCGGATCAAGGTTTGATGTTGGCGATGGTTTTCCGTACATAACCCGCAAGATAACTGCCACCGCGTATCTGGCCAAATTTCAGCCCCCAGCTAGTTAAATCCGCGGAAATGAAAAATCACCGCTCAACATGCTGAATAGGGTTTGTGGGGTCAGCAAGAATGCCAAGGATCATGTTCCTGGCATTTTCTGCCTGCATATCTTTGTATGCTTCCGCAGCTTTGGGCCGCAGGTGGGTATGTGCAGCTTTGTGAAGACGGCGGCACCGTTCGTCGTAGCTGGCCAATATCAGGCGCATGTTTTGAGAAATAATTTCGCCCGCCGCAATGGAACGCGGTCTATCGACGAGTGCTGCGCCCTCTTTTTCCATGAGCTCTGCAGCGGCCTGATATATAACAAATCCGGTTTATTGTCGCCAGAAAGCAGGTACATCGACATTTACGCACCTCCACATTGCCAATGATTACAATGACTTGACGACCTGCACGCACGGACACCACTGGACCATATTCGGCTACCCACTTGGTGAGCGTCTTGGCTATGCTAAATAAACGTGGATTGGAATCAATCAGAGAAGACTTCTGCGCAACTAACTTTGAAGTGGGCAGCGCGACTTCCCAAAAAAAAGATGCAGGGGGACCAGGGGGAAGAGGAAGTCCGTCCTTAGTGGCGGGGGGAGACTGATATTTTTTATACAGTAGAGTAACCGTGGAAGCCACGGCAACGATCGCGGTCACCCGACGAAACATCGAGGAGATGTCCAACGGCACTTGAGGCGTCGCCATATGGACGATCGACAACCTAGTGAAGGGTGTATGAGGAGACGCAGCACCAGTGTCGATCTCCTGCTTCTTATACTGGGTTCGAAGGATCTTCCTCGGACAGTTGGCATAGCCGACGTTGGTAATCATTGCATGTGCCAGGGGAGCATGTGCGTGCAAGGTCATCAAGAACACCTCTCTAATCAACCGCCAAACTGACGTGATATCAATGATTCCCCGCTAAGAGTGGTTAGATGACGTGCTATGCAAGGCAATGGTCCCGATTGTCACGGCAACCGTGTTCATCGATGGGCTTTCTCCGCGGAGGACTTGTGGATAACAAACAGGGTGCTAAACCTAAACGGCCGTGACATACACGGGCAATATTTGTCGACGCGCCTGATGACGAAATATGGTGATCGGTCATGTCACATCTTCTCACCAACCAAGTCGTCCATATGAGCGTTCCCGATGCCTCGACTCGCAACTTGAAGTTGCCCAATATTCCAGAGGCGGACTATACCGCAGTGGGAGAAACACCGAGGAACAAAAGTGCTTAGAAATTTATGCGATCGCTGGTCATCGAGCAGGGGATTAAATTCTAAGACGGACGGATAAACTGCATATTTACCTGTTAAATGTTTTATCTTTATCTCGAGGCGGCCCCCGCATCAAATTTCCATCATATATCAGACCTACCTGGTGTCACATGCAGATGGAACCGAAAAGAACGAAGTTAATTGGGGGGTGATAATTAAAATGCTAACATTCGAGATGCAGGGTCGATTACATGGATGACTGCTATCCGGAAAACAGTGAGAAGTAACTTGGAAAAAACTTTGCAATGTCCTACAGGAACAAACCTAATTCTCATTATGCCATCTATTTCGAGCTGGAAACGGGGAAAACATGTCAGCTCGATCATGAACCGTATGAACGATGAATAAAACAAAAATTTCAGAGGACCGAGTTTCGACAACAGAAAGCATCCGAAGGAGACTTTCTTTTAGACGGCACTTCCTATTTGTGTTCGGTGGAAATCATCACAGGGAAAGAAATCGAATGAAAAGAAAATGAGGACTGCTCACTTACCAGCACCAGCATAGTAACATATGTCGCAAAGCGATGAGTGAATCGGAGTTGGGATCAACATTAACAACAAAAGTGTCACAGCGTCACTCTGACGTGACGCTGTGCAGAACATCTCAGCGCTGGGGAATCGAAAATTGATACTGTAAGTGCGGAATTGAGTAGATCCGTAGCGTCACACAAAGAAACGAAGGCTGTGATTCGATGAAACTGTGGAGACGTTTATTAACATCGCATTCAGAGGGCACAGTAGCTATTACCACTAGCCGCAAGCACCTCACTTATATATGATTGACACATTAACGCTATGTAATATTGTGTTTGTCAAAGTCACAGGTACAAAACTTCCTGGTGACATTTCAAAATTTCACCGTTGTTCACCTTTGATTTCTGTTCGCCATGCCGCCGTGCCGTGGACACGGCAGCGCCTTGCCGCGCAAGACCAGAAAGCGGAGTTTGGACAAGGTTGTCATAACACTTGGCTCTGCATTTACTTTCAAAAATTAATTACACACCACGCTCGCCGTGGGCGTGCAGACACGACCGATACTTTCCAGCCAGTATTTTATCTGACGAGATCGCGCCTCGCTGAAACCTGAAACCTGGTTACACGTAGATATCACGTGAAGCGGTTGACTGACTGCAGTTGCGCAAGGGTGCTAACCTTATCTGGTGGCAATTTCGATCTCCGACCAAACAACAATACAAGAAAACCTTGTGTTCATCGTGATTTCAGCATTCTCACGACAGCCGACGGCCTCAGGGGATAACAAAAAAACTGCCCAAAATCCGCTGGCAGGCTCTGTGTGCATCTCTCGTGAGTGTCTTCATCCAGGATATTCTCTAACAAACATATTTTCTTCTCTTGTCTTTTTTTGAAAAATTTTCCGTGGGGGTATACATCCAGATCACTTGTTCAGATAGATTGTTTAGCTTGGATAAGTTTTTTTTTTTCTGAGCGCTGTATTTCGCATATTCGGGTTTTGTTAGAGATATTTCGCTCATCGTTTCCCCAATATCAACGGTTCGTACGCTAACATGATCAAAGGATCGCCAATTATTCCTCATGGAAAATACCCTCCCAAGCATGTCAGCTGAATCGGGCCCTTCTATCGTACAATGTGAGCCTCGCATCACATGTCGCCACACTTGTTCTTACCGCCAACTTAGCGGGTGATCCAAATGCAACTCCCGCGAAACGTAGGCCCGGCAGGCCTAAAGGCAGCGGGAAGAAGCAGCCTTCCGAAAACCCACCAGTCATGGGGGAGAAGATAAAGCGGCCCGTAGGACGACCCAGGAAAGATGGCCTCCCCGCTGGCTCCGTTGGCACACGTCGCGCAACTCAGCCACGCAAGTCAGGAAAGGTTCACGCAGAACCCGCTCAAGGGCCCCCAGGGGTGCCCTTTCCGGGTGTAAGTATCGTCAACGTTGTCGTGTGCCCGACCCTTCTCAATGCTTCTCCATAGGCTTATTATCCCCAACATCCTGGGATCCCGGGCTGGCAGCCTGGGTTCAATCCCATGGGTGCCCAGGCATCTGTCTCGGCGCCTCCACTTACTATTTCCAACGGTTCCACAGGCGCATCCTCTCAACAATACCATGTTGACCCCAATCTCAACAGAGACGAGTGGGCGGAACTACTGCGGACGAAGCCTGATGCATTCTTGCAGACCTTACTCACAACCCTGGCGGCACCAAACCCACTTCCAGGCGCTGGTCCGACTGTCGAAGATGCCTTCAAATCTCACCTCACCTCGTTAGCCCCGTCCACTAGCCAAACCAAAGACACTCATTCTATCCCCTCGTTGTATTCGATTCTCAAAACATTCTGGCTGCCATCTTCTCCGGCATACCTTTCCCTCATTGCCTCTGGTCCGAACTCTCGCACCCTCTCTGAGCACAGATTCTTCTATTGGGATCCTCTCCCACTTGTATTCAATGGGATTCCATGCTCCACCTGCTCTTCATTGCTCATGAACCGTGGGCGTATCAAGTCCGGCCCGATCAAGGTTTATGATCTTGAAAAGCCTTTTTTCATTATTGGCTGTGAATACGTATGCAAAAGCGCAGCCTGTGTCTCAAACACAGCGCCAGAGGGCCGTAGGTTTGCGAGTACGGATGCGTCGATCATGCAAGCCCTCCCCACGAGACTCAAGGAGGAGTTTCCGGCTAAGCTGCTCCAAGGTGACTGCGATATGGGAAGCGGGTCGAATGTCTGGAACTGGCACGCGATGGGTGTTTCCAAATCTCTTTGGAACATGGTCAAAGGCTGTTTGAAATGTGGAATGTCGAAGGACGCCATCCTTCATGTCATCAATGCAATCCAGAATCCTCTTAAGGATGACAGAGAGAAACAAGAGGAAGAAGAGGATGACGACGCTCATGGCGAGGAGGCCCAAGGCATGACTGCAGTTACCCAACGTGAAACGACACTCGCCACACCCCAAGTGCGTGTCCACCATCATCTTCAGTGATTGTTCCTGATTTTCTATGATCAGGATGGTTCTGATGAGTACGATAATGCATGGAAAGCCAACAGTGCGACGGCAGAAGCGGGATCAAGTCAGGCTACCGCAGCGCCTCCTCAGCAATCGCAAGGACAGACCCAGGTTCATCCGCAGCAGTCGCAACCCTCTTCCTCTGCGATGGCTAGCGTTTCCCCTGAAGTTTCTGCTCCGTCTTCTGCCCCGGCACAACCTACCCCATACACGTTTGCCCAGCCTGGCCCCTACGTGAGCTATCCTTACGCAGGGTATGCCTACTTTCCCCCGCAAAGCCAGAACGTGCCGGTGCATGCGCATTCTGCAGCAGATCAAAATGGGCTCAAGAGGCCATTTGCATACGGAGAAAACGCGTCCGAAGTCTCCATCCTCGAACCCTCTCAAAAACGCACGCGGCATTGCTGCAAGTGCGGTTCTCAGGATTGCAAGGGAAAGGGTGGTCGCACATTTTGTCTCAATGCTTGCCAAGATTGCGGCAAGATTGACTGTCGTGGCAGGAATAGCAGGCGACCGGATAAAGTCTGCTCGGAGGCCTGGGTTTGAGAAGAGATGGACTCAATGGAATACGTTGATTTCAAGACTAGAGTGGTTGTGTCTTGATACGAGCTTCGAATATGTAAGCATATCCATTGTGTTATCGATAGATGTGTTCGATTGCGATCTCTGCCTTCTGTATGTCGACTCGGACCATCCTCGAATGCAAGAAATATCTGACCCGGCGCAGAGAACGATTGTGATACCTTGAGAAGAAAGGCTAACACCAAGTACCCGGGCCGACATGCCTAGTTCTATTTTTTGTTGGCACGAATTGAAAAAGGGGCCAACCCATTCCAGTGGTGCGCATTGGGATCAATCGACATTATCAATAATAGTTGGAATGTAGAACGTGAGAACACCCCCTGCATCTGCCACGTCTCCGATGTACACGTAGAGAATCGCGCAATGTTTTTGACAAATTGCTAAGTAGCGTGAAAACTCGAAATAGACCGCAGCCAAGGGACAACCTACATGCGATGGTCGTAGTCGAGACAACATGGCTGTTGAGAAATTTGATGAAACTGCGAATAGAGACATGAACAGCAAATAGTTTATCCGGGTCAGGAATTTCTGGTTCGGGTGCGTTTTCGTCGGTGGGCTGTCCTGAAACACAGTTGACCACGGGGTTTCAGTGCGTTGTTTGAGCGGATGGGTGACCAACATACTCATGTTAGGGTTCGGGCACCCCACCCATTGGGTCTCAAGTTTGACGGTATCGGTACAGATTGCGATCTGAAGGTTGCCTCTGTTATTGGCCTTCAGAGCCAACACGTCGGAAAGGGGGCGGAGTCTTTCCACGATAGTGCGCATCTTTTGCAAATGGGGAAACATGATGGTGACCTGACCGATTGTTTCCTTCAATCTGGCTTGTCCGAATGCCAAAAGTCGGGGAAACACACATCTGGTTCGGGACAGAGAGGTTCCCGAAGCTTGTCGACTTCGGAAGGACGCATGACATCAATACGGACGTCGTGGGCCACGCGCACCTTTCGACCTGACCGTGATATGCCAAACATTTCGAAGCTCAGCACGGCTTGGTCATTTTTCTTGGCTAACTTCATGACAAGTTCGTCGGCATCGTACGTGGGTAGAATGGCAGCTGCTGTTGAAGAAGAGGATGCCGAAGAGGACGACGAGCGGAGGGCCGAAAGGAGAGCTTCCGTGGACAACGAAACTGTGATTCTGTTTTCTGCGTTGGATTGGATGCGATAGTTGGTGAACAACGATTCAGCTTTGACGACGCTGTCCCGGGGGAGTCAGACAGGAACAGGAGGCTCGTGTGAGCGTGACTTACGACCAGACTTGGATTCCGCCTTCGTTGGCGTCATCATTGCAGATGATGTGCATCTCGTCCTCTGTAAATCTGATGATGCATTTCTTCTGCA
The DNA here is from genome assembly GCA_038089675.1 of Boletales sp. KT-2023b. Lineage (NCBI taxonomy): Eukaryota > Fungi > Basidiomycota > Agaricomycetes > Boletales > Boletales sp. KT-2023b. The sequence continues at coordinate 96,619 of JBBPLE010000055.1, forward strand.
GTTTCTCAACAGCCTGTATGATACCTGGACCAACTCAACCAAGCAAACACACACCGTAATTCACTCACGAAAGAATATTGGGATATTTTCTACAGTTGCCCTGAAGCGCATGTTAATATTGGAACGTGTGACGGGGAGACCCGTAACTCAGTACGGCCGGCCGGGGGACCGGAATGTACCGATTTGAGCGGATATCCGAAAAGGGTAAACTCACCTATCCCTTTTTGAATGGTGACTCGGGGGACATCGAACCGAGCATCCATTCTTCTTTCTCTTCAACCATGTCCAGAGAAATCATCAACGTCCAGGTGTTTAAACCCGCCCTATTCTACATCATATCCAAGCTGACTCTGTGTTGCTGGTTGACAGGCCGGCCAGGTAACTAATTTCGCTGTCGCGTCAGGAACCCTAGTACCTGACTGGAAAATTGGCAGGCCGGAAACCAAGTCGGAGAAAGGTTTTGGAAAATGCTCCTCGCAGAGCATGGGCTTGACGACGCGGGGGTAGGCTTTCTATGTCTGTATCGTGTATTATTTGGTGACCTGGTTCGCGTTCGAACGCGGATGCAGATGTACGTGGGCAAGGATCCGTTGGAGATAGAACGTGTCAGTGCCTTGATTTCAATTTGAACTATCGAGCTGACACGTGGTTTTAGGCTGGGGTGTATTTTACACCTGTTGATTCCAACGGTCCAACCAAATACGTCCCGAGGAGCGTTCAGGTCGATCTCGAGTCTGGGGTTTGCAATCATGTCAGCGATGCCAATTTCGTCAGGCTGCACAAGACTGACAGTAAAACAAGTTGAGATCAGGGATACTTGGCGGCCTTTTCCGACCGGATACATTCTTCACTGGTGAATCAGGGGCTGGAAATAACTGGGCAAAAGGATGTAAGTTACAGCATTGTCCGGGTGTTCAGTCGTGCCTCATACTTACTCTTGTCGGGAGGCAGTCTACACTGAAGGTACGACATAAAAATAGTCTATGATTCATTCGCGTTTGCAAACATGGCTACCCACAGGTGCTGAGCTCATTGATCCTATTCTTGATATTATTAGAAGACAGTCGGAGGCATGTGAAGCCCTTCAAGGGTTTCAAATTATCCACTCTCTGGGTGGTGGCACTGGTGCTGGACTGGGATCTCTGCTACTATCCAAGTTACGCGAGGCAAGCAGTATCTAGTTCTTTGCGAGAACATGACCTGACGGCATGCAGGAATACCCTGACCGGATGCTGCAAACATTTTCAATTTTACCTTCTCCAAATGTCAGTCTGTCATCCATGCGATGAAACCCAGCTAATATTCAGGATCAGGTGTCAGAAACTGTCGTGGAAGTCAGTCACTTCACTCCGTTGTCCCTCCGATCGTTCGATCGCTAAATAGCCGATAGCCGTACAATGCTTTGCTTTCCATTCATCAACTTGTTGATAACTGTGATCTGACGATATGCATTGATAACGAGGCATTGTAAGTATCGGCAGGTCAACCATACCCCGCCAGTCATCACTGACCACGAGTAGATACGATATTGCTGTGCGAACGCTCAAAATCAAGGCGCCCGCCTTCGATGATCTCAATCAGGCAGGTTATTTCACTCTTGATGGTAGTCTATTCATTGATATCATTTATTTACGCAGCTCATTTCAAAAGTCATGTGTGGTGTCAGTACAAGTCTTCGGTTCCCTGGACAGTTGAATGGGTAGGTTCTTCTCCACGTAAAATTTCGGAAGAACGAATGCTTTTGCCAGTGATTTGCGGAAGCTTGGCATGAACTTGATCCCATTCCCCCGAGTAGGTCGTTTACAGAGCGCATTGTTCCCTCTGACCATGTATCATAGCTTCATTTCCTCATGCCAAGTTTTGCCCCTTTCTATGATCCGAAGGCCAAGGCGTTCCAGAAGCTCTCGGTTCCAGAGCTGACCTCATCGTAAGCCCTCCTTGCATACGACTTACATAATTCCTCACGTTTCTAGGCTTTTCGACCGCCGAAACTTGTTGGTCGCATGCGATCCACGCTTCGGGTGAGCATTCAAACTATACACTTCTAATTGTATATGACAATGTTCCTGCAGACGGTACCTCACTGCTGCATGCATTTTCCGAGGAAAAATATCGTCCAATGAGGTGCGTTGACTTTGTTTGTGTGAAAAATCCCGACTAAGGTTTGCTCCTTATTAGGCAGAGGTAGGGAATTATATTTCCTGTATTTGTTTGCTGATGTCCGCCGCAGACTTCTGTTGCACAATTGCAACGCAAGAATTCCAACCTTTTCGTAGAGTGAGATTAGTGTGTTCTGAGGGTTGGTGTCGCCTGAAAACATGATTCAGGTGGATTCCAGATAATGTTTCTATGTCGCTGTGCTCCGTGCCCCCAGTTGGACAACCACAGGTTGGTCCGCTTGCAATTCGGCGCAAGCGATCTCTCTCAACTATATTAGGCCGGCGTGGCACTTGCGAATTCCACCTGTATACAGGAGCTGTTCAAGCGCAACCTCACGCAGGTTAGTGTTCTCCTTGATGCTAAGCAGTTTTGTCGCTAATCCATTGAAAGTTCTCTGCAATGTTTAAACGACGGGCTTTCCTCCACTGGTACACCGGCGAGGGTATGGATGTTATGGAGTTCTCCGAAGCAGAGAGTAACGCCAACGATTTGATGTGAGAGCATCTCGTATTATGTCATATTTCACGCTAATTCTTCTCGTGATGTAGCGCCGAGTATCAACAGGTATGTTTTTTTGACTGCAAATCTCGCTATTGCATGGGACTCATGACTGCCACAGTACCAGGAGGCGAGCGTCGAGGATGAGGCGGAGGAAGAAGTAGAAGCAGAACAATAACTCCCGTCGAGCACGCCAAGGACCCCTCTTGTTTTCTCTACCTTTTGACCTTCTTGCGTCGTCTTTTACTCCAAGCACGTCTGGAATCTATCGTACTTTGATTTGATTTGTAATCCAACTCTGCATTACGTTCTATTCCTCAAGGTCACTTTCCTCATCTCTGCAATTCGGAAATGATCGACACTGACACTGGTAGTCCGAAATCTGGTGATTTGATACAGATGACTAATCCCGTCAAAATTTGGCAACGGGTGATGTCGCCGGTTTTTTTCCGAATACTACTCGGAGAATTCTCGGTGTAATTGCGGATGGAGATGATCGCATGACCCCGGCCCGGGGATAAGGCTGTATAGGTCTAAAGACAAAAGTCGCAAGGTATAAGAATGAGCTATTGAACAAGAATTTTTCCTCTCATTCACCCCACTAACTGCTCCAGCTTACCATGTCGAACTCGTACGAATGGCCTTCTCGTTTCCTCGACCTGAAACGCGAGATTGTCTCATTGACGACAGAAGAACGCCTTACAGATGCATGGAATGAGATTATCAACGAACTAGGCAAACGAACTGCGGAGATCGCACAGGCTGGTCCCAACGTGAGCGTTGTGCCAATGGGTTCCGTCGCGATTTGTGGTTGACCTCGTGCAATAGTTCGTCCCCCAAGTCAACCTTGCAGATTTGGAGAAGTTGACCCCTGAAGAGATCGATGTGATCAGGCGTAAAGGTTCTGTCGTCATTCGTGGTGTCGTCGACACCAAGACGGCTTCTGGCTGGAAGACGGAGCTTGACGAATTCATCAAAACCAACCCTCATGCGGAAGGTTAGCCGTACGACTACTCCGATTGATCGATCTAATCCCTGACATTTTTGTGCACAGGCTTCCCCGAAAACGACAAACAATTCTTCCACCTCTAGTCAGTCCCTTTACCGTCAATCAGCACGCGTTCCGCTCAACGGCTTTGTAGCTGGACACGTCCACAAGTGGAAGCCCGTGCTTACCCCGGCGTCTTGAAGGCCTCTGCCTGGCTGAACAACTTGTACCATGTCAAGTCCGGGAAGGTACTCGACGGTGTCGACCTGTCGGTTCCTTTGACATACGCAGATCGTTTCCGCATTCGCCACCCTGGTGGTCATTGGGGAAATTTCCCGCCTCATGTTGATGGTGTGTCCTTTGATTACACTCGTCGTCCGACGCCGAACGGTCGTTAGGTGGTGCAATCGAGCGATGGGAAGACAAAACGTTCCGTCGCTGCTTCGAGGATATTCTGAGCGGCAACTGGCGCCAGCATGATCCTTATGAACTAGAGTACCGCCTTGACGCGCGCAGTTCGTTGTACGGACGAGCAGGACAGGCGACCGTGTTCAGGACCTTCCAGGGATGGCTGGCCATGAGGTTTGTCGGCATCGCACGCGATCGTATCCAGTGACCTCACCATCGATCTTCAGCGAGACCGCCCCGACACAAGGCACTCTGCGCGTCTTCCCTGACATCCAACTGTCCAACGCATACACAATTCTCCGCCCCTTCTTCCGCCCAACGGTCCCGGAGGATTCCCCTGATATCCTCGACCCCAAGAACTGGATGTTTGGTACGTTTTTGGTCCGCGTGTGCTTTTTGGGACCGTGGGCCTGAATGCGTGGTGGGGCAGACATCTCCACCCCGGATTTCCCCGGCATCATTCCCGTGGGGAGTGGGTACAGCGGACCTCGGCCGACACCCCAATTTCACCCACACCTCAAGCTCGAGGAGACGATGACGTCCATCCCGAAAGTCAACCCCGGCGACATGGTGTTTTGGCACTGCGTGCGTCACGTCGCTATCCCTATGCCTCGATCGTTGCATCTGATGTGGTTCTAGGACGTGGTCCATTCCGTCGAGACGGAACACACCGGAGTTACCGATTCGGCAGGTGAGAGCTCGAACGTTGTACGCGCTTGCTTCTTTCCGGGCGCTAATGTGGCCCACGGGGCATTCGTTAGTGATGTACATCGGCACCGTGCCAAAGACGCCTCAGAACGCGGCCTACGTCGCCAAGCAGGTCCACACGTTCCTCGCGGGACAAAACCCGCCGGACTTTGCGAAGCTCAAGGAGGGGACGACGTTCGTCGGGCTTGGTGCGGACGCGGACGTCAAGGACCCGGTCGGGCGGGTGGCAATGGGTCTTCCCATCCAGGTCGTGTGATGTGTGATGAATCAGGTAGTAGACATCGTCGGAACAAGATGTCATGAGGTTGATAGGAATAGACGCAGGGCTCCTCCGTCGTGTACATGTACTTTATGAAACGAAAGGGCTCCTTAGAATCGAGAAGATGGATACTTCAATGCCTTCAACAAACAGACTCTGGGGTGATTTGGATCTGCGTACCGAAATATCGTCGATCAAGGGAGACCCAGTACCCACCACGTAGACCAACTCGCGTCGAACCCGGGCATACCAGTGGGTCTCAGAAAGTCATAGTATAAATAGTCATGAGGTAATAACCCAGTCCAACCGAACAAGTCCGTAATACACTATCCACAATCAAAATCCATCACAACCAGAACGAAGTTGAAAGACGGTGGCAGGCACATAAAAACCTAGCAAACGGGTTCCGCAAGTCCCGCAACGTCGACAGTCTTTCTCCCAAAGTCGAAGATAGTGTACACGTTTCGCAGAAAGACGTCCCCAACGATCACGAAACCTTTCGACCATGAATGAGCCTCAAATTGGAACGATGTGGATCGAAAGACGCACCGAACACGTCGGATGTACCCATGCCGGTGACACAATTTTTAGACCCAGGCTGGACAGGGCCAAAGTTCCACGTGGAAAGACAGACCGGAAAGTCTCTCCCCGCAACGGTGAGCGTCGGCATCGTCGAATTGATGATATTGCATGGAACTGCAGGACGTCCAATGAGACGAGTTTAATGAGCGATAGAGACATACCAGTACAGACGCCCGTAGTACAATCTGCACCGGCAACACCGCAAAAGAAGTCCGTCGCAATGGCGGTTGGCACAATGATCAACGTGGTGCCGGTATCAACGATCGCAGGCACGTTGACGCTCGAAGAAACCCTGTGAGTATGATTGCTGATCCCGTCCAACGCAATCTGCCAGTAACCCTCGAACGTCAGCGGAGCAGATACGCGCGTATCGTTCTTGAATGCAGTGTAGTTGGCATCGCCAACGATCAGCTCGCTTCGTCCAGGGACGTCGGAGAGCTGGAAGCTCAGACAGTCGCAAGGTAATTGACCAATTTTACCGAGATTCTCTACGGGTGGTGGTACACGCAATGTCGAGATGCTTCTGAAAGCGAGGCCAAAGATGCCGTCCGCAGGAAATTGGGATCCATTGAAGAGAGGTAGCCAGCCATTCCAAAAGTCTGGTGACAAAGCGTTCGCGCCACCAAACCCTTGATCGACGAGCTAGTGGGTTGGATTAGACACCATCCCAAACATCAACGATAAGGCCGACCTCGTATCCACCCCAGCGGACCCTGTCTTGATACAGTTGAGAGACTAAGACAGTCCCCGAACCGTATTGAATAATATGAACTTCGGTTTTCTCGCGAGACGTGGTTGACTGAGCAGCGTTGTATCGGTTATGCCCGTTACAGGTTCCCGGGCAGTTATTGTCCGGCACCCCTGAGGGAGAAATGGTATGAAAAACAGGCACCCGGTCATGGTGCAAGATGCTCACATAGGTCGGCGCTACCCGTGTCAAAGTCCACTAACCAAAGGGTGAATAAATTCGAACGTCCGGTTGGATGCGATGAGCATCTCACCAAGGAAATTCTGAGGAGGTGTTCCGATCTCGATGGGACCATAAAACATAACCGACTCATAGTTCGTAAGATCGACCCCACCCCTCTTGCCGGGTTCCAACGAACTGGTCGGGGGTGGTCTCGAGAGGGTGTCGAGTGGATGACGCGAGCCTGTGTTCCGCTCATATGCCGCAAAGGTGCCCTCGTATTTTCTAAATGACCGAGTCGTTCCGACACATTGAAAGATGCGAGTTGAAAGACGACTGTGTACATACTTGTGAGTGTACGCAACGAGCCTGCGAATTCCATCGGCATTCAACAGCGTCTGGGTCGTGGCAGAGTGGGTTAACAAAGTAGCGTTGCGTCGGCGTTCTAGAGGGATTCGAATGGCCTTGTTTGAGGTGGTGGGTCTCGTGCTGGAGAGCATTGCCAGGGTAAGGATGATACAGAGACATTGAATGTACTTCATGTTGAAGAAAAGGAAACGACGGAGCGAGTGCACCTCGGAGTAGTACAACCCGGTTTATATAGATGGAAAACGAGTACGAAGGCCGATAGAACTCCACCATGTCAGCCGCCATCGCCCATGAGCGGCTGACGGCGGGACAGCTGGAAAGTGCGGTGTATATGTCGCTCAACCTGTGGATCAGCAAGCCAGACTTTGAATATTGAATCATACTGCGAGCTGGCAATTTTGGAGAAGGCACTGGGCGAGACGGTGACCACTGACTATGGATGCCACCAAGTCACTGGATAGCCTGTTTAGCTGAGCGTGCGAGTAATTTGTTCATCATACTAAGAGTCGTCGAGGGTGAAAAACTCAGATGGACGCAGCAATGACGATTTGGCCGCGAAACAGCCTTGGGCCTGCCTATTTTTCCAGGCCACGCCAATACTCTCAAGACGTCGCGCGACGGGCGATCCAGTCGATTTTTACCGACAATATCGAACGTCAAGAGACATTGTCAGTGTGAATCACTACCTTCACGCTTTTGTTAAATAAAAGTGTCCTTCACAGAAGCTCTCGAGGACCAAGCTAGGACCTGTCAGACTATTACATCATCCACATCGCCCTCCTCGAATGACAGTTGCCAGACCTCAAGGCGTTTCGTTGCGCGGCGTGCGCCCATGTGCATCATGACCTCTGATCTATAGGTTCTCGTCTACCTAGGCCGCGACACCGACCCGCTCATCCACCGTCTCTCCCTTGACCTTCTCCAGACCGCGCCCGGCAAACATATGATTTTTCGCCTGCCGCCGAAATCGTTGACACAGGGCGGTCAGGTCGTCGTCAGTGCGACGCTCAGTCCCATCGAGGGTGTCACTGCGATCAGCTGCTTGCGTACGGGCAGGCCGTTCCCCACTTTTTGGTACCGTAACGATACGAGCACACACGAGTCGATGGGGAATGGGATTGCAAAGGACGTGGAAGGACGAAGTCGTGTTTCCTGGAGGAGATGGGGTATGCTCGAGTTCCGTCACATGCCACGGTAAGCACCATCCTTATTGATGTTGCACCCTTGTTCATATACATCGCCTGATGCACCCCCTTACTGTGTGCCCTTTCCGGGATGCTGATCCTGTCACCTTGGCCCTCTTTTAGTGGCCCTTCTTTTAGTGCACGCAAGAGAAGAGGGAGTTTAGGGGGTTCTCAGCCCATTATGAAGCACCACCCTGTATTTGTTGCCCTCGTGGGCGTGACCGCCTTTGCAAATGTGCTCCCACTTCTGTGCGCGCACTTGCTCAACCTCGCTCTGATCTATTTTCGTTCCCCCTTCCGGGTTGTCTTCAGATCAAAGTGCGTCGCTGTGTATTTACTGGGATAGTGGGTGCTAACGCGCACCGATAAACATTTTCCGCGTGTGGAATGTCGTTCTAGTGGATGAGCCCGTTGTGGATTATGAGTCACGCATGGAATCTTGAAGGGCAATGAACTTATCGAGCGGGAACCTGGCGGTCTATGTCACGATTTTTCTGCATGCGACAGGCGGACAAACGTTTGTACATAAGAGTTTTCTATTGTCGCGGAACTCAAAATTGCAAGGGTGATAACAAATTCCGAGTTCGGGCGACAGTTGGGTGGGTCTAGAACCTGACGGTGGGCACTTTTTACTTCGTTGGGAGATCAATCTAATACTTCTGACTTTGGTTTCCGTCATTCCTTATTCTCTTTCGGGTTTCTTTTCGTTCTCCACGATGGCCTATCGGAGTCCCCACTCCGTGCCACGTTCATTCCAAATTCGGTTTGGACAGGAGATGTGGTCTCTCACTCGATGATAATGTTGATATTGTATAGACTCCCTCCGGGTGGACCTGCGCTGCTTCTTCACCGTTTTTTTTTGTCTTCAAACTTTTTCCAAATCTTTAGAAGGTTTGAAAACACCATTTAGGTCCAGTTCGTAAAAATTCGGTTTGCAAGCGAATGTCAATGAGGTGACGTTGAAACGGCCGTTTATGGTTCGGCGCAAAGTTTATCCTACCTCACAGGTGATATAATCTGAAGCCGTTCCTGACCATGCGTATGATGCCCGTGGTCGGCCTGGCTCTTGCGCCCAAAGAAAAAACTTTCACCATCGCTCTACAGCCCCAGGCACGGAGAGCCAGTCCGTGGTACGTATCCTATACGGGCTGGCATTCATTGCATTGTTTGTTGTCCGAACTTCCGGCGGAGAAGGGTCCCGAGAACGGGGAACTCGAAGGCGTGGTCAATCACGTTCTTGATGTAATTCAGGATGGCAACATCAACAATGTCATGGAATCACCATATTAACGTTTCCCTGATGCCAGCAGCTCGATTGTACCTGACTTTCATTATATTGTTCGCGCGTTCAAACACTATCTCACCTCCGTTTTGGTCGTGAGTCCTGTGTCCTGTGTCGTAATGCTGCTGCTGTGATATACTGTACTTCGGAATATCAACTGTGTCTCACGTGATGCTTTGACATCCTGTGATGATCCGACATATTATTTTTTTTGCCGGTTGTGAATATTTTGCTTGCAACACCTTTGTGCTTCCCTACCAACCCTGCACGTTATCTTGATTATGGCTACTGCTATTGCATTACTGGTTGAAGTCCAGGACATTCGGGTCAATAATTATGTATGCAGCAAGTATGCTAATTCACTCCTTGCCGTATCTGTCACTTTACAGATCTCCTTGGTTTTATCCCTTAGTGCAGTTGGCTATGGTGGGGAACATACATCACGATGACGAACACGTTCCGCGTGTGTGGGAGCGCAGAGGCGCCTGACACCGACGATGCCGGGGCTCGAGGAGAACCATGAAAGTGTCCATACGAGCCAAGTGAGCATGCAAAACATATGGCGGGCTTGTCGTCTACTAGAAGGAGAACCGCGATCGGCGCCAAGCATGGGGATAAACGCCCGTGGTTGAGCGGGCGGTGCGACGTGGCATGAGTGGAAGCGCCACCTTGACCTTCCAGAGAGCAAGCGGTCCGTGGTGCATTTCGAGGAATTCGCTAAGCAGGACATTCGCTTCATACAATCTCATTATAATTTATGCTATCAAATAATGGCAAGCTATGATGCTCACGTTACAACAGACCCGACTTCGGTGCACCGAAAACAACATTCATCTCAGGTATCCATATGCCAAACACGGCTCCCCCTGCGCGCGCGTATTGTAGAACGCGTCAGCGGTACCGGTAAAGGTCACGGGGACTGTCGGCATTGCTTAGCCAGTGTGTAGGGGGGGACTCAAGTTTGCCTTGACCACCATATCGTCGATTAAAATTGTCGAAGGCTGAAACGGCCATTTGGGGTTCAGCGCAAAGTTTACCTTATCGCGCAACCTGTGGTGAAATCTGGAACCGTTCACCAGTCGTTGTTGGAGAACGCGAGGCACAAGACAGGAGGAGTGTGGCCTCCAGTCAAGTGCGTGAGACTGGAGAAAGCGGCAAGCACTGGGTGCAGGAAATCATGTTATCATTGAACAAATTGTGAAGAAAATAATTAGAAAGTCTTAGTTATTTCACCATTATATTACTGGCAAAAATGGAACATAATTATATTAGAAATTCAGCATTTTTGTATTGAAAACATGTTGAAATAAATGGGTATCTGCTTTGCTCCAAATACTGCTTATGCTTCAAA
>JBBPLE010000056.1:0-106012 GCA_038089675.1 Boletales sp. KT-2023b
CTTTTCTGGTAATCCGTCTGGAGCTTCCATACCTACCTCCCGAGCCCCGCCTCCCACCTCTCAACACCCTCCCGTTCAATCCCCCTTCCTCCCAACTCCTTCGCTAGGCAGTGAACTCACATTGGGTGCGAATGTTTTCAGCCCTCCACCGGGCCCTCCACCGTTGGTATGTCCTATGTCGCCTTGCTGTTGCCTGGAGGCTGGTATTATTCTATGCTTCCGCCATGCAACACATGTCCGGGGAATATGCGTGCTGACGTATTCGTTATACAGCAACATAGGCGTGCCTCCGTTGATGAACTCGGAACACACGCACCGTCTCCTCATGCCGCTCCGCAGTATTCGTCGCTGCCCACGAACAGGGAACGCGATCTCGTTGTGGCGCCCTCAGTGGCCCCCACACAACCACTCTCGCTCCCCATGGCGTACGACAGTGGAGTGGCACGAACCGAGGAGAACCAATCGTTGATGGCGTCCATCGCAGACGCCCTCTCTCAATCTCATCGCGCATTTTCCCTCGAGGAGGCCACTTCACTCGGGCATACTCTCCCTGACGAACCTGTGCCGAAATACGAACCCATCGATGGTGTCTTGGCACGGTCCGTGCAGAGCGAGCCCCATGGTCCGACTACAAACGGACACGTGGCCTCACCCCCTCAAGAAGGGCAGCGACAGTGGCACAGAAGAGCGACGCGACGAAGTACTTCACCGCCAAGTCTCCCTCCAGGTGCCGCACCGGCTGCGATTAGGGCTTGGGATGATAGAATGGGTCAGGGTGAGGACGGTGCTCATTCTGATCATCCGGCATCGTCGAGCGCGCGTATGCCTTCTTCACAGCCACCTATTTCTTCCTCGGAACGGGATGGGGAAGAGGGGGACGACTTAGCTTACGACCATGACCGACAATCTTTGGTGGAGGAAGGAGGCGACGCTGTGGACGGTAAGCATCAACATGACAACACGTCGTTCTCGGAGAGTGGTGGGAGGCCGAGTGTGGACGTGATCACGATGAACTATGACGAGAAGGCCGTGAAACCTGTTCAAGAATCACTTTCAACGGGTGAAACGTCCAACTGGAGTGACGCCACGTCGTTGTCGCGCGCCGGGAGTCAATGGCGAATATCACGTGTTCCTCCCCCACCTGTGGATGGGGAAGTGATCGACGACCATCCTCAAAATATGTATGGTACTGGGACAGGTGCCCATGATGATGAAGATTTACGGACCGATGAATCCGCGGACGAGCGCGCACGCAACGCTGCTGCGGCACGGGAGGTCGAGCGTGCGATGGATGCATTAATGTTTAGTGGTGCTGCACCGCCATCTGGTGGACATGCGAGGGCGCTACCGCAGTCAGGGCATGGGATGCCGATCCAAAGTCAAGTCTCTGAGCCATACCCTCATACCTCGCCTCCACTACCACCTTCTACAGGTAAAATACCTTATGGCTCCGCCCCGTCATCCCCCACTTTACATTCGCCGTTTGCGGATCGAATTGGGACGTCACCACTGATAGAGGGGCGACAACCCCGAAAGTATACTTCTGGATCCAACGAGAGTATTCCGGCTCGACTCCCGACGCCCACGCCCACGCTCCCACCTTTTGTTGTGGGAGGTGGTCCGGGTGCACCGACAGCACCGCGATCGGTATCACCAATGTACCGCTCTCCGCCACCCGAATACCCACGCCCGACGCCACCTTTTTCGTCACCACTCATGGCACGCTCCACCTCCTCGTTGACCGGTGGTGCAAATCCAGGCGCGACACCGCGGACGATCTCTGCCGCCGCGTTTCGAAGACCACAAGGGCGATCGCCCAGCGGGACCGATTTAGTGCCCATGGGGCCTGCGGATACGAGTCCGTTGACGTTGCGACGGCCGTCCGGGTCGTCGCCGCCTCCACAGCCGACCAGATCGCCATCGCCATCGATGCTATTGGCGGGGGGACTGCACAGGAGACAGTTGTCGGTCGTCAATCCGGACCCGCGGACGTCGGATGACGAAGAGGGAGGTGGGGGGAACGGTGGGGAGAGGGCGGGGTATGGTGCGGGCAAGTATGTGAGCGATTTGGAGCGAGATTGGTGACGGCTCGGTTCGTACGCTCCTGTATCTGATCGTTTTTGCTTATTGCGATAGGTTATGTTTTCTGAGGGGCTCGAACGATCTATGTATGTCGTGGTGCTATTGTTGTCTATGAATTTGACTTGGATCGTTGACAATGTAACATTTCTGTATCTCTCTGCCTCCTCTCCATATGATCACGACCTAGTTGCATAGTCCGCTCACTGACAATGATATGATAAAGCCCCGGGACCTATGCATAAATAACTATATTATCCCTATATAAAAGAAACTCGATTGGCACGTGACCTATAACTCTAAATCAGCCACCCATACAGTTCTTACCCAATACGGATGTCCACCTCGTCATCCCTTGTGCTGCGTTGACAAACGACGTCTCTCGACCTTGCAAGGTGCGTTCGCATAACGTCGCTGCATGCGCATTGAGGCGACCTCGTAACAGAAACCCTTCAAGAGCGGATAAATTCAAAAGATGACGCACGACGCTGTGTGGTTCTCTCGTCCCCGCAAGTATGGCAAGGGAAGCCGTCAATGGTAAGTGTTGTCTTAGTTTACGTCGAATGTCGCTGAATGACTGTCGTGTGTCGTATTTTCAGCCGCCTTTGCGCGCACCAAGCAGGTCTCATTCGTAAATACGGCCTCGACCTCTGCCGTCAATGTTTTCGTGAAAAATCGGCCGCGATCGGATTCGTCAAGGTATGCATTTTTGATATGATACGATATAATTCTGATTTTTCACGTTTTGTCAGAACCGGTGAAAACGCACCGAGAGCATGTTTATGTTTTCTTTTTTCGCGCGTTGTATAGTCTACATTGCATGCGCATCGTGTATGTCGCTATGATTTGCATGCAACAAGGTGTTTCTCGCGACGCTATCTCTGAGTGAGCGATGCTAGTTCCCTTTCTGGACGACGATGATATGCCCCGAGATAAAGAAGAGGCGCCCCAGCGATGAAACAGTATCAATTTCATGGGCAGTGGGGAACGAGCCGAGTACCGTCAAATTGAGATAAGTAGGACGTACTGGCGCGAAGGTTTGCATATCTTGACCTGCCTCGTTTCAAGGTCCGAAGTAATCGCTTTACGGAGAGATGCGATGGATGTCCGAGTCTATCGTAAGTTGACTCAGATGGCATTCGCGAACGCGAAGGCAAGTGTTTCAATTTCGATGGTGGGTGCCTTGTTAACGTCCTAACCGAGTACGCATAGCATGGTCTCCCCTCTTCGCGTTCAGCATTCCAAGCTTCTTGTTCATTGTTGAACTGCTTGGGGTATCTTGATGCGGAGCTCGCGCGCATTACTTGGTACAACCAGTATGCACGATCTCGAGAACGCTTCACCAAATCAATTGCACCCGTGTTCTGAGGTATGAGCGCCACTGCGACGCGAATTGATTTCCACACATGGCACGTCGCTTCTTCGCAAGATTCGACCTTGTCGTAATGCCCCCATGAGGTGGGTCATGACCGTCATTCTGCTTACTTATCGCGGCCTGCACATCCGTCCCTTTTTCTTCGGGGTATAAATCCCGAGCTGTGAAATGAACATCTTTTTTTCTCGGTCGCCAGTTGAGCTTGCGACATCTCCCGAGTCGAACATCTGTCACTGAAGTGTCTCCCATGACCCGTGCTTCTGCAGTAGATTATATCCAGGTTGCAAATGTCGCTTGTATCACTCGGACATGTCAGAGTGCGTGTGCTTGCTTCATCTTGGTGCGTTTGTCACGACGCGTTTTAATTTTCTCGCAGCCGCCAGCGCCATTCTCGTGCTGCACGATCACAGTCAGTACTTCCATCTTTCCTGTGTGGTGCTGTGATAGTCGCTCATTGTGCACAAAGTCATCACCTTTGATCGAGAGGTGAGAGTCCCCGCTCTGTCTAGTCCACGTGGACTGACAATTCGATCTGTCGACGAGGTTGACCATGTCTGGGTAAGCACGTTGAATCGGTGGTTCCGCCGGCCTCATGATCGATCTCGTTCCTGCAGACCCATCCCTCGTCCTTCGGAAGCATCATGTATCTGCTCGTTTGTCTACCTTTGTATTCATATCGTGTGCTGGAATGACCCGTTGGTCGACTAGATCCGCTACTTTGGCGATGCCATTTCCATGTAAGTCGGTGATTGATTTATATTGCGACATCGCTTATCCCGTTGGTTATAGATTGAATCTCATCGGTGGGCGATTTTACTTTGCATCTTCAACGATAACTTGAACTTGTCATAGCTTTTCTTGGACCGGGAGTCCAAATTAAGACTGTATGCGGGTCTTTACGCATTCAACCGCCTCTTCCATTACTGACACTCTATGACAGTTGTGCGTCTCCTTTTATGCCATGTGAACAGACTCAACCGATGTTTGGGGCTGACTTGCCGTTCAAAGTTGTGAGTATATGTGCATCGTATACCCTCCTTCAATCTTACTTTGTCCAAGGCAGCGTGTACTTCTTTGTTCAATCGTGGCTCACAATCCTGGTATTGTTTCTGATGCAGCGTGTGTACGACGTTTGTCGTGTCTTCCCTTCATCCCTGACTAGTTCAAGTTACACTGCAAGTCCGACTATACGCCTTGTACCAACGATCTCGAATCGTCCTCTCTCTCATGATTTCCGGTTATGTATGTGAAATATTGGCCATGTCGGCCATTATGATCTTCCTTGGCGCAAATGTACAGAGTTCGTCCTTTTTCCTCTTGATCCATGATCCATTCAGTGTCGCTGATCGTGGTGGGATGGCTTCCTTACCTGGACGTAGTCACGAACGAGATTCAGCCAGGGATATACATCTGCGCCGATACGAACGTGCCCTCGTTCGACCGTCAGTACATCATCTGGTTGCCCGTCCTCGTGTACGATGGACTGCTCTGCGTCCTCGCGCTGTGGTATGGGATCAGCTACTGGACGTCGAGCTACCGCACAGAGCGCTTATATGGCGTGTACATCGCAGACGCACTCATCAAGGGGAATGCCACCTACTGTTTCTGGTTCGTATTCGTTGCGACTTTTCTCCCTTTCCTGGGTTATGTTTTCTGACGGGCACTTGTGCCGGATAGCATCATGCTCGCATGCATCATCTCCATCGTCATCGGGCAATTACTCGGGGTACGTCTTTCCCAAACCACGCTCGACACGGACTTAGAGCCTCGAACAGCCCGAGTGGCTCCAGGTATCCCAAGGCTACCCGGTCGCGATGGAAGCCATCGTCGGCTGTCGACTGACGCTCAATCTCCGGCTCTTGCTTGTCCGCGAGGTGGAGTCGGAGTGTGGCGATATGTCGGACGATGCGCCGTGGGATGCGTTCGTGCACCCCATGACGAGTCCGTTGTTGGTATGAAGAACGTGGACGGTCATGCGTCAAGTGCACGACGCCAGCGTGGGGGTATCGGACGCGCGCCCGGGAGACGAGGCGGGACCTCGTCGCTGCGCGCCCTGCGTCACGCGAGCTGTCCCTGGTGGAGGGAATGCGACTGCGCAAGGTGATAGGTGTTTCTTTTTCTTTTTTTTTCTTTGTCGGCGACGTTCTTTGGGCTTGGACGCCTACAATGTAGAACTGAAATCTGTACTCATGAAACTTGGACTCGTACGACGACACGGACTCGATAGGGGTCCGGACGGACATACTATACAAGATACGTAAAGTAATGACAACGTATACAGTGTTGACTGCGCAGTGTTTTTCATCTTGACCATACTGTATGATAGTAGTACCCGTGATAAATTACAAGTCCAGACGCTCAACCGTTCAAGCCTAGCAAGGTGTACTGGCAAGGCTCATACAAACCAGTCGGCGGCGTTTGGAGACCAACACGAATGAGTTCAAAGTCAATCTTTGAATACAAATATACTCTATTCGTTCAGGTTCTAACATACTGGCCTAAAAAAAAAAATTCTACATCCGCGGTTGAGATGGGTATTATTTCATAGCTTTCCTTCTACCTCTCTAACGGAACCATCCGCGAATGCCCAGTCGTTGTATCCCAAAGGTGTCAGGTTGCCTGGCAGGTAATACTTGGACCGGTC
This sequence comes from Boletales sp. KT-2023b, assembly GCA_038089675.1. Lineage (NCBI taxonomy): Eukaryota > Fungi > Basidiomycota > Agaricomycetes > Boletales > Boletales sp. KT-2023b. Next base: position 6,099 of record JBBPLE010000056.1, read on the forward strand.
TGGAGGCGTCAGGCGTAGGTTCTTCTGCAGCCGAGCAGGCAGATCGGGCTGATATCAAAATGGTGAGCACGGCAAGCTATAACGGCGAGCGTCGCGCGATACTCACGTTTGAGATGTATTGCCTTCCAAAGGCAACCATCAAACCCTTGTTTTCTGCGGCGCGCAACGCAGTCTCGCGGGTATGTCCGCCGGCGGAGATGAATACCCGCTCGTCCCCACCAATACCGCCGTTCCATATCTCCCGCAAAAAGTCATTCTCCTCGTCGGCGGTCGCGGGTTTGTCCATGTTTCCCGATACACGAGGCTCTGTCACATGGAGATACGCCATCTTGGGATGCTTATCACGCAGGGCAGTAACGAGGTATGCAAACGTCGGTCGCGGATCCGGCATCTTCATGTCTGCAAAAACAAAAACGGTCAAGAGACTCCCATGGATCAGTTCGAGGAAGGAAACCCACCTTGGAAAGTGCTCCAGGGGCTGATCCGAATACCAACACGCTCGGGGCCGACAGCAGCCACCACCGCATCGACGACCTCCCGCGCCAATCGCGTCCGACCTTCTTCGTCCCCACCCCACCTGTCCGTGCGCGTGTTTGACACGGTCTGAAGGAACTGGTCCAAGAGGTAACCGTTTGCGCTGTGTATCTCCACCCCATCGAATCCGGCGCGGTGAACAGCATTGCTCGCTGCCCTTGCAAACGCAGCAATGTGTGCTTGAATCTCGTCCTCGATCAACGCGCGAGGTGCTTTCGAGGTTCCGGTCAATGGAATGGAAGATGCGCTGACAAAGGGAGAAGGTGGGTCTTGTTGGGCGAGGTAATCGGGGTCAGCGGCACGACCCAGGTCCCACATCTGAAGAAAGATGAACGATCCCTTGGCATGAACGGCGTCCGTCACCTGCGATCGCACTTCATCAGCCAGGCCGGGTACGAATGCCACGAGTTCGAGTTACCTTTTTCCAGCCTTCGATCTGGGCATCGGTGTAGATACCTGGGACGTGCGCGTATCCTCCTGCGTCATGCGAGATAAAGGTCGCTTCCGTGATGAGCAAGCTGCCTGGCGTGGATGCGCGCTGGGAATAGTAGGATGCCTGTTGCGGGCCAGGGACGTGGTCGGCATACGCTCGGAAACGGGTCAACGGGGCGAGGACGATACGGTGCTGGAGAGTTATGTTTCCAACCTTGATAGGTCTGAAGAGTGCAGGCGTCTGCTGTGTAGAGGCCATTGCCAGTGTGCGGGCTAGAAGAGAGGGCTAGAGGGATTGTGTTTGTGCGACAGTGAACTGTTCGTTGTATAACCTGGCTCAATTTATAGTCAGCGCAATGCCCGTTTTCACGCCAGTGACACTAATAGACGCCTCCTGGTCTAGAGTGATTTGTAAGATTTACTATGTGAAGTAGGGGTTTAATCAGCCCATTCGTAATCCTCGGGTGATGTCCACGGGCATAATCAATGCCTCGCTAAGACGTCATCTATGTCGTAGGTGTCCTCAGACTGACGCCTTAGAATGCGAGATTAGCCAGCACCGCGCGGTCCTAAAAGATGAAGTCATGATGTGTGGGTCTTTTTTTGGGCGATTCACTTTACCATGGGGAGGAAAACGGTTCATACTCTGAATAATAGCCTCGGAAGCCGCAAAGTGCGGCAAGGTAAGTGACGAATACTCACGGTTTTCAGCGAGGATTCTTTGGTGACATGGTTCTAGTCTCTAGGCGACGTTGATCATCCCGAAGCCTGAGAGCCTTCCGGAATGATCTTCTCATCTCACTGGCAAGCTTGGTAAGCCCGGGCAGATAGGTTAGTCATCGAGGCGAATTTTGTTAGGACCCTTCAGAACCGACCTCCCAAAGTGAGCATTTCAGACTTAGTTGGTGCAACTTGTGATTGTATCACTAAACTCGGAATCTGGTAAATTTGGATGCGTTCTTTGTTGTAGCTGGAACTTAGGCAGTTGGACTCGGCATGGCCCGGGAGACTAAACTTTTTTTCCCACAAACTGACGGGCCACTCGGCCCGACTGTCACATGTCTCGGCTCAGTGTACTGAAGTTTTTCGTTTTTCTATTACTCGGATTCATTTACTGTAATGGAATGTGAGGTACTGTCACTGACCCCCATTACTCTGTACCCATATCTCTGACAGCGCCATCTGCAAATGGCCAGTCATTGTAACCAAAAGGTGTTAGGTCTCCCGGTAGATAAAACTTTGCCGGATCCGGAGGAGTAAGCGGTAGGTTGGTCTGTAGCCGGACCGGGAGATCAGGCTAAATTGCCGTTCAATCGACAGGTGAGCGTCGGGCGTAATGCATCGAGTAAAGAAAACCTATCGGCTCTTACATTTGATAGATACAACCTCCCGAAAGCGACAAGCCCTCCTTGGTTTTCCACGGTATTCAATGCCGTCTCGCGTGTGTGTCCACCTGTTGAAATGAATGCCCTCTCCTTACCACCTTCACCTCCATTCCAAATTTCTCTTAAAAAGCCATCTGTCTGTTCTGCGATCGCTGCCTCTTCGACACCAAACTCGAGCTCTGGGCGTGAGTCTACCACGTGAAGATATGCCAACTTGGGGTGCTTATCACGAAGGGCTCTGGTAAGGTACGCAAACGTCGGTCGCGGATCTGGCATCCTCATATCTAAAAATTCCGTAAACAAATATGCACAAAATATTGTATATTAAGTTCGGGGGCTCACCATGAACGGCACTCCACGGGGTGATACGAAACCCAACCCGCTCCGGGCCAACGGCAGTCACCACGGCGTCAACACTCTCCCTTGCGAATCTCGTACGGCCTTCTTCGTCTCCACCCCATCTATCCGTGCGTACGTTGGTCACTGACTGGAGGAATTGGTCCACCAGATGACCGTATCCGCCGTGTATCTCTACACCATCAAATCCGGCGTGGTGTACAGCATTGTTCGCCGCTTTCGCGTACCCAGCGATGTAATCATTGATTTCACCCTCGGTCAATGGGCGAGGGGTCGGCCGCCCAGTCAACGCAATGGGTGATGCAGAGACATACGGGGAAGGCGGGTCTTGTTTCTCAAGAAATCCAGGATCGGCAGTACGTCCCATCGCGCAAAGCTGAAGAAAGATGTATGATCCTTTGGCATGGACAGCCTCCGTGACCTACAAGCACGCGTCAGACCAAAATTTTGATGAGTACAGAAAAAGACAAATACCTTTCTCCACCCTTGGATCTGTGCATCGGTGTAGATACCTGGGACATGCGGCACTCCACCTGCACTATGGGAGATAATGGTGGATTCCGTGATGAGAAAACTCCCTGGCAAAGAACCACGTTGAGCGTAGTAAGATGCTTGCTGAGGACCCGGGACATGGTCGGCGCACGCTCGTAAGCGGGTCATCGGAGAAAGTACGACCCGGTGCTGAAGCGTCATGCCGCCGACCTTGATGGGCTTGAAAAGCGCGGGAGTCATCTGAATCAGAGGTTATGCTAATACAGAGATTGAGGAGATTCTGCAGCAGCGAACACCGCACACCAACAATTTATGCACATCCGCTTGAAGACCGAACACCGGTACCTGCGCGAGTATACTGTCGTCTGGGATGACACTGCAACACTGCAGTCCACAGCATCACCACCAAACGGATGATTTGGGCATAAAGCTCCGTCCATTTCGGCGATTAGAAGATATCGGCCAAATCATATAGAAGTTCGGTAACTTTGCAGGTTTCCTCACCGTTACACGTCGGCAGCCCCACATGGAGGATCCATCGATTTTCCAATGCGTAAGGCACAGTATGGCGAGAATATGCCGCGGGCCGGTTCTTCCATCTGCCCCTGGTGAGTACCTGCAACGTGCGTGCCACGTTAATTTTAGTTAGCATGAACTCGAATTCACTGCTTGCAGGTTTAGATGCCGAATCACTTCTCCCGAGTGTGGTCCACGTGTATCCTTGTGCACAGCCGTGATCACAAAATGTGTCACCCATCAATTCTACAATGCGCGGATGGCAAAGAGGGCGATGCTCAAAACCTCAAGCAGTGTCGATAATAATACGATGGAGAAACTACACCGATATGGTTTCGCTTCCGTACCGCCGAGATCGGGGTGGGCATTAACAAGTGTCAACGCACATAACAGACGTAGTCAATATAATCATATATGATTCTTCATGGTCATGCAAGACGAGAATCAAGGTTTGCCTATGATACGCGGCAAATCAAAATGAGTGATACTGTCGCCGTCACATATTATTTTGCATCTGAGTCCACATCCCGGACAATACCATCTGCAAACGGCCAATCGTTGTACCCAAAGGGTGTCAAGTCTCCGGGGAGGTAGAACTTTGATCGCTGTGGACCTGTTAGCGGTAGATTATTTTGTAGTCGAATTGGAAGATCGGGCTGAATGATCATCAGATGGATAGGTGAGCGCCAGGCACCAAGCTAAGACGATGTATAAATTCTTACATTCGATATAAACAATCTCCCAAAGGCGACGAGCCCCCCTTGATTTTCGGCGGTGTCCAATGCCGACTCACGCGTATGTCCACCGGCCGATATGAACACCCTTTCCTCACCACCTTTACCAGCATTCCAGATCTCTCGTAAAAAGTCGTTACTCTGTTCTGCGATCGCTGACTTGTCTGCACCAAACTCCAGTGCCAAGCGTGCGTCCACCACGTGAAGATATGCCAACTTTGGATGCTTATCACGAAGAGCTGTAGCAAGGTATGCAAACGTTGGCCGTGGATCCGGCATCTTCATGTCTGAGAAACCTCGTGAAAATGATGTACATAGCAGGCCCAGTTCGGCGTGCTCACCATGAATTGTGCCCCATGGGCTGATACGAACACCAACCCGCTCGGGGCCGACAGCGGCTACGACAGCGTCGACGCTCTCCCTCGCAAATCTCGTACGGCCTTCTTCGTCTCCGCCCCATCTATCCGTGCGTATGTTGGTCACCGACTGGAGGAACTGGTCCACTAGGTGACCGTATCCGCCGTGTATCTCTACACCATCGAATCCAGCACGATGCACGGCATTGCTCGCCGCTTCCGCGTATGCGGCTATGTAATCATTGATTTCCCCCTCGGTCAAAGGACGAGGAGGATTCGACCGGCCAGTCAACGCAATGGATGATGAAGAGACATATGGGGAAGGCGGATCTCGTTTCTCAAGGAAGTCGGGTTCGGCAGTACGTCCCATTGCCCAAAGCTGAAGGAAGATATACGATCCTTTGGCATGGACTGCGTCTGTAACCTACAGATACGCGTCAGACCGGATTTGGACCAGTACAAAAAAGACAAAGGACGCGTGTCGCACTTTTTTCCAACCTTGGATTTGTGCGTCTGTGTAGATGCCTGGAACATAAGGCACTCCTCCTGCATTATGAGAGATGACGGTGGCTTCCGTGATAAGAAGGCTTCCTGGCAAAGAGCTACGCTGAGCATAGTAAGATGCTTCATGAGGACCAGGGACGTGGTCGGGGCATGTTCGGAAGCGGGTCATTGGGGATAGCACGACTCGGTGCTGAAGTATCATCCGGCCGACCTTGATGGGCTCGAATAGTACAGGGGCCATCGTATTCGAGGTTGTGCTAGTTAGAGAAGATTGAAACTTGAGACCGTTATGCAGCAGCGAGCACCACAACGCTCCGGATGCATACCGACACAATTTATAGCCACATTTGAACGGTGGGAATAAGGGTCGATGGAGCATTCTCGAGGGTACGTGCCTGTCGGCAATAATTACCATTATCATCCGAGATGGTAGTGCAGGCTGCAGTCCGCACAATTACTTACCATGATGTGATTCTGTCGTAAAACCCCATCAGGAAAGATGTTTACCATAATCCTTATTTAAAGTGACATAAATGACGTGACAGTCATTGCGGAAACCGAAAACAACCATCTCGGGTTAGTGGAGGTAGCGAGCGAAATGAAGACCATACCTAGAATTCGGACACCTCGGCCTCGTGGAGCTGGATCGAGTCCGTAAAAGTCAGATTTTTGTAGAGCTAACAGCATGAACTGAGTTAGTGATCACAATAAGGTTCGACACAATGCGATCCTCCAGTAACCAAGCTTCAGACATAGTATAGATTAAGCTTGTTTGGGTTAATTTGAACTCAGCCTCTGGAAGTGCCCGCACCGGGTACGTATGTAATAGAAAACATGATAAAAGGCAGTTGAGAGGCTCTCCGAGGTGAGCACCCAAGGACGTACACCTTCAAATCGGCTATCGTGCACTTGCATGGTCTACAGTCAATGGGTGATAAGCATCGATTCTGGCACATGTGCTATCAGTATCTGTTTTCCCTGGTAAGGACCATGCTCCAGATTGTCAATGACTGCAATACTGCGAGCAATTGGCGAGCAATACTAATTCCGTGAACAACTTCGCGGCCGCAGGGTTCGATGGCGTGGTCATGGAGTCACACTGTACACGGCACAAATGGAAATTTCAAACAGAGTCGTAGGCCAATTACTTCAGATGGTCCAACACACGTACGCACATGCAAGGTTACGGCGTCTGAAAAACTGACCAGTGTCCGCTAATGTCATTCTGAAGAGCTGTTGTACTGAGGTAGGTCGTGACTATTTGAATTCCAGAATACTAGGCACTAGGTCTCGACTTCCCCGAAGAGATCTAGTCTCCGCTTCGGCTGTTTGCGGCACCACACACAAAGTCACTACGCTCGCGGCACATGTGAAGATGGCCAACATGGACAATGCATAGTTCACTATCGCTCAAGAACACGACTCACTCGGGCTTTCTATTCGCCCGCTAAAATAAACAAATGCAGTGCGATCGTGACGCACAGTCGCGAAAGAGTGCTTCGGGACCACTGGCAGGTGCCGACTGCTGTTTCCAGTCCGGGAACGCGACAACCAGCTTCATTCCCCCTCAAAATATGGGCACGGGGGCAGCTCGCATCCACTGGCTGAGGCTACCAGTGGGGATGATCACATTGATCGGCGAACGTCAAAGACTCGGAAGCCACCGGGCACGGACTACACGGACCCGGGATCAATTTATTATATAATAGGGATGGGGTCACTCCGAGGTGATCGATTGATGTTGAACCCGACCGCTCGCATGAAAAACGGAGTACGATTTCTCGCCAAAGATTTTAGTAGGGCTTGGCAGACGTTCAAGTTCTGTAAGCACTACACACATAAATGATGTACGACTCCGTCAGTTCCGACCGACGAACTACTGGAGGCCGGGCAACGTCCACCCGTACACTTTAAAATGTGGGAACCACCACGGAAGTACGGATATATTAGACTGACACGGCCAGTGAGAAATCTACTTTCGTTGAGGCTCTATATGAAGTGGTGGCAGTGTGACGGTCAAGACACCGGGTTGCACCCTGGCAGACGGACGCCAGGTACCGGGGCACTATACAGCACAGTTGCTTGCTGCGAGGATGGAGTGTATCGACCTCGTCAGGACAACCGCTACTTCCCGGGCGCATCTTCAACGAGTTATTCCCAACGGGCAAGCACAGCCAGGGTGGTGGCAATACAGCCTGAGAGAAGCTTTGATGAGAGGGGGTAATTCTGGACTCCGAAGAGCGAAAACCTCCCCGAGGTTCCTGTTGGATGAGAACAAACTCCACCCGGGGCAGTTAATAGCATCTCACAAACGTCGACCCAAACCGGTTTTGCATCAAAATAGAAAGTGATCCTATCAACGTATCAAAGAAAATAGATGGCGAGGTAGTACTTGTTACAAGTAGGAGGGATGGCTTGACGACCACCCGTGACCCTCGGTCCGAAATCATCGCATCACTGATGTAAAATCGCACATCCAATGGATATAAAAGAGAACGGTATTCGCAGCTCACTGTCGACATCCCCCCGCTCACTTCACTCATCAAAACTCTTTACCTTAAGAGTCGCGCACATGTCGGCCATACAAGAAACGCCAGCGCTCTTCAAGCCGATCAAAGTCGGTCGGATGACTCTGCAACATCGCGTCATACTGGCCCCATTGACCCGTTTTCGAGTGTACGCGGACCATGTCCCGGGGCCACAGGAACCGACCTACTATTCCCAGCGCGGTTCCACACCGGGGACCTTGCTCATCACGGAGGCCACCATCATCGCACACAACGCAGGCGGATACCCGCACGTCCCGGGCATCTACACAGATGCTCAAATTGAAGGCTGGAAAAAGGTATATCAGGATTTACCTGATCCGTACCATCTCATGATGTGCGCACCTAGGTGACGGACGCCGTCCATGCCAAGGGCTCGTACATCTTCCTTCAGCTGTGGGCACTTGGTCGTGGGGCCACTCCAGAATTCCTCGAGAAACAAGACCCGCTTGTGCCGTACGTCGCCCCATCGCCCATTGGGTTAACATACCGATCGAAAACACCTCGCGCATTGACCGAGGACGAGATAAAAGAGTTCATTGCTGCGTACGGAAGAGCTGCGAGTAACGCCGTGCACCGTGCCGGATTCGATGGCGTGGAGATACACGGTGCAAACGGTTACCTCGTCGACCAATTCCTTCAGACTGTGTCCAACACGCGCACAGATAAGTGGGGCGGAGATGAAGAAGGCCGTACAAGGTTTGCGAGGGAGGTTGTAGACGCGGTTGTGGATGCGGTCGGAGCCGAGCGCGTCGGTCTTCGCATCAGTCCCTGGAATACCTTCCAAGGTGGGATGTTTCCCTTGGATATGTATGCCCTCCCTCGCTGATCACGTGAATTTGTAGAAATGAAGATGCCGGATCCACGACCAACCTTTACTTACCTTGCTACCGCGATTCGCGATAAACATCCTAACCTAGCATATTTGCATGCCACAGAGCCGCGTGTAAAAATGGCAGATGATATTCCTACGATCGTAGGCGAGGATAACGAGTTCTTGCGGGAGATATGGGGCGCTGGGAAAGGTGGAGAAGACAGGGTGTTTATGGCGGCGGGTGGATATACCCGTGAGGCAGCATTGCGCACCGCAGAAGAGAAGGGAGGGCTTGTTGCCTTTGGACGGCAGTATATCTCAAACGTGAGAATCATTACATTTCGTCCCGTGTCCTGCGCTAATCTGTTGAATTGATCATTAGCCTGACCTTCCAAGTCGACTTCAGAAGGATTTGCCCCTGACACCTTCGGACAGGTCGAAATACTACCTGCAAGGAAACCTGACATCGTTTGGATACACTGATTGGCCCTTTGCAGATGGCACAGTCGAAGAGACAGAAGGAAATCTTGAGATGTCGGCCGCTTAGATGACGTGATGACGACAGCTTGAAACACAATTGTATACTATTACTAGTGATCGCCTTTAGAAGATTATATTCGTTAGAATACTGGACTCGGCGATGGTACAAATACACTCACCATAGTGGAAAGGGAATCTAGAACGCCAACGAATCCTGATGGTCAAATGCTTTCCGAATGGCGTCAAAGTCGTAGTATATCATGCCAATGGCAGACGCTATTCGAAAAATAAGAATCTGTGGGCGACAACACACTAAAAGAACACACACATAACTTCAGGAAAGCTTGTCATGAGTATGGAACGAATCGTGGTGAGCGAGGTGAGAATGTGTTCTGCAATGAGGAAGGTGCCTGTGATGGAACCGTGAAGGGGTTGTATATCGTTTGGTGGGAGAGCGGGACGATAGAACGATGCGAGGTTGAAGCTTGAAGGCCCATTCGACCCGGGACAACGATGCCTACTATGTATGAATAGGGTAGAAAACTTCACCTGTGTGTACCAGTGCCACCGCCATGCACTCTGCGCTTTCCGTTGGAATTGTCTGTGGGCAAACCTGTCACGAATACTTTTTCCATCTGCAAAACTTGCAACCCAGTTGAAATCACCAAGTTACAACCGTGTTGTGCAGAGAAACAAGGCAAACCATATGTAGATACAAAAAAATCTTTCGAATGTACATCGCTTCAATATAAGGTTCGCTAGGAACCGTCGTGCTGGGGTTGCCAGAGAAGAGCAACAAATACATAAGTACGAGAGACTAATACGACGAGACATTATACGTAGACAAGAGAAATTTGCCGCTGAGAGGAAAGAGCGAAACACGATGAAGCCACATGTACTCGGCCCATGTAAGATTCTAGCGATGGTTGGAACATTGACACGACGAGTAAATTACCATGTCTCTGATTGATTCGGAATGCTTGGCATGCTGATGATCAATGGATAGCTCAAGCCTCAGTTCTACCAGATACAATTCCAATCCACATACACGATGAGTCACGGTGCATATGACAAACATCTGCAAGATACAATTATACGATACACGCTCGATGTGTCACATTACAGCTCAACGTCCCCGATCCAGACCTCGCCGCTCCGCTCGTTGGACGATAGCAGTCCTCCAGTGAGCACGATCCGGGTCTTTCCCTCGGACACGTAGGATGCAGGGGCAAACCAGCCTCGGGGTTCAGGTGTGTTGCCTACCAGACGCATAAGCCAAACCACCAATGACAGATCCTACGTACCATCGACGCGGAGTTTTTTCCATTGCAATGTCGATAGACTGGGCGTGACGAGGAGCAGCCATGCGTCGTCCCAAAAGGCACCGGCACCGGCATGGCCGAGTGACGAGGCCTGTCGTTCACCGTAATAGAGAAGCGCGATGGGGATCAGATCGGAAGTGGGTGTATCGGTGGTGAACGGGATGAGACCATGCACGGATCGGGGTCCTGGAAAGCCGTGGTCTGGATCTGGGCCGGGATGATGGGTGGACCAGGTGTTTGTGCTAGGTGTGTAGATGTCGAGCGGAGGTGCGGTGTCGGTAACACGCGGAAGTTGGACACCCGCAAAGCCTGTCGAATGTTCAGAACGCAAGTTTGTGGAGGTGGGCTGGACATACCTCCGAAGCGGACGAGGACTGGCTCGGAGGCGGGGAGGGAGACGGCGGCGATGGCGGTGCCACCCCGGGGTTCGCCGGGGGCGTCGGCAAGTTTGTGCCAGGCGTGCGTGCCGAGGTCGTAGGCATGCAAGGTGGCCAGCCGGCCCGATTCCGGGCATCCGGCGTGAATGTATAACTTTCCCTGCGCATGATTAGGCGCGCGGATGGATGACAGATAAAATGCGTACCCCGGCCAAAACAGAGGCGTGGTAGCTTCTGAGAGCTGGCGCAGCGTCTGAGTCGTCGTTGATAGACGGGAGACGCTGCCAGGAAACGGTATGCGAGAGGTCGAGTGCGTCGAGAGAAGCCTTCCAAACGCCGGCTTGGAAACGGCCGAGCGGGGCCATGTCTACGCCGCCACGGCCGCCCCAGACGTAGAGACTGTTGGTGTCTGGGTCATAGTCGGCTGTTGCGCCGACACGGGGTTCTGGGACATGTTCGAGCGCAGGCGGTAGGTCAAGTGAGCGCCAAGGGGAGTTTGATTCGAGGTCGAACACGTGTAGTGCACCGTCGACGGGGATGCGGGGACTAAGCTCACCCGCGTAAAGGACCAGTTTGCTTCTGCTGACTACCCCAGCGCAGTGGGACGAACGAGCCTTGGAAGCGAACGCACCCAGAAGCGACCAACGGACAGACATCGTGAACCGGTTCGGATAACGTCAAGGGTATGTTGTTTCCCATCGTTTATTGTGTTTCAAGACAATAATGGTCGTCCTTTTGTTCCTTGCATGGAAGCCTTCCCGCACAGTCACCACCTTGGAGATGCCTTTTAATCCGATTCCCCGTCCTTGTTTCTCCCTCATCTTCTGGTCTGGTACCAGCCGCAAGGTCTGTACATAATGCACGCATACCCCTCCGTTGTGTTTCCCCCACCCCCACCCACTTCGAACACGCTTTCATCCCAGGAGCGTTCTGCGCTTGTGCGTACTTCCAAGAAGCTCTACAAGCTCTTAGGTGACGTGCCTCGCGTGCCCGACGACGATATGCCACGTACGTCATTTCCCTTAGTATGTTCTATCTCTTACTCACCTTTCCATAGCGATCGCTTCTCGACCAACCACCCCCGCTGGTCTCGAACTTGTTCGAACCGTCACTGGCTCCCCCGTCGTTTTGGAGACAAAATCCATCTGGCAGAAGCGCAAACAGAGCCATCTCCCTCCCCCCCTGAAGCTCTCCAACCCTTCCACTGATACCCTTCATTCCTCTGCATCCGTGACGACCCCGTACCACCGCCTCCCATCGGCTCGTAGCTCGGTGCTTTCTGTTGCCCCCTCCATCGTGTCCAACGCTCCCTCCACTGCGTCGGGTTCGTCTACCTCTGACGCACCGGGTCCGTCCGAGATAGCCCAAAGGCGTACGAAACTCGAGCGTCTCCGGCGCAAACTCGGCGACGAAGTTCCCAGCACCGCCGTCTTCCCCACCACACCACCCCTCACCGCGGTGCCTCACACCCCACGTGCCTCGACCTCCAAAAAACCATACCGCGCCCGAACTCGCTCGGTTGCACGTCCCGCAGATGATGCGCGCTCGGTGACGTTCTCGATCAGCTCCGACGAGAGCGTGCACACGGTGTCGCTTACTACCCATGTCCACTCGCCGAGATCACACCAAACGAAGCATGCATATCACGCGGGCGCGCTGCCGCCCGTGCCGAGTATTCCAGCACACCTTCGCGGGGACGAAGATGCAGGGCTCGTCCGTCCTCGTCAAAAAATGGCTGCTGGGTCCATGATCGGCGGCTCAGAGTTCAAGGCCGCACGAAGAGCGAAACGGGAGGGGAGATCCCAGAACGGAATGGCAGAACCAGGGGAGCTGATCGAGATGGTTGGGTTCATGTGGTGAACTCGAACGTCTGGCGTATGCGCGCGCACCGTAGGGCGGGCCCCCACGCGTGCACTGCCCACGCTTTCACGAGTCTTGACGATGACGATACCACGACGTTCGATCCCTTGGGTGGGGTTTATGCTGCATGGATCCATACATGACGAAAAAGAAAATCGTATGCATTTGCGTTATGCTGTTCTGACAAGTTTTATGGCTCTCCCTTGCTTTCTTTGCGGATGCACATTCTGTATGTAGCAATACTGTATTACCTGTATAATGGCTAGGTTGTCTCGCTCAAGTTTCAAGTTTGCTGCAAGCAATTGTGTTGGCAATGCCGGTTTCCAAGCTCTAACCCTGCCTCCGGCCCCTTCCGTAACACGAACAAATCCCCGAGTTTCGGTCTTCGAACTTTCGATGAGGGGCCTAACTTAGTGGCTTAGCTTTGAACACGTTACTCATCATTTCGGCCCAGATAACCTTGATTTGGGCCCATCTGCATCGATATCGTGCAAGTATAACAAAACGTTCAAATCTGCAATGACAAGCTTGTTATTGCAGATTGCCATCTCCCGGTGACAACGGACGAGGTGTGGTAATGACAACATACGGTTAATGATTATCCTGTGCATTCAATATTTTACTCTCAAAAGGGTTGGCCATGCAACGTAGGGGTAAGACTATAGTTGGAAGGACATTCCAAGGCCCGGGAACCTTTCAAGGGCGCGCCATGTCGGACGCTCAAAAATATTCCTGCCAACACCTCAAAACCAGAAGTCTTCACTGGCCCGCTCGAGACCTTCACTGGCTGATAGCGGGATGAGTTCGACGCAGGACAATTTTGCAAGTAGCAAAATACTCACCATCAAGCTTACCCACCGTACCTATGTTGGTAACGAGGTCATCTTCAACAGGAGAGGCAATGGCGAGTCGTGAGGAAACGATGAAGATGAATGCCACGATGCGAGACAGAAAGGTGAGTTGCATCTTCATGTGGATGATGTCCAATGAATGCGATGTCCGAACGCGCTTGCCTGTGGATATGAAAGACCGCAAGTGACGCTCAACCTCAAGTATGCCTTGCGATTTATACTCTGGGTGTGGTATGCGTCAGTCTTGGTTGTCACTAAGATAACTGATGGGTGTCAGTAACTGCAGACCATCTCAAGATCCATGTGTCACCAAGGTATGTGATGTGTTTAGAATTTTACTTTTACCGATTCTTGGATGACACCGTCACGACATGGTTACACTGGAGGTTGCCAAACAGTGATCCGGAACTTAGCTTGTCCTGACTGAGGGACGCAGTGCTGAGGCATTAATGCGCGTCAACATTCATTGACAACAGAGGAAAGAAATCCCTCTCCTTGGATTTCCAGGTGACTATAGGCCACGAGTCTCCTTGAATTATTGTTTGCATGTCTCTTTTAGATCCACAACGATACCTCATGTTGGAACTCAAAATTGGCCAGCTTTGCGGCTAGCAGCTAACCCCTTTGCACGGCTATTGCAAGTCTTCTTCAACTCTCATGTAATAGTTACGATCAGTGTCATCCAACTTCTCCTTTCTTTATTTACTATGCTCCCGACCCAATATCGATGGACCATTCGTATCCGCCCGATCCCCGTGATAACATTGTATCTGACGTGACATGTGAGAAATGACATTATTTGCATCTGTCTCTCCTGACCCCCGTTTCATGACTCTAGCTTCGTCAAGTAGCGTATCACGGACGTACCACTTCAAGTTCTCCGCGAGTGTATGTATCACCCGTTAACGCGATTTTAGATTCCCCACATGACCGTACGGCAATCTCACTCCAACTTCTCGAGATACTGGCGCGAGTTTCATGGCCCATCAGGAGGGGCACACCAGCAACACCATACCTTTTAAAACATCGGCGTTCCGACGGGAATCCTGATTATGCGCCAAATGTGCACAATCGTTTGGCCTGCACTAATCAAATACATGTGCATCTCGTTCGTACGTATCGAGATGAGATTCATTGGATCACTGGTCAGGGTCAGGGCTGTCGAATCGCATTTCCGAGGCTCCCTTGACACCATACTGGAAACTTGTTATGTCTGAAGTGGGCTGCGGTTCGATGACATAGATGGTAACGGCCCCGTGTCGTTTCCAGGCCTTGTCATCAGCGATGCGCACGATAATCAATTAGGGCGAGATGCACTGTATGATACACCGTATGAGTGATAACGAAATGCGCAAGCATTTTCCATGTTAGTGGATACAGTGTAAACATCACAGATTGACAAAAAAAAAAGATTGAAATCTGGCTTCCTTATCCGTAGGAAAGCGCGCTCTCCACGGCAATCGGAATTGTACTTGTATACTGCATCATCCCCCTGTTTCCCGCACAAGATGGTGCCTGCACCCTCATCCTCAGATATGCAATTCGCGCGCAGATCATGAATGGAGTGATAACGTTGAGTCCATTTGAAATTCAAAGGTAGGTGACTCCAGAATAACGCAATCCAAAGATACTAAATACTGTATAACGGGAATAGGTTGCGGAAACATGAAGCACACATCGGTAGGGACGAGGAGTAAGATCCAAGGACATACCAAGAGTTGCCACCCAAAGGATGCACGGAAATATCGAGATCTGGAGGTTGCTACAGACCATGAAACATCGGTAGATCTATTTTGACGGGTGAGTCCGATGAGGTGCAGCCTCACTTAGTAGCAACCACTCCTGTCCCGAGAGTTGAAATGCCCGCGACTCACCACCAGAGCGTCGCTCATCAACTGTATGACAATCAACGCAGTGGTTCCCAGCGTTTGATACCATACATACGCATGCGTTGCAACGTAGGCAGCAGACCCACCCTCAAAATTGGCATCTACAATTCATGTTTCTTGTCCACACACCGCTTGGACGGCAACAAATGTGGTTACGAGAAGAAGCAGGATTGTGCTGAAAATAGCAAAAATGCGATTGGCCCCGACGGAGGTGCTTGACGTCCCGGTGCAACAAGACCTGAATTGTCTGGAAGTACTGTGTCAGCTCAATGCCTGTTGCACACGATTCAGCAAAGCGCATGGAAAAGAACGCTTGACTCAAAACGGGCATAAAGTCGAAACGAGACTCGGGGCCAGCTTACCGTACAAGTTGATATCAACAGTGTTGCCAACGTAGAGTAAAATTTGGACTCAAGAGGGGTCCGAAGGCTTCACTCACACAAGGGTGTTATTTGAATGTTGTGGGGAATGTCCGAATCAGCACGATCTAGCCATAGCGGTGTCGCCAGAGTATGTAGTATACCACTGAGGATATCCTAAATTCCGTGGGCGATGTGGTACTTCAAACTGTTCCGTGGGATCACCGAAAAACACGTGTAACTGTAACACGGCACATATTATAACGGCTGTATTAGATCTTTGCCACTTCACGCGACCCGCCACTGGCACCTCAACTTTACTTCTTTATGTACTTATTGGTTAGGTTTGTGTTCCAATCGGATGCTTCACGCTTGAAGAAGCGATGCCAAGCGCCGCTAGTTTTGCAGGTGACGAGATGCCGATTAGCCGTTGGAGGCATTGAAAACCGGCGCCGGCTTCGAATCACCTCACCTCTACGGACTCATCCGTGCTAACATCCCAAGGGTGTCTGCTCCAGTGACAGTGCTTTCAACTCGACTCTCAGTTTCAAGAACAGACTACAAAAACTCTCAACATCCTGGACCGAGATCATGTCTAACGTGTTCTTCCAAAACTCGTTTTACATTGGTAACAATTTCAATTGGCTGCTCTATGGCACGTCTCTGTTGTTGGTTTCTCTGGCACCCACTCATCCTCAACGTCTCAGGCGTCGAACTTGTACTGTATGCGCAGACTATGCACATTTACACTACCTCCAGGTCGAGTCATCACGGATCTCGTCTCTTCTTCATGGCTTTCAGTACAATCATGTTAATTCTCATCACCGTCTTCGTGGTTGTGCAGTCCGTCTTTGGTCAGGAAATGTGGATTATCAATGCTGATTTCCCAGGGGGCTCTGCTGCATACCTTGCAGTCAATGCATCTGTCTGGTACCAGACGATGGGTACTGCTTCTTCGGTGATCCTTCAGTTAATGAGCGATGGCCTTTTGGTGAGCATAGTCGAGGATGAATCTCTCGAATAGTGTCTTTACGCAACGACTTGATAGATATACCGATGCTCCGTTGTTTGGCGGGATCGCAAAATCATCATCCTTCCTTGCTTCCTCTGGCTCGCAACCTTGGGTCAGTTTACTTTTTTTTAAATCAAGGTTGATCATTTAAATTCCGTCATCCCAGCATTTGGGATTTTGGACCTTTATGTTAGCGGCAGTCCAAACAGCAATTTCTTCCTCGGGTTCGCCGCGCACATTGGTGTCACCTACGTCGCAGCGGAGATCGGATTGAACGTATTGGTCACCGGCTTGATTTGTGGTCGCATCCTGTATTATGCGCACGGCATGAAGAAACAATTGGGTTCTGGCCTGGCAGAGACCTACTTCAGTCTGGTCACGATTATCATCGAGTCTGCGCTCCCATACGCGCTGTGTGGTATCGCATTTGTAGTTTCGTATGGTCTTAACAGCGAGATATCGATCCTCTTTCTCTCACTCTATGCTATGTTGATGGCAAGTTCAAGTTTCCTGGAATGCCTCTTCATGTTTCCTGACGTTGTTTCTAGTGCGTATCGCCACAAATGCTCATTCTTCGAGTAGCATCTGGAAAGGCATGGGATGCCCAAACGATCACGCACCCTGTTACGAATCCTATGCGCTTCCAAAAGCGTACGGCTCCATCGACAATTGGATCCACAACTTTTCAGTTCGAGGATATGAGAAAAAAGACTGCGGGGTCGCAAGACGGGGAAAGTGGCGTGGAGTTCTAGTAGGCGTTGCTGACGGAGCGAATCATGTTGATGATACCATACTCACTTCCTGCAAGCACATCATTCCCTTACATGCCCTGATGTATGGCTCGAACGCGGGGCATTTTGAGGCTTCAAACTTGAAAAATTTCCAACTTTGAAACCTCCCCGCTTTTCAAATGTTCATCAAAGTCATTCGGCCGGAGATTTTACTACCGAAGCAAAACATGTCCAGACCGGATTTCAGTGCCACGATCTCAAGCCAATGCAAGTAAATGGGGAAGCCTTCACGGCTGCCCCTTCAACGACACGAACATGGTCATCTCGTTGCGGCATGAGATTAGTAATTTGAACAGGCAGGGATTGCCGGTGAACCGGTAATTTCCCTCTATCAGCGTAAACCTCTTCTGCCAAGTTCATCATGTCTCGTATAGATAAACTAGTCCGTTGGCAATGGACGTGTCCATGGCCTTGCAAGATACATTGTCCATACAACCTCTCGACCTCGGCTTGCTCCATCCCCGTCCGCCCGACCGATCCCTTGCTTGTCCGATCGTCATGGTTTGATCCAGAATATTGAACACCTCGTGCTCCAAAGATGAGGATGTACATGCCCCCTTCCGCGCCCTATACCCACTCAAAACCACGGACGCGCCCTGGGCTCAAGGGGCTCGAGGCCGTCGCTCGCTAGATGGAGAACTGGTAAGACCGGCTCGACGAGGGACGACTCCAGGTTCAAACACTCACGCTCGAGCCCTCCGTCGTTTCGTGGGAAGCAGCCAGGTGCAGCGACCACAAGTCGCGAGGTGATCATCGACGCGATCGTCGGTGACCAACATGAGTCGCATGATGCTATCGCGGGTGATGTTCGGCGGCGTCGAAAATGTGTCTCTATCTCCAGAGGCCGACTTACAACGTGGAATCGTCCTTTAAACCATCCCCGGCCTTCACTCTAACCGCTGCTCCGTCGAGCGGCGCGCCCTGTGTGCACTGCAGAGTCTAGGACGTGCATCGTACCACACAGCAAGGGCGGCAAGGCATCGCCGCACAGCAAATGTGGTGTTTGTACACTGACGCCTCGATCCAACCATGGTTATCGCAGGAACACTTATTGACACGGCGAAAGAAATGCAGGGGTGGATGGGCCAGTGCTTCAAGCTTTCCTTTGCCTCGCTGTACTGCTCCGATTTCTCATGCCGACGTCCACTGCCATCATCTTGATGCACGACGCCGGAACGACCCCATATCTAGTCGAACTCTGTAGTTGGTGAGTAGAACGGCGAGAACATAAAAAGCAACGAAGAAATTGTTACAGTTGTAGAACACCGATGATACCCAAAACCAGTGGCTCTTTCCAACCTCATCGGACCTTGGCCAATCCTGGGCGACCAAAACGCTGTGATACACAGGTCACCTAGTAAATGACGATGATCGCATTGCAGTTCCTAGAAATCTCTGGTTCGAGTCCGGCCCGGAGAATTTGAGGATACATATTAATTGCTGTATAAATCTGGGGAAGACTGACTCGGACTCGAACATAGAGGTGCACATGCAACACATACGACTGGTGGATTTATCAGATTATTGTCAAGCGTTTAGTCAGAAACCGGTCGATCAGACGACACGCATCAAAACCAAATAGTGATTTACTGCGTGGGCGATGGACACCAAAAACTAATCAAGATAATGCATACCTAATTGTCGAGTGTTTTTGTTCTTGTGACTCAGGCATAACTGACACTCGACCTACAACGAATTCTAATGATGTGTGAGTTATCTGAGGTATACATACCAATAAATCTATGTCGCCCGTGATGGAGGATACCGTAGTCTTCCTGTTCAGACTGTAATATTGGATTCCTTCGTCACAGGCTTGTCTTACAACCCCTTGAGGTGGTTGTGCATGGATTACCTGGATTCATTATCCTCATCGTCCCTCCTCGTATCAGAGACTTCGGAAACACGACGCTCCTCCATGACCTTTTCAGGGATCTAGGGTATGGCAACCGATCAGGTGGGGGGGAAAATGCAACAAAGGCCGACGAAAAAGAAAAGAAGCGCACTGGCAATCGGACTATATACGCTATCAACGTCGAACACGCCGCGACGATAAACACCGTCTTCAAGCTTGCCGCATACGCATCGCGTGTCATGCGTTGGAGCGGATCAGGAAGGGTGGTGACGAGGCTGAGAGAGTGACGAATGTCGGTGATAATCTACTTTCATGACCAGATTTAACCATCGTGGCATGAAAGGTGGGATCAAGTCGGTCAGCCCCGAATGATTTGATAAACAAAAATGAAATCGTACGCACTTTTTCAGCGCCGGGCACCTGAATGCGGCTACGGAGCTCGGCATCTAACCGAGCTTGGAACACGGCGGAAGCAATTGCAACGCCAGAGGTTTGACCTGAGACATGTATCACATCCACGCGCCCTACGGGGAGACGAAGGCACTGACCGAGACCACGGAAAAGCTGTCCAAAAGCCATCCCAAAGGCCATTTGTAACTCTGGTCAAATAACGTCCACGTTAGCTGCTGTATCTACTGCTTATCTGGGCACTAGTAGCGCACCCGACAAATGAGCCTGCAGTGCGACTATCCGCAAATGACGCAATCAATGTCCGCCAAGACATCTACACGTACAAGACTTACTCAGCGTCGTCTGAAACACCACTGCATTCCCGAACCCGATTGGCACAACGCTGAACCACTTTTGCACGAACCCGGAGTCTTCACGAAGGAGGATAATAGGAATAAGACCGCACAGCGGAAATATTCCAAATAAGGTGGCGATCGTTTTGTATTTACCCGTTCGGTGCATGAGCCAGCTGTACATAGAAAGTGAAAGGATCAGGTCGATTGAAAAAGGAAGGCAATTAACATAACGTACCCTGCAAACAATGACCCCAGACCCATGGCAATACTATCCGGGAGCAAATGCAGACCTGCATGAGCGCAGGACTATCAGCGTATCCACTTAATTGCGTTACAGAGACCACGTGCCTGCAATGTAAGCGCGATCTAGGGGCACGGTCTGGAACCACAGCGGAAGGAAATACATGACCGCGAAATTGCACAGCGCCACGAAAAAGTTGCTCAAACAGACCAAGACAGGGACCTTCTCGTGCAATAAAGATGGTGGGAGGATAGGTTCAGGTGCAATAATGCATTCGTTGAGCAAGAAGAGGGACAGGAAGAATAATGAAAGCATCAGGGGGGCGACGACCTGGGTGTCTGTCCACTGCATAGATGTAAGGAAACCCACGAAGTTATCCAAGAAAAACATACAGGGAGATCTTCGTTGAATTTCATGCTCAGCCACAGCAGTGACGATCCGATCTGAAGCGAACCGAGTCATGCGAGTACGAGGAACAAATAAAACACACTGACAGTCAAGAAAAGGGTAATACAACCACCAAAATCGATCCTGGATAGAACTTCCATTGTATTCCGGCCTTGACCCTGCAGTGTCTTCATCGAAGCTATGGAAAGTTGACAAAAAGCATGGTGCTCACTGGCGTCTCATAGCACAGCGTCTTTGTGACGACGACAATCACCAACGCAAAAAGTGGCACCTGACATAAAAACGTAATACGCCATCCAAACCTCCAATACAGTTTAGTCCTCATTTAAACATTCACAAAGAACGACGTACAGATCATTCAGTAAGCCACCAATCGGACCGCCGAGACCCAAACCGAGCTTTATAACCGGCCTTTCATAACATGACTCCAGGCATCCAAGTGTAAACTTACGCTTAGAAAGATGTTACTGAGCGCTTGGGGTAAACCACGTTCCTGAACGATAATCATTATATATAGCAGCAAGTATGCGACGCGGTCAACGCACTCGAATGCTGTACATGTCCGCTATCACGATCCTGTGTATGAGAGAACAGGTGAGGTTACATTATCTAGAAGGTCAGTGACTCACATGCAGAGTAAATGCACGGCCCCGCCGCCAATACCAGCTATCTAGATATTAATATGAATGATGTCAGGTATTTGAGATTTGTGTGATGGGAAAGAGTAAAAGATGTGTACGTACGAAGCGCGCAATGGTCAATTCGACCATGCTTCCGGATATCCCACAGAGAAAGGTGCCGATTGCAGTCGCAAGCAGTGAGGTTTGACAGGCGGCGCGTCGACCGAGGATTGTGCAAAGGCGGCCATAGAGTGGCGTGAAGGTACAGGTTGAGAGCAGGTATCTGACATGGTATGTGGATGGCTGGATCAGTGCTAAAAGTTCGGATGCACAGCACGTACGAGGTACCGATCCAGCTGGCTTGATTGGACCCTTTGAATTCGGATGTGATCGACGGCAGCACTATGATGAACCAAACGCGTCAAAATCAATACAGGCATTCCAAACGTTATCAATGGACCTACACGTAGCTACCATCGTTACTGAAAAATGAATTAGGTGGTTAGCACGAAATGCGTAATGATGACAAGTATTCCCCACTACATCACGCACAATTGATGGTCTGAGATGCACCGACAGTCAAGGTGCCACGGAGGTAGTAGGACCGAAAAACGACTTACACAAAGAAACGTCCCCACCCACAACGCCGCGAGGATACCGTAGCGCGTCGCGCATGGGATCTCATGACATTCTACCCGGTCCTTTCCACCTGCACCGGTGTTTGCAAGGAGCGGAGCGCGCTCTGTGTTGTGTGTCGTCATGAACTTGCGCGTTCTTTACAGGTTGCAAGTGATGTGGGGTGCTTTCTTCGATGCAGAACTTGAAAGGTAGAAAGCACAACAAGAGATGCGAGCGCTTGACGCTGATCGGGACTCAAGAATGTTTTTCCGGATAAAAAACACGTCAAAGTCACCTAGACTCCGACCACGGTAACTAACGATACATATCGGCCGTTCCCAAGTAGTCAGTGTCTTACGTGGCAACAAGTTTGAACGTATGTACCAAGTATGTGGAATTGAATTTTATACATCTTCCAGGGACAAGTTGTGACGCTCTAAGTACGCAGTACGCGCTGATCGGATCCCTTCAAGTTATTGTTTTGAAATCAAGACTGAATATAAAATAGCGGCCCAGTAAGGAAGAGTGCATATCAGAATCAGATAATCTTATCGCACCGCCGTGACCAAGTCTCCGTGACTGTCTCTCATGTGAACACTCCACACAATGATAGTGGCGGGCACTCTGGTCCCCAGTACTACATAGATGGTGAGGGCTAATTTTAAAGCAGACTGCAGGACATTCAAAATACTAACGAAGCAGACTCCATTTTGTCTGAGGCTGATGATGAGTCTCTTCCTGTGTATGTGACGAATCAAATTTCGAGTACCAGGGGGAAAACAGTTGACTTTACCGTGTCAGTGCTTATTCGTGAGCCCAGAGTTGACTGCGACTTGGATGAAAATCAGAATTTCAATTCAACATCCGAGTATCTGCGGCATCTTGTGGCCGTGGCGGAACTTTATCCTTGCGATGTGGTGACAGTGTCGTAATCATTCAGCGAAGACGAAATGGAACCGATTACAATGCGGTCTTTTCCACATTCATTGATTCCTCCACTGTCTACTGCACAGCGCATCTTCATGCCCGTCCTTGGAAATCACGCCGAACGTAGTCCACTACTCTTAAAGTCTCAAACCAGCAAAACTGCACTTCAGGCATGTCATGAAATATCCCATTCGACCAGATATTGTATCTTGGGAGCTTTATGGGCCGGGACGTTCTTGTGCGTGAGTTCGATTTGATCTGGGATCCCACCAATATATTGACAATTGTAAGAATGCGAATCGTATGTGGGCCATTCTACCCTTTAAAAAATCAAATTGACTGGCAATCCTATCTTCCAGTAACGATGGTGGCCACATGTAAACAGCTTCTTCGAAATCATTCACTTCTAATCACTGTTGTCCATAGTATTACCCTCGATCACATCGGAATTTGAGGAATCAAACCAAGCCAGTTGGATTGGCACTGCGTACGGCTCTATACTCTTGTTCGTCGCACCCCTCGTATAACTGTATTTCAGCTATCTGCTTTCAAGTTGTTCCTTTACTCCGTTCTACGGCAGATTGTGTGGAATTCTCGGTCGAAGGGCTGCTTGCCAAATCGCGTTGCTTGCGACTGCTCTTGGCACTCTGCTATGTGGGTTGTCTAGGGATATGATCGAACTAACCTCCGCACGATTCGTACGTGCGAGATATTTGTTGCCTTCGCTAGGCATTGAGGGATTATTATTCAGATAGCTGGAGTAGGCGCGGGAGCTCTCCAGTTACTTGCCGTGTAAGTGCATGTCTTACGCGTCACGCGTCACCAGCGACCAGCTCTTCTCAACTGCATAAATTAAGGATCGTTTCGGCCGACATGTATACGGGCCGAGTACGTTCTTCGCACTTGCTCGACATTCTCTCAGTCTTTTTGTGGCAGGAACGAAGTTTACCTCAGGCAATTAGCAATCTCTTTCAATCTGTGAATACTATTAAATTTAAGATACGTAACCATTCATGTCTCTGACTAGTTTGGTAGGTGGGATTAGGCCTTGGTGGACCTATTGCTGGCATTTTGAATGACCTGTGAGTTCTTAACCGCTAGTGTTTGGCTCGTGGGATTAAACAAGCTCACGGTACTGGAGATTTGGTTGGCGTGTTGCATTTTTATGTCAGGTGCCGCTTTTAATGCTGGTGATGATGGTCATCACGAACAAACTGCGTTACGTTACACCAGTAAGCACTTTATCTCAACCGGATCAGCATAAACATGCATCGAATGCATGCTTTACAGGGACAAAGTCAGAATACCAAGGAGGCCCTCTCCAGGGTTGACTTTGGGGGTCTGTTTTCCCTCTTCTTACTGGTAAGCATTTTATGTGTCATTCGTGCCTCCACGCTTCATCCCGCTCTAGGTTGGTTCAACACTCACTTGGCTCAGCACTAAATACAACGAAGAACTTCCTGTGAGTTAATGCGGTTTTGCCAGAAGCTCCTTGGGTTAACCATTCTTGGCAGTGGTCGGATCCCAAGGTCATGATCCCGCTGATACTTTCAGTCTTTTCCTTGGGACTTATTTTTGTGGTGGAGTGCTACTTGGCATCCGAACCCATTCTTCCGCCTTCTCTCTTAATGGCAAAAGTACCCATTCTTGTGTGCTTGAGCAACCTGTTTTTGTCGCTGTGCAACTTCGCCGTCATGTACTTTATCCCGCTTTGGTTCCAGACAGTGGCTTTGGAAAGTGCATCTGTAGCAGGTATGCAAGTTTACACGCATTAACGTATGAAACATTAATGTTTCCCGCTTCGAACGCAGGGTTGCACTTACTTCCACACAGCGTTGGAATGTGCTTAGGTTCGCTGTTAGCGGGGTACGTTCACAGCCGCTCCTTGTTGGCTGGTTGTTGGTCCTTCGGTGCTACGCGTAGCTGGCTACTTCATCAAACGGGGAAATACACAGCCCTTGACATGCTCTTTGGTATCGTTCCACTGTGTGGACTCATTCCCATCATCTATATGCAAGAAAACTCCGGATTCGTTCAAAAGTGGTTTAGTGTCTTCCCAGTAGGCCTTGGGAGCTCCGTCATATTTGTGACCGTGCTGAGTATGAAATTATTCGGGATACATCGCGCGACTACTCATCCCTGTTCGTTTTCTTCTTCCTCTAGTCGCCTTGCAGGCAAACGTGCAAGGTGTGTCTCGTCGACGAGTTAGTTCTAGAGGGGGGGGGGCATTATTAACACATCGTGTTCGCAGAATCATGGGTGGCCCCAGGATTAGCACTCGCACAGCTCTTCAGGGGGCTCGGTGAGCATCTCGCTTTGTATGACACACACACACACACAATGACGAACACCCTCGATGCCCCCTCTCACACAGGTCAGATATCCAGCGTTGCTGTCGCATCCGCCGTGTTTCAATCCCGGCTCGACGCTGAGCTCGGTCGACGTATACACGGCCCTGGCGCGGAAAAGGTAAAACACCCGTGCACTTGTCCGGTGGAAACCATACGTGGCCGGTACTGATCATGTGTTCACCCCCCCCTACGCGCGCGTGGATCTGAAAAGGTCGTTTCTGCCATCCGACGTTCGCTCAGTTTGGTGGGGTCGCTTCCCCCGGATCTCCAACGCGCGGCGCGAGACGCGTACTTGGCGAGCTTGAGGACCGTCTTCATCGTTGCGGCGTGGAGTCTGGTTATATCCTATATCGTTCGCTTGCCGGTTCGTTCCGCCGATCCTGCAGGCAATCTGTGTATGTTGACAGGGCGGTGCGATGGCCAGATTCCAGAGGGAGGGCTAGAGAAGCAGAGTGGCGGTGCAAAACGAATGGACGAGGAAGGGTCGCGTCCAGGTGGTGATCAGGGTGTTGCCAATGGGCGCTCGTCCGGGTATGGAACGGAAGCGTCTCGCTGCCATAATTAACAAAAGAGACGCGTAAGCACATATGGCTCCTGTACGTAGCATGAGTGGATGCGAATGTCTGGCTGCTCCGCACCTCTGGTAGACCGACCGTTTAACCTCGCGCGCTCTGCTCTATGGTTGCAAACCCCGATGAACTCCATTTTGTTGCACGATTCTAGCATGGAAATGGCACAAATACATTACACCGATGTGATCAACCAGAACGCCACATTTCATCCACCCGCGCCAGTCGCTTTAGAAGGCGCCTTTAGAAATCCAGTATCCAACCCACGCGTCCGCTTCGACCTCTCCGATCGCTTGCATGTTCGCCATCGTCCGACTCACTTGCCGAATCTT
This sequence comes from Boletales sp. KT-2023b, assembly GCA_038089675.1. NCBI lineage: Eukaryota > Fungi > Basidiomycota > Agaricomycetes > Boletales > Boletales sp. KT-2023b. The sequence continues at coordinate 32,374 of JBBPLE010000056.1, forward strand.
GCTGGTGCTAAAGTTTGTCATCCCTCCTGCCTCCGTGATGCCAACGCCCGGCGTCCGGATCGCCTCGTCTCCGCGGGCCAACGCACGGAAGAACTCGAGAAGCTTGATGGCGGGCTGTGTCGGGGAATCATCTGCGGTCAGCACCCATGGATTGAGAACGGCATCGACATCCACGCACGATCTTCGCCAAGTCCTCTTCGGACGCGTTCTCGGCCTTTCGTTCCAACGATGCGAACCACTCCCCGAAGGGGACGATCGGGAGGGCATCCTCCGCAAGTGCCTTTCGCTTGATGACCGAGCGTCGCACGAACGCGATGATATCTGCCCAAGGCGCACTGCGAGGGTTGAAGACGTTCAGCGCTGGGGGTGGCGCCTCCGTTGCAAACCCTGCTTCCAAAACGGCGGAAGCCACCTCTTCCTCGCGAAGCCAGGATACGACCTACACAGGAAAAAATCGTCAGACTGACTCCTATACGAGGACACATCGCGTCGCTCACGCCAGCAGATTCTGGGAGTGCGCCAAGGGCAACGCTAGATTTGACGATGATTGGAAACCAGTCCGTCGTCGCCCAAGATCCACCGTGCCCACCAGCGATCTGGCCAATGCGGAAGGAAGTCACATGTAAACCACTCTTGACGATGATCTACAGCCATATCAATATCATTCATCAACTGAGTGGTCGGATGATGACTCACCCGTTCCGTGGCATATTTACCCTCTCCATAACCTGCGCCAATGGCAACTGAGGGATCGAGTTGGACTTCCTCGGGGAAGGGGCCTTTGGAGTTATCCCAGCCCTGAGCAGACCCGATGGAGGAAGTAAACAAGAAACGGAGATCCTGACGTTGGGGTGAATCCAAGGCGAGGCTGACCAGGTTTCGAGTTGCCCGGATGCTGTCCTCGAAGGATGATATAGCCAAGTTGAAGTCAAGACGCCATGCGTTGTGTATGATCAACGTGACCGAGTTCCGGATCTGTAGATGACACTTCAGTGAGTGTACCAGACAAGCGATAGGTTAGTCCTACCTCTTCGTATTGCACTGCGGACAAACCACACTTCTCCAGAGAAGCGTCGGCTTCAATGTATACAAGTTTACTCGAGTTCAGCAGTTCGAGTGAAAGTCCCCTGTCCTTGAAGGCCGCAATTTGTCTTTGATCAATCGACTTTGAGGACGAGGGACGATTGAAAGCGTAGACACGCCGAACAGCAGCGCTTTTGAGAATCTCGGAGAGTAAGAACGACCCGAGACCGCCCGTGCTCCCAGTGAGTAGCACGACGGCTGGTTCGATCGGTCGAGTGCTTGGTAACACACCGTCAACAGGTCCATCCAAGCCAACGGAGTACTTTTCTATCATGGCATTGATCGCTTGCTTATGTTGTTCGACGAAATCATGCGCCTGCCCTGCAACATCGCCTTTCACAAGAGTAGCTAGCCGCGCACTGAGAAGCTGGATAGTCGGGTTCTCAAAGATGATGTTGGACGGGATATGAGAAGCAGCCTTCTTAGCCTCCGTGTCCGAAGACGTTCGCAGAGCACCCAGTATTCGGTTTCGAAGGTATGTCACACTCAAACTGAGTGAGACTACGTGAGTGATGTCGTCGAAACTACTTCTCAACGCACTGCGCACCTATCGAATCCTTGAGCGAACAGATCAGCAGAAGGATCAACTTGACCGCTGGCGCTTATGACACGAGCGTGTTCCAATAACCACTGTTCAAGCACCTCGCTGGTCCATTCTGACGGACCAGCCAACCCTTCTGGAGCTGCCGAGCTTGCTTCAACCGTTTCGTACCTTAAACCAACCTTAGACACGTCCACACAGGATGACAACGTGACTCACAGTGCATTGATCTCGGCATCATAAGCTTTCAATGTGGCCTTTCGTTGTACAGTTCCCTTCGGGGCACGCATCATAGGCTTGTCGCTACTTGTAATCAAAATCATCTCCTTGAAAATGCGACTGAAAGCAGGAGACGGTTTATTGGCCTCCTCAATTACAGGCCTTGTGCAATGCAGTCAGTCAACTTCCCCAGCTATCGTCGAAGCACTTACCAGATTCGATTCCTGAACTCGGCCACAGCTTTTTCGTCGTTCACGTCGACGACATGTCCGTTGGTATATCTAGGTTCGATGAGAATACCGACTTGGTTTCGCTCCCGTCCGAACATGACAACCCCCTGCACAAGTGGGGAAGACCCAATGATACTTTCCATTGGAGCAGGGACCGTCTTCTCTCCGGATGCCAAAATGATGACATCGTCCGCCCTTCCAACACTAGCACAAAGGAATACAAACATGAGACACTTTTGAGGGTAAGGTAGAGTCGTGACTGACATTTTCCACAAATCCTTAGTCGGATGCTTGATAAACACATCCGAGGAACTATATCCCTTCACGTCAGGCAAATTCTCTACTGCCATGTACTGGTCTTCGGTCGACTATGCGGACTTGTTAGCACTCCACTCTAAAATTGGAAATATATCATACCAAGATTTGCAGTTCGTATGTATCATCTCCTTGGGGCGCCCACCTGATTTTCGGTTTGTCTGCGAAACGCATCCACATCCAATCACCGTCAGCGATGTCCTGCTTGTCTGCGTCTGCTACAAGGATCCCAAACTCTGTCCCGCCGTAGCCGCTGACGAGTGAAACTCCAGCAGCCGCGAACTTCTCGCCGACCTTGCCAGGGAGCGGCCCACCACCGAAGCACTGAAAATTATGAGCCACATAAAGGTTAAATTGAACGCGACTGCACGTACGACAGCATCTAATTGCTTCAGAACCTGGATGGCTTCATCCGAGGTGGCCATTGATTCGAGCAGCGTCGGAACAGTCATGAGGGAGTTAATCGGCACCCTTTTGAGGCAGTCGAGCATGTTATCGCTTGTTGGTATCACTGGTTGCGCGCGAGGATCATGCTCGGTATGAGGGGGATAGACCACAGCGGTGACCAGGTAGGCAATCGGTACATAAAGCCCAGTAAATATACCAAAGACGTGGAACGCGGGGAGGGCCATAGAGCCAATCCGGCGTGGAGATGTGTACTGGACATATCCACCGGTGCTGGCTACAGAGAATGAGGAACAGTATGAGCATGGCAGTGCCTAGTAACTTACGTCGCGCGAACCATTGGATTTGAATCTTGTAGCTATGAGCGATTGGTTTAGGGAATCCTGTGCTACCGGAGGAGTGAATATAGATAGCAGGAGAATCCAAGTCTGGGCGGTTCAGCGCGGGAGGGTACGGACTGAACGGATCAGCCGCGACCTCCTTCCCAAGTTTCGGAAACGCATAGCGCAACGTGGGGAGTTCGAAAACAGTTAGCTCGCTTCCATACTCGCGACGAATGGAATCAATAAGTCCTTTGTGAGCATGATCCAGTGTTACGATACGCGAACAGTTAACTTTCTTCATCATGTCAACAACAGCCGCAGCGGAATTCCTTGGAGAGGCCGGAAATGGCTAGGCGGGGTGAGAGCGGGGCCAAATACAAATAGATATGAACGTACGACCCAGCCAGTGATTGATAAGCCCACAACGACTGCATGGTGCAGTATCGTATCCGTGTTGGCAATTACAATGACAACTTCTTCGTCCGCACCCTGGCGAGAAGGGCGAAGAGCGTGCGCAATTCGGTGAGCGGCGCGACCGAATTCGAGAAATGAGATCTCGGTCAACGAATGTGGAGCGCTCTCGTTCGCATATACGAAAACGGGGAAGGTGGGGTTGCGTTCCATGTGGAAGTTGACTATATCAGCGAACAAGAGGGAATAATCGAGGGGAGGAAGCTGGAGAGCGCTGGCCATGGTTGGTGATTCTGTTGACAGGACGATGGGTTACTTTGGATGATGGGGGAATTGCATGCTTCCAAGGTGTTTATAACCAGGGGACTGACTTACCAGGAAGGCAATCCTTCTGGAAGCGGCAACAATCGAATGCCATAAAGGCGTCATCTGTACGATGTCAGTGGGATCAACTTTGAACTTCCCGATGCCATAATCAGGAGGGAGGCCACAACTACAGTACCGGGTGTGGCCCCGGTATCTGTCTTTCCCCGGAGATTAGGCTGACGATGCATGAAAGGCCACCAAATTGGACACGCCCATCAAACCCACGATTTGATAAGTATTTTTTTGGTCGTGGTATAGTTGTGCGGAGTCTCTGGATATGCAAACTGTAAAGAATATTAGAAAACGCCCGTACATAACTATTGCTGCCCAAAAGTCCATCGAATTTCGGGCATAATGGTCGACTCACGGTCAAATATGTTGAATGCTGATCCTACTGTGGGGTGGGAGAAAAGGAAACCGGTTATCGGAAATACCCGGCATTACCGCCTTCAGTCTCACAAATGGCCGACGATTCGGTTGTCGGAGTACTAATAGGCACTTGATTGTCGACCTTCTCCTCGGACCCTCACGTTATTTGTATGTACATACTGCATACCACCGTTGATCCCGCTCGTGATCGATAATCAGTCTCGACAAAGCCGATCCCTGCAACTTTATAATCACGCTCGTCATGACATGATGACTCCAATGTAGGCCCTCACCGAGGCGCCGTTCGGCTTTAACAACGGTTCGGTACCGGAAGTCGATGGCGGGTAAGGTGGTATCGATTCTTCGCCTGGGAGTCATTGCGATCCGATGCGCATGATCACGGTCTTGCGCCCATGTTATGTCAGAAAGACCCGTTTGATACATGTGCGTTCACACCGTTCTGGCGTAACCCGAATCCCTGGGCGCGAAAAAACGGCGATGCTGCGGAAACCTAGCCTTGTCCAGACGAATGCCAGAGGGTTTGGCGCAGAGAGGTATTTTGATGCACCATAACTGTGCTTGAGTATTTGTGTTGACATAGTACAGGAGGAGTACGCGACCCCTGGTCCGCTTGTGAGTTGGTTGATTGATTTTGCACGCGTGGTTCCTGAATCGTTGCTCAATTACTTTTTCTTATTGGTTTCAGACCCGTCAGTGTTTTTGGGACGACACAAGGAAAAACATTTGGAGTCATCAACCGGTCGAAAAAGGCTCATGCTCAAACGGGTCATCGGCGTATCCTTTTAGCGGAACAGCTCAAGGGTGCTACGCACGTTTTCAAGGGAATCTCGATTTGTTGTAACGAATACGAGGCGGAGAGACTCGATAAGACTGGATCACGCTACCCTGTTACGTCCGTTCATACGCCATGTATCAGTTGTCATGGTGCTTGATCATATGCACATACGGTTCCCCATTAGGTTCCTCGCTCAAGTACTTCTTGGGCGCATTAACATCCATGTCGAACGGGGCATCGCGGTCGAGCGTCAGCCTTCATTATTGCCACTTTAGACCCACATGGATCTAATCGTACCCCTTGAAGGGTCGGTGGCCTGTATGAAATTGTCATTATTTCCAACACAAGTTGCGCCATGCCTATGAATGATAAGGCAGGTCACGATGCATCCGATCGCCGATAAATACTAAGCAGCCACATTCAAAGACTTCACACAGTGACCGTTGCAAACCGTTTACCGCATGCCTGGACACGTGTTTTACGTTCGTCATTCCCAGCTGTTCGCCTTTTCATGGAGCTGGCTCACCTGGAAGTGCAGCACGCTGAACCATATCATCGATGTGGCAGTAAACAATTAATCGGTGGGTACTGACATACGCCGTAGTATGGAGCGACTCGGGGTTGTTGAAGACGATCATGCACTGCGATATCAGAGGATGCCGAACATGCCCATTTTCTATCCAGTTGATCTGCACTTCGCGACAAAACGAATCAGAGAGTATTTGCATGAGGTTTTCCAAAATCGTCCAGATTACTGAGTCGGAAGGCAACACCGTTTATGACGCTGCCAGTGGTGAGTACATCATATTATAGACTATGTTGGGACAGCTCACTCGGGTTGTATATGCTATACATGGTACAGCTTGGGGATGGCACGCAGGAAGCATCAAGAGTCCGCAGAGCGAGGATCGCTCAGAGTCACGCGAACCCGACAAACCCTGTTGTGATTCAAAGAACGCAGCCACCACGACCAACAAAATGTAATTTCACTTAACAACCGAGATGGACCACAAACACATACAACTGTTTCCATCTGGTTCGTCCGTCGCATCCCTCCAGACACCCATCCCGTACCAGTCTACCATGAACGCCAACGTGGTATCGCAAGGATCAGGGGAAACAAGGGGAAGTCGTCCGTGCGCACACCATAAAGAAGTGGATCAAACAATGCCACGCTACTTAGAGAACGGGGGAAAAGACTAAAAATCTACAACACCGTCCACTTACAGATCAACAACAATAGGAGCAACGAATTGGTGAGAAAGAAAGGAAATGGAAATGTTTGCTACGGATACAATGCTGCAAGGAGCGGCTGGCGCGCCCTTACAGCGTGCCGCGTTTCCAGTCCACCAAGCGCTTCAATTGTTCGAGCGTCAGGAAAATGAGGATGGTCGTCGGCTGGAGGCGACTCCATGCGGGAAGCCACCCTTTGAACATAAACATCGCCCCCTCACTTGCGAGGGATGATCGGATCACGCCGAGCGTCGACTGAATGAACGTATGGACGTGAGATGGGTAATGCCTCAATGGACGTAGGTAAAAGTGAACATACACTGGAGCCAGGTCCACTTGCATTCATGATGCGGCTCTTGAGAACATCGGCTGGTGAACAGACGGTAGTGGCTACCGTGCCCTGCCAGACCCTCCTTGTCAGCCAGTATACCTTCAGAAATAAAGGAAGGAAATACAGCAGCAAAGCTGGCAGTGAAATGACAGTAAATGTTGTCATTAAAGTAAGGTGTCTTCAATAGCTCGGATTTGAAGAAGTCATACCTTTGGACAAGATTAGAATCAAACTTCATGTAAAAGTAAGACGATACTCACGAAGCAAGTTGACTCGAATTCATGAGTACACTTCGAAAGATGTTCGGGCCTACACCTCGAACGAGCGATGAAGGACCTTCCTCGCGAACCATCTACGTGTGCCGCCAAGCATGACCAGATCAAAAGAATGAGATGGAGGGAAGAATGTCAGCATCTCAATGTATCCCTTTAAGCGAAAAAGGAACGAAGAAAATGCAAACGAAGAAAAAAAGGGAAGAAAAGGGTTTTGCAACGACCCCATCCAACCGTTGGCACCGTCCAATTTCATTGCGTCGATAAACCTGGTTTGTCAGGGTTTTGCCACTTTTAGAAGTGTGTTCACATAGTCAACCCATGACTTGCTTGTATAGGAGACATTACGCCACACACAACACCAGTTTCTGTCAGTGGCGCCGTAGATCATAAGATGATCTTCCAAGTGACTGCTGGTGATACCATTCCAAAAATGTGGAAGAGACGCATGCACGCCCAGCAGACTGAGGCGATAAAACGGAGCTCTTCCCACAATTGTGCGGCGTGATGCGGGGGTAAGCTAATCTGAATGTGAGCTTAATGTGTCGCACCCGTAAAAAGCTGCATAAGCGAAGGAATATAAAAGCAGCGTTTGTTTTGCTGCTCTTTCGCTTTGATTTCCACAAGGGTTCGATGAATGCTCCACCGGCCCACGTCTGCTTGCACGTCAACACCGTTCTTGCTTTCCATGAAATCTGTAACTATACTCGATGATTCGAGAAAGGAAAGTGGCGCTCCGCACGATGTTGACCAACTCAAGGACTTCTGTATTCGAATTTGACAGGCGGAACCATCCGATACTTGGCCAAAATGGACCGTCCAGGAGGCATTTTCGACGCTGGATCCGATTACCTGGGATAGATCGGAACACCAGGTCCGTCACGCGACCTGGCGAAACCCGGCGGGCCGTACGCACGAACCACGAAAGAGAAAATAGACCACGTCGTAGCCGAAATGCGGAAAACAAGCGAGAAAAAGAAAGCGGGTCAAGTCACTTACACGGAAGAGGGCATCCAAGCAATGTTTGTAGTTGAAACGTTTCTCCGGAGGCTTGGCAAAGTCACCTTGAAGGCGAACCTACGGGATGGCACGACGACCAGCGGGAAGGAACGCGATCACGTGATACGGAAGAGGAACGGATAGGAACGGCTGAGGGCATGTGATATTGGGCAGGCGAACAACACACACCATGACGACCTCTGTGGAAGTAGGGTGAGAACACATGCATGCCAATGAGTGGCACGGGAACACGCACCACCGGGATTTCCCACCACGCCAGCAATACTGCCAGCTGAAGAGCCAAGCGGTCAGGGGGTTGACGGAAGGCAAGTGGGTATAACGTACCCATGACGCCTGCGGTAGCCAAGACCCAAGGAGGTGACTGTGGATTTGCGCCCAAGAGTTTCTTGCTCTCGTCGTATGCCCAGAAGCGACAGAGACTGTAGCTCATCTGTCGTAACCAAGTACCTGTAATACCATCGTAGAGGCCTCTGAAACCAGCCGTCCTGACAGTCTTCTTTATGGACTCGACCATGCGTTTATCGCCCGAGGCTTGCAAACGGACTTTAGTGAGATCAAGAGGGTGGGTAATAGAGGCTGCGATGGTGGCTGCGACACCGCCAAGGTAGAAGGGGTATGGTTGTTTCTTCTTCGCTGCAGGGACGGGTGCAACATTGACGATGGGTTGTGCGGGGGAGGCTGTGGACGCCATTATAGATGGAGGACTATTGGGTAACACCGATCGGTTCGATATAAGAGGGGCATATATATTATGTAATAAAATATTAATCGGAACATCAACCGGGCATTCTCTCCGAGTATGAAAGATACAAGACGTGTAGGCGCGCACGGCCGCCCCAGGCCTTTCCCTCCCACTGAACTGCGCCGCCCGCAATATATCGACGAGGGAATGTACCTAGTAACATACATAGGACGGAGCTTAGCCACAATGCACAAACAAGCCACAACGTTTGGTTCATAACCGTGTCATAGCCTTTCACTGATGCAGGCTACTCGATGCTCGTCTGATGTCGTAGCCCAATAGTCCACAACTGTGCAGAGTTGTTGACGTTGGCACTACGAGGTTCGGCGGGTCGCAATGGCCATTAGATGGGGCTGTCGTAGATGGCTTTCCCAGAATGTCAGTACCGACACGATTTGGTCGCATCTATCCTAAACAAGTTTGCACACCATCTGAACATCTTGACATCGGAACGAACAGCCGTTCCTGGTATAAGAATGATTCCGCAGTCGCAACGGTGCGTTGATGACCTTTTATTGAGGCAGCTGTAGGTTTACACGTTGCAAGCAGGTTGCACGCCCGGGATTAGCTCAAATTCGCGGCGGAACTGATTGTTATCCTTTGTTTAAATTTCAAGTTCATGCTTGAATTATCTGTGATGTTACCGTTCGGTTCAACACGTCTTTAAAGCTTCAAGGTTATCGCTCACGAGGCCTCCACCCAACTGAAGAGCGTCCTACGAGTACACCGATCCAAGTTGTCAGTATTCAATGGCCCAGTTGTGATCCGAATCAGTAAGCATGTGTCCTGGAGCTCATACAGACACTGGATTGTCCACCCGTCCTTGTTTAGGGCTAATGACATTACCTACTACTGTTAGTCCCGGCTCGTTTCTCGAGAGGTACAACTAGTGTATAACCTTCCCAGCATTTTCCATTCGGAGACCCGCTGGGGAGCACTGTGAACTCAATGTAAGGATGCTTCAGCCTGAGGTTATCATATTATTTTCCAATGACTCCATTCTGTGAGCGGTTTAACTATCTCCCAGCAATGGCCAGATGACATCAGGCCATGGTGCAAAGTAGCCCAGATTTGAGTTGAATGTTCAATCTAGCACAACTAAGGCATGAGGTGCTGCCATTAGCGCCTCATGGGTACGGTGTTTTTTGCACGGGTGCAATCAAACAAGGGTTCCGCCACCATGAGACGCTTAGTGCTTGTTTAGTATATACCATCCGGTAATCTAAACTGCGAGCACTATGATTGATCCGTGCATGACGCTCTCTCATGCTGCCAGAGAGAGGGAGGGAGAAAAACAAAAGGAAGGGAAAGAGCTCATGTGTATGGTGTACACGAGGCTCAGCGTGACATAGCGTGAGCAAAAGCCCGAAGCGAGAGCCTTGTGAGGAGAGCGAGCCGCACTTGGTGGGCTGAGCACCAGGCAGGATCTCTCCCTCACATGAGGGAAGCTCGCAGCGGACAGAACAAAAAACTTTTTGTGGACGTTGCTTGCGAGCGGGTGTGGTCACCGTGGTTGGCGGGTGCAAAAGCTAGCAGCCTAAGGCGCTACCGCTGCCCAGCGCGCGAGGTGGTAGCGGAGAGAGACGCAGCGCCCGCACTTCACGTCGCTCGTGCATGGACTATACACTGCCAGTGAGTCAGGCAGTGACACTGGCATTTGTAGTGTGATCTAACAATGCAATATTGTTTTGAGGACACTTTTGCATGACATTGTTATATCCGGATGCTAGACCAAGCATGATTCGATTCCGATGGCCTACAGGATGACATGGAAGTTGAGACAAGTAGCCGAATGTAGGGGTGGACTTCTGGAGTCCATGCTATCTAAGCTATGACATGTTCTACAACAGACATCATCTGACACAGCCAAATGAATACAGTTGCTGATACTTCACTCAGTACCTCAGCTAACGTGGTTTGAAGTGTCAAATTAGTATTCTGAGCGGCCTCGTCTATGGCTAGCCCCAGGATGGCAACTATGAATAGACTGACGCCGCGGTAGTAAGGCTACAGCCGCTTTTCTTTCGCATCAACCGAGTCACTACTTGGGTACGTAGAACCAATTGAACTTCCCTGACGCACTCAAGAATTGCAAGTACATACTACGAAGCGACGAACAGCCTGTAGGCTTCAAGAATCTCTATTTTGTGTAACGTGATGCCCAGGCTCTACTTTTGAAGCACCTACAAATATCAATACGAACCTGATTAGGACTAGTCTTATCTTGCAGAAGGCCAACGTGCACTGCATAGAATATTGCTAGATTGAGCACTGTGCGGATCATCTCGTGACGTCTGCGAGCCAGTTGCACTTGCTGTGCGTGAGTACACGAGGTGAGGGCTAAGTTCAACTTGTTGAACGACTGTCCGCTCAACAAAGCCTCTCATGAACGCTGCTCTCAATGCTAATCGTACTTCTAGGCTGAAAAAGCGATTTTCAGATATTCTTTCTGGGTCCGTGAAACTTGACCCACTGCGTGGCGCCACACTGTTTTTAGAAGGGCTCTGTGCTCAAGACGACCCGGTGGAGTGCTTGGATGCAATCACCGAAAGTCCTCATGGCATATCCTCAGTCCAGTCCGCGATGCAGTTCGACCTATCAGTCCAATTCATGAACGGATTGGGCTCCACGGTCCTCCAGTATCTCTTAAAAGCCTCTGCCGTAGGTGGCGACACCCTCGACAATCTCTTGTTCCACGTGGTGGAACCACCCATCTTTTGGAGCGTCTTCGTTCGTGTATTCCAGGATGGCGCATTGAGTGAAGATGCACAGTTGGTCTTTGCTCAAGTTCTCTCCCGACTTTTGACTTTACAAGATCACGATACCAGTCCCTATCGAGATATTGCAGCTCGACCATCCGTTCAAAATAGCCTTACCGCATCGTCAAATCACCAAATCAGAGAAGCAGGGCACTTACTCAAACATATTCTCTCTAGCTCCGGTTCCCTGACGGTCTATGATATTCGTAACGGGCCTGGCGGTCGCCATGACAACGACTTTGCTGACTATGATCACATCGCTTTCCTCCCCACTGCCGACGAGATATTGTGCCGCAAACCACCCTTCCTCCGCCCAGTGATCCACGATGAACTCGACGAATCCGAGACTCCGGTCAAGGAATACTTGGATAACACCTTTCGTTTGCTCCGCGAGGACATGGTCTCGGACATACGCGAGGAGATACAAAGTTTACTGAAGGAAAACAGAAACCACCGCGGATTTTGCTACAACGTATCCATGGATGGTGTTTATACTGGTACTCAGGACCGCAAGACTCGCTGGGGCATCAGGCTGGTCTGTGATAGCGACTTCTGGCAGATGAAAGACATAGTGGAAGAGGAAGACCGAGTCAACTTCCTCACACGGGATCCTCGTGGTTCCAGGATGCTGAAGAATCAGACCCTAGTTTGCCTAATGTCTGACCGTGAGGTTATCAGCTTCGGGACAATCAGCCGTGTGGAGGAACTTCTAGCCTGCAATCCGCCGGTGATAGTCCTCCAGTTGGACGGCGACGTCAATGCCAGAAAGACCATCACCTTTCTCTCCAAGAACCAGTCGGCACAACTCGTCCAAATTTCTACTGCCATCTTTGCCTTCGAACCCGTGCTCGCTGCGCTGAAAAAATGCTCTATGCGTTCCATCCCTCTCTCCGAAGATATCGTTCTTTGGAACCCAGAGTCTCCAGTTGAACTCTCTCGAAATGAAAAAAAATTGTCACATATCACCAACAGAATCATGTCAAACCCCTCCGTCGACATTAGCGACTTACTGGATCTTTCCAAGAGCATTCATCTTGACGAAGCCCAGGCAAGGTCTTTGATCACCGGAATTCGGCAGCGCGTGTCATTAATTCAGGGACCACCAGGTAAGCGCCATTAGCATATTCTATGAGTGTCATCTGAATTTCTACAGGAACTGGCAAGTCGTTTATAGGCGCCATTTTGGCAAAGGCAATACACGTCAAGACCTCCCAAACGATCCTCGTCGTTTGTTATACCAATCATGCGCTGGACCAATTCCTTGAGGACCTTCTCGCATACGGAATTCCTGCAGAAGACATCGTTCGCCTTGGTGGTCGTGCGAACAAATCGACTGATCATCTCACCCTTTACAAACAACCACGCGAGCGAGTTGTATACGACTGGGATGATATCAACTCGCTCAAATCCAGTGCATCCAGCCTCGAGGCGAGACTCGGGGCAGAATTTGAAAGACTGCTAGGCGATATGATGGCGCATCTCAGATGTCACCACAGAAAGTTCTACGATGCATTTTATGTGCCGCCAGAGACCGAGGACGGCATGATACGCGTCGGAGCTAATGGACGTGCCATCCGTAGCGACTATCTCTTTTCGCGATGGAAGCGGGGATTGGATGCTGGAGTGTTGCGCGGCGAACCTCATATCATGGTGTCTGCCCAGATCTGGGGTATGCCGCGCTCCGCTCGCGAGCGCCTGTTTGGAGAATGGCAGGAAGAGATTGTCGTTGCGGCTGTAGAGTCCGTGTGTCAAGCCGGCAGGAGATTCAACTCACTCCAAGACGCCATCAAGCAAAAGTTTGCGAAACCGACGGTGACAATTCTGCAACAGAAGAGGATCATCGCGTGTACGACGACCGGAGCAGCTATCTATGCGGATACGCTTGACGAAGTACGTCCCGATGTTCTCTTGGTGGAAGAGGCAGGCGAAATTCTCGAGAGTCACATCGTGACCGCGTTGTCGCGCAGTATCAATCAGATGATTCTCATCGGCGACCACAAGTACGTCTCCAACGTTATCAGTCTAGTTTATACTCAAACCCGTTCGTAGGCAATTGCGTCCCAAGGTCAACAACTACCAACTGACGGTTGAAAGGGGCGAAGGATTTGACTTGAACCGGTCGCTCTTCGAACGTCTCATTCTCAAGGGCTATCCGCACGTAACCCTCGCGACCCAACACCGGATGCGCCCCGAAATCTCTGCTTTCGTCCGCGAGCTCACGTACCCTGAACTTGTGGATGATCCCTCGACCCACCAAAGACCCGACATACGCGGCGTGCAATCAAACATCATCTTCGTAGATCATTCTCACCCCGAGGACGACGACGCCCTCATTGCCGATCATATCGACAGTGGTAGCAAATCATCAAAGCAGAACACGTACGAAGTACAGATGGTGCTCAAGATCGTACGTTACCTTGCCCAACAAGGGTATGGAAGCGAGGATATCGCCGTGCTTACCCCGTATCTCGGCCAACTTCACCATCTCCGCGATGCGCTGAAAGGCGAGAACGACCCGATTCTCAACGAGTTGGATTCTTCTGATCTCGCCCGCGCGGGGCTGTCTCCCTCTGCGCCACAGGAGGTCACAACCAAGAAGGGGCGGATTCGTTTGGCTACGATAGGTGGGTAATAAACATCATTTCGAGAGCGACATTGTTCATACAGCAACTCGCTTCAGACAATTATCAAGGAGAGGAAAGCGACATTATCATTGCCAGCCTAACGAGATCGAACAAGTCCAACACGATCGGGTTCATGGACTCCCCGGAACGCCTCAACGTCCTCCTCTCGCGCGCCCGCAATTGCCTTATTCTGATTGGAAACTCCCGCACGTTCTTGGACTCCAGGAAAGGTGGTCGGCTCTGGAAGCACTTCTTCAGTCTCCTCGAGGCGGGACGGTATGTTTACGGAGGGTTCCCTGTCAAATGTGACAAACACCCCGAACGTATCGCTCTGCTCACATGTGCGGCCGATTTCGAGGATCACTGTCCGGACGGCGGTTGTAAAGCCCCATGGTGTGTCTCGCGTCCCCATAACCCAGACCCCCCGCACGCCATCTGACCGTGGTTTTTCACACAGCGGATTCAACCTCGCGTGCGGACACACGTGCGCGATGCAGTGCCACCCTCGTCGGTTGGCGGTGTTGCGCGATCCCCATGAAACGTCGCATTGCAAGGCAAAGATGAGTGCCATGTGTCCGGCGGGCCATCACAGGATCACGTGGGAGTGCCGCCTTGGTCGACCCTCTGCTTGTTTGGCGTGTAAGAAGGAGGCCAAGCGGCTCGAGGAAATCGCTCGGCAGGAGCGAGAACAGCAGCAGAAGCGGGAGGAAGCTGAGGCGGAACATCGTCGTCAGCTGGCTGAGCTAGAAGCTAAGCTGCAAGAGGAAAAGGCTGCTGAAGAGCGCAGGTCAGAGGAAAGACGTGCGGCACGCATACGGGAAGAAGAAAGGAAGGAAGCGGAAGAAGTGCAGAAGAGATGGGAAGAACGATGGAGAAAGTGGGAAGAGGAGAAGGAACGGAAGGAGACCGCCAAGCGCATCGAGCAACAACGGGAGCGCGAAGAGGCCAAATTGATATTGGAACGCCGTCAGGCGGCGCGGCTACAAGAAGAGCGGGTTGCCGAGCAGCAGAGACTCGAGCAGGAACGTGTGGCACGTCTGCGGGAAGAGCGAAGGAGGCAAGTGGAAGTGGAAGAAGCGCAGAAGAGATGGGAAGAACAACGGAGAAAGTGGGAAGGGGAGGAGGAACGGAAGGAGACCGCCGAGCGCATCGAGCAACAACGGAAGCGCGAAGAGGCCAAATTGAAATTGGAACGCCGTCTGGCGGCTCGGCTGCAAGAAGAGCGGGTTGCTGAGGGGCAAAGACTCGAGCAAGAACGTGTGGCACGTCTGCAAGAAGAGCGAAGGAGGGAAGAAGCGCAGAAGAGGAAATGGGAAAGGCAGAGACAAGCAGAAACTCTCCGAACGTTTACTCGACTCCGAGACGAAGCGCAAGAGGGGGAAATACAACGATTGGAGCGAGAGCGCGCCACAACTGAGGCTGCAATTATTAGGGAGTATCAGGCTGAAAGGGGAAGGGAGAAAGTAGCCCCGAGGAATCAGAGTACCGACGATGCGTGGCGCTGCGCTGTCCAGTGAGACACGCCGCACTTACCATGGAGTCTTCGAGTGGTTTCTAGAATGCAAGGAGTGCGACCGGAGCTGGAAGTTCTGGGACGTAAACGAAAATATGCGAACCTGCTGGGCGCATTGCAACTGTAGTATTGGCTGAACTGAAGGAACTTGATAATTACCCGTGATTGGATGGAATATGCCGGTCCGCACTCTCGCCCACTTAAAGTTCGCCCCACTTTCCGAACTTTTGTGTGACTTCGTCCAATCAAACTGTCACAAAAACACACCTGGATTCAATCGAGTTTACCTCGCGGCAATGTGCATGGAGAACACAGTGCGAGTCTCGCCGCTGCCAAACTATGAAACAATCTGCATTGATCAACACGCCTGCTGGAATACACAATGTACCATAAATGGAAGGAAAAGAGGAGTGCGTTTTGTCTTTCGGCCTACCTAATACGTGACCATCCGAATATACTGAGATGCGAATGAGCTCCAAGGCCACGACAAGCTAGTTCCTGACACTCGTCGAATATAGCCTCGCGTTAGGCGCACTACCTGGATTCGCTGGTGAGTGACATTTCGTACATCTAGTCGAAAACATTCGTGTTCATGAGAAAATTTATAATATAGGCCGCGTCTTGGATTCATCAGGAAGATGTGGTCTCTACGATTCTGGAGACGGCATTTGCGAAAGAGACGCCTCCGTCAACACTTCATATTTGTAACCCTCATGGTACACCTTGGGGAGAAATCATTGCGCGCGTGCGGCGCGCGTTCATTAAACAACAAGGACTCGTAGATAAAGTCCTTCTGATCATTACGTTCGGGGATTGATTCGCGACGTCGGGAAAGAAGGCTGAGAACATGTCAGACAATGACTTCATGAAGATCGTGAGTAGATTTAGATGCCGTTCGGCCAACGAATGTCAATTGTTAATCTGACCGACCCAGCCGGCGATCAAGTTACTTGAGTTGTTCCGCAAGTCGCCCCGGGGGAAGAAAGTTAGCCGGGGACCGCGGCGTTGATACCATCGAAGCGGGAGGAATGACGAGGTTGAGCACCGCTAAGATTCAGCGAGTCAGTCAGACGGTGGTGAACGTGCAGGCGATTGGCGAGACCGAAGCAAACGCATAGGACAGATACTGGCTCCTGAGAGATGCTTTATATATGTACTAGTAGTTCATCTAATGATCAACAAGACGACCTATCAAGTAAATTGACACTATTTTCATCTGGATTTAGTCAGCTGCAGCTGTCTTAGCTCTCGCCTTGCGTAAAATGCGAACCGCCACTTACTAACTTGATGATGATAGGTGCTACTCATCATTGAATTTGCCCATTGGAGCTTTCCGACGGCTACATAGAAAGTCCCGCTCAAGAAGTCATGAGAGGAGCGCTCTGGAATAATAAACAGAAGCACTGCAAACGACCTCCGACCACCCAGCTGATTACGCTCCTGTGATCCTACCCACTGACGAAGTGAACACGAGGTTGATGCAATTAGAGTGGCCAACAACATGGCAAAATCTAGGGCCACATTCCCACCTAGCAGTTGCCTCAATGTCACATCAAGTGTTACATGTGGCTCGAACTAGCTTACACGAGGCGAAGCATAGGCTGAAATGAAATCAAGGCCCATATGATTCTGATGATTCTGATGAGTCACGGCAAGTAGTAATAGCTTTGGCCAAAGTAGACTTGGTTCAAAGGCGCTGATCAGTCGTCAGGACAAATGAGTTACGGAATTTACACCTCGAATGCAACACGATGTCATCAGCTGGGGCTCTTGGGAGGTTCGGCAAATGATTCAACTTCCCTTCGTCTTTCGAAACCGTGGCATGGTGGCTCCGAACCAGGAGTTTGATGTTGGCTCTGTTGAGCGCTGGCCTGCATACAGGATGCTATGGAAGAGAATTAAAAAACGAGTCCGCTAGACGCTCTCGCGCTTTTTCGGCTACAGCAAAGTGCTTTTTTGGGCGCTTTCGCCCTGGCGCGCGCCAATTTTGTCACTATATCAACACGACAGGTAAACGGGCATTGTATTCGTGATGCCCGCTCCACCTTGTCCCTTGCTTGACAGCTGTCTACTCGTATCCATCGTTCTTTCTCCCCTGGAATTGTCTCCGCATCGCCATTTCTCGTGGGCGAGTTCCAAGCCATAACAAGAACAAAGGGAAAGGAATAAACCAGAAAAGAGAATGTTCGCTGGAAAATACTGCGGCGTGTCAGACAGTCGCAGTCACGCTGCTACAAGGAGGCCAGCAGAAGTCATGTGGGACTCACCCAGCTGTAAGTCACTAGCACTCACAGCATGCCAATTGGCCATCCTGCACGTACTGCCTTCTGACTAATATCTCAGGAAGCGTTCCTTTTACTCGCGCGGCTCCTGTTCTGGCTGTTCTAAACTCGTATGAAATGACGAACTTGTTGGCCAGCGAATGTTGGAATTCACTTTCATTCCGCAGCTTACGGTGTCTACTTGCATGAAGTATCGATATCAGTCAGTGAACTTTCCAATGAATCATAGGACGTATCACAACCTTTTCCGCTAGCGTTCGAATCTCAGCTTACGTAGGTTCAGTGGTGAGCAAGTACAAGTTGCGTTCAATTTCACCCTCTGGAAAATTGAATACCCTGCTTACTGTTGGTAGAAAGTTCGACAGCGTGCCACACCCACTCAATGAGTAGGATTGTTCCATTCTATGTTCCGGAGCCATCGAGCATGAGGGCAAACGTAACCAGTCAGCTAGGTGTATTAGCCCACACCATACGTCATAGAAAATTGGGCTATAATGAACTCCTAAAACCCGAGACGTGTGGCTCCAGTTTGGCCTGCTCCTCCCTTATTTCGTGCGTTGCCTTGCGCCTCCAGGCGGAACGGCAAACACAAGCTCACCGGGATTCTTTTTCGCTAAGGTTAGCAAATGGGTATAAAGGGTAATTCAAGGCTTACCCTCGGTCTCCTCAGACAACGTCCCTCTGCACTTACGCACATCTCTCAAGCAATGAGGCATCCCATTCCTTCCGACCATTACACCCCAACTTCAGACGCGCAGTTTGAACTACCACTTGTCAACGGAATGACCGAGTATTCATCTATATCCATGCCCTCTAACCAATGTGCTTCGTACGCCGCCTACGATGTTTCGCAGAGTGATTTTCCCGATCATCCGTTTCGCCTCGTAGAGTCTGGCCTTGCTTCAGCGATCAATTCGTCTTTCCGCACTAGAGAAGACGCTTCCCTTTGCACGTCCTATTCCATGTGGAACAAATTTCCTGTTGGCGATAACAATTTTGGTTGCCCATCCAATCTACCCCCACTCCCACTCCCTCGTCCATCAGAATCTTTCATTAACGAGAATCGGGAAGATTCTGGATACGATATCGTATGTCATGCTGTGGGGCTTCATTATGCATCATTGACATCGCCCTGCCCTTTAGGACAGTGGAGTCGGTGCCCAGGTTCTTCCTAACGAAGGGGAACGCCGAGTCCCCCAATGTACAACGGCTTCTGTACTCACTACTGGACGGGCAACCCCACCCGAACACGAGATACTTTGGTATCTCATGTGTTGGAATGCTGTCGTCATCAATGGACCACGCAGGTTCATTGAACAGACCATCTACCAGCCACAGTCCCAAGGTGACAAGGAGCGTTATGTTTCGCTTGCAAAGCTACATCCTCCCATCATCTTCTTGACGCACGACTCACCTGAGTGGGGTATACCCATACAACATCTGTTGTCTAGACAACCTATTCGTCTAGTCGAGGGGAACGAATCGGCCTTCACTTCGTGTGGGCCCTCGGTGTACATCCGACTGCAGGTGCGTCGCTCCTTCGGTGTTCATGACCTTGACCAACGGGTTTTCCAGTGGCCGGGGTACCCACCGTGCCATAAGCAAATCCAAACGAGAGATTATACTCCAAAACATCGCATGATCAACCAGGCGAAACTTGCCAAGGTTGTCGCACGATGCATCAAGAAATTCATGGAGGAGATGAGCAAACAAGTGATGAAAGCCGGGGTCGACAAACGATGGAAAGTCGGACCCTCCGGGATCACAGTGAATGATATCATTCTTGTCAGCCTCCACCACGTCTCCCAGGGGAGCTATCAACCGCAGCTGCGTCTTCGTAGAACCATCGGGAAGTAATGTTTCTGCAGAACTGCGGAACCATCATAGGTCATGACTCCTGGGGAGGTGATAGAGAGCAGAAACATGGCATGCGGTCCGATAGTGCGATCGATTATGACGGTGTACATTATGGAGAGTATTATTGAGGCTGTAGTTGCTCCCTTGGGCGGCCAGAGTTGGGTTAAATTCTGGTACGAAAATACCGTGGACATCGATCGCCGGACTGAGACATGCAAGTTCTCAGGCCGGTTTGCTACAGTGCGTTGCAGAACGATAGAGCGGATGGACGATTGCATACAATGGCAAACCGCGTGCCGAGAGCTTCTCAGCTTCAAACTCCGAATGCAGCGCACTGCACTTGATGACTGCATGAAAATACATACCATCACCCATACATGGTGGGGAGCCAAGTCTGCAGGATAGCTAAATTCGAGTGGAAATCTTGATGGTTGAGGTGGACTCAGCTATGACGTTCAAACGGAGAGGGTTAGCTAAATCATCATCCTCCCATAATACATATGCTCACAGAGAATGCCACTGGCCCATCTTCATGTCAATCAGATTGTCTGCGTGAACTAGGGATGATTACGATCGATCGATGAATCCGAGTCCCCCTTGGATCTGAGCCGTTGCATATAAATAAGTAACCCCCGCGCTCGAATTGGGCGCCTATCCCTTCTAGATGTCCCACCTGGTTTTACGTTGACTTTGCCTCTTTGGCAGGATATATAATTGTCCTGGACCCGCGATAGGGCCAAGGTATTTACGGGTAAACGAAAATAGGGAGAGAACGAGCCAGTGAGAGCCCCTGTGGAGTCGTGCGCAAATTTGGAAACAAGGCAAAATTGGGATGTCACCGGCTTTGGGTCATTCCGTGACTGTCAGATCCGTTGCTAAGTACGTAAAAGCCCACTGCGCCTCAGCGACTCGATCCCTACTTCCTACGATCCCATCAGCGCTGGTGATATCCATATTACTAGACGGTGGCCGATACAATGGCGATTTTCACGACAATCTAAAAAATACGACTTAATTGCCTCCAATTTACCTAGGTTACGCTCTTCAGTAAACTAAGATTGGCATAAAATAGATGCTAAAAACGGAGGGCTGTGGTTTGTCACCATGGACAGTTCTATCCGGAAAGAAAGGCGAGCTAAAATTGGTTCCAAAAATCAGGCGATCTGAAATCCTCCTTTTAGCAATCTTCCGACTCGGAGTCGACGTTTTTCTTGTATCGAATGCAATAGTTGTTTTCGCTCACCCTATCTTCGAATTGGTCTACGGTGGTACGGACGACAGCCCTCGTGTTGGACGTGCGCCCGGAGCATCTTAAACGCCGAACTGATTGTACGTCCTTCGAGAACCTAACAAGGTAAATACAGAGAGTTTCAAGCAGCTAGAAACACCAAGTGGTTCAAACACAGAAGCATGCGACGGCCATCGGAGGTAGAATTGCTGTTACTAATAAGCGCCCTTACAACTCGGGTATGTCACATGAATCCAATGATATCTTCAGCGCAAGGCACACGGTTCACACATGTGACCTAACAACTTCTCTTTGATGGGTTTCTTCCCATCAGACACGCGAGTGTCATGACAAGAAACCGGTGTTAATCAAGCGCCGATAGAGGCGCATCAGATACTCACACGAGTCGGGGCCGTTTTGTGAAAGGTGAGCAAGAAGTTATTATGCAAAGACAAATGGCCCTTAGGATGACTAGGTTCTGGAGGCCTACCAATTATACATCAACAGCGTCCAAAGAATGCACGAATCTTGGACCGCGGTGTGCGAAGGTGCATCCTTGTAGACACGTGATAGGATGATTCGGCTCATCAACTGGACGTGCATACCTAGTTCACGCAGACACCTGATAGAGCTCGCTCAATTTGGCCCAATTGAGAATTCAAAAACTAGTCATGAACGGATGCTGTATACTAACATTTTCCGGGATATTCCAATTGCCGAGCTGATGATCCCAAAGAGTTTACTGGTGAGGGGTTTCCTCCACACTTATCGGAGTTGAGTCTGAAATGCATAAAGAAGCGAGGAAGAAGATAAGGCGTATTGTTCGTCGAAGAGAACTTTCTTCCCTCTAGGCTCTCACGCATTTAGTGTACCGACATTATGCCTTTCGAAAGTTCCTCCACACCAAAGGGTGTTGGTTTGGTGACAGGCTCTGCCAATGGTATAGGGCGGAACATTGCCATCCGACTCGCGAACGATGGCTACGACATCGTACTGAACGATCTCGCTGTAAACCAACACAAGCTCGATACAACGGTCAAAGAGATTCAGGCGTTAAACCCAGACCGGCGTGTTCGCGCGATAGTGGCGGACGTTAGTGTTGAGGAGGAAGTGAAGAACATGGTTGACGGTGCCATCAGAGCGCTGGGTCGTCTCGATGTGGTGAGCAATCGCCCGCTCCATGCAACGAGCTTCACTCCATCCTGATCGATATTTGAAAGATGGTCGCAAATGCAGGTATCCTGAGAACCGGCTCCATCGCTGAAAGTAAGCTCCCTCAGCATAGGCTCTGAGATCCGACGACTCAATGACCTTGATAGCAACTGCGGAGGGTCTAGATGCAGTGCTGGCGGTCAACGTTCGGGGGACGTTCCTCTGCTATAAATATGCAGCACAAGCGATGATAGCCCAAGGAATCAAAGGCCGTATCATCGGTGCTAGCTCTCTTGCCGGCAAGAAAGGTCAAGGAGCTATTTTATAACTTTTGGCTTAACTACGTGGCTGACTAGCCTTGGGATGCTTTATAGGACATCCATTTTTGAGCGCATATTGTACATCAAAGTTTGCAATCAGGGGGTTGACACAATCCGCAGGTTCGGTTTCTATTCGTCGTTTTTAACTAAACATAATGCTAAATCTGACGATCTGATCCATAGCAATCGAATTTGGAAGGTACGGGATTACTGTGAATGCATATGCCCCAGGCCTCGTCGAGACAGCAATGTGTTGGTCATTGATTAATCAAGACATGGCCTTCCTTGGCTGACGAATATTGACACAACAGTGGACACACTGCAAGAAGATATGGTGAAATATACGGGTGACGAGGGAGGCGTCATCGAGCCGGTAATATTTTCATGCAGACTCGATCCTTGTTTTTATGCTCATCTCGATGAAAACAGTTGACGAAGATGGCGGCAGTCGGACACTTAGGTAACACCAAAGATATTGCAGAACTTGTGGTCTACCTGGTGTCGCCAGCAGCACACTACATCACTGGTATGTGTGCTTCTTGTAAGTGATAGACAATTTACAAGACTCAATGTCTCATCCCACAGGCCAGACGGTAACAGAAATTCTTCCTACCTAATGGTCTGAGAAGGCTAACTTTCATCTTCGCAGATTTCTATCGATGGAGGGACTCACTTCGACTAAGCAGCAAATCCCAGTGCATTATGATTTTGCCCGGAGTCTTGATTTATGCAACCATTGTTTACCCGAGTATCGCAATAGATCATATTGGTTGAACCTCCAAGATTTGAATCAAGAATTTAAGTTAGCCCTCTTGGACATCACCGCTCCTACCCCTTTGCGAAAAATTCAGGATCAAGTCATCCCTAAGGAAAGTGGATCGTCCAGGTATGGGATCGACTTTCCGTTCGGCGGTGTTTGATCATCCGAGTCACTGCTCTTTTCCACATGGAGAATAAAACAGTCAACGAGTAAGCGATTGTAGTGACGCCGACATGCCTCGTGCACGTTCTCCAAGTGTGGCAGTTCCTTTTTTCCTCTAAGATCTACGAGATGCTCGGAAAATAACGGAGAAACTTTGTTCAAGCGCCCGAAGGTCCTTGGGGAACCTTTCAAAAAATGCTCTCGATCCCTTTGAGTGCTGCATGACTACACCCTCTAGCTGCTCTCGTATAAAGTACGGGTTGAGTGTAGCATCCACAGGTTCAGATAGCGAGACAGTAGTGCACAATAGCTAACGTGCCGTCATATGGGCCAGATAAAGCTCAGCGCTCATCATTCTACTTTACTCGTCATCAACCGAGGATAGTACCTGGCGATCAAAAATGGCAATCGTGCAGACAGTGCGGATAGCAGCTTTGTACTCGTCTTGGACTCTGATCAGTTGCAAGATTCCCCATTGGCGGGATTTGGGAGGAGGCGTCGCATATTCTACCTATACCTCATACCGACTTGGAAGCCACTGGAGGGACAGCGAGGGACCCGGGGCAGAGGACACGCACGAGCCAGGCCAGGTTTCTCACGGATTGCGAGTTTCAATCCAGCCCCTGAATCTCACCCAATAGCAGCAACCATTGACGACTCGGACCACGGCGAGCGTGTCACCGTTATCGTCGTCTTACGGTTGTTATCGCCTCATGGCCACCACACGTTCATGACACTCCGGATCGCCGGTCCACCTCAGTTGGCCACAGTGGCGCCGACCTCGGACGTTGTAGAACAAGGACTGCGCAGTGAAAAGCGACGACACTGCGGGGCACGCGGCGATGGGGAGGTCAAAAATGCAGGGAACTTACAAATTAGTTTCGTCCGCTCGCCTGCGCGGGGGCATCGTCTTTAGGAAGGATGTTCAATAGTAGAAAATAAGGTGGAGATGAGGGCAGCCTTGGACGCATAAATGCTGATGTGACTGCAGCCCCGAGGCGAACCCCCCGGGCAAAGAGCGATGAAGGTTTGAACTTTGAAAGCCGAGATTACACCCTGCTGCGTGGATGTCGGAGGAAGAGTTGTGCGGTGCGAGTGCGGTCCACTAAGATGATGAAAGATAGTCGAAGGAGGACAATCTGAAATAGCATCATACATATTTCACAGGCCAAATATTAGGTTCTGAAGGCAAGATCACGCCGAAGGTGTAAACCCCGAACATGAGGGAATTGTCCTCTCTCGTACCTATTGCGCAGTCCGCCAAGGCCCAAGTTTGATGCAATGCCGGGTGGACAGCTCCTGGCCATCCATATACGGTATCCCTTGGCAACACCATTCATTTGGTTACAGGTGAACTAAAGCAGCGTCAAAACATTACGTTGTTAGACTGCTCGACAAATTAAATACTACTAATAAGAAGCTTTATAACCTACCTAGACACGAGAACGGATGATTAGTCCTGTGCATGATCAGTAACTATAGCAAAGATACTCAGGAGCAACGCGCCCACAACTATCCTGTGTTATTACTAATCATAAACAATGAACACGCGCCAGGCCTGTGGGATGATTGGCCGGGCGACAACTTGCACAGATCCTAAGATAGCGTTCTAGTGGGTATTGCGACTCTGCGCCCTAGAGGACTCCAAGGTCAAATCTAAGCAAAACGAGCATTCTGATCAACCTCGGGGGTCTGAAATTTTTGGAGATGCAGGAAGTTCATTGACTGGCTGGAGTAATGTCGTCATTGGAGGACTTAATAATAATAGTTAATTAGAGTTTGCCATCGCGATAAATTATATAAGAATACTACTTAACGAACTCGTTGGGGCGGCAAATTCCGAATTACCAAACACGTTTCGTCAATATGGGCGTTTATAGTGATGCATCCTGGACCGGTGTACGATAGGGTGGAAGAAAAAAATATTGAAGTGGATATACTGGCCATTCAGGTGCGAGTTCAAGCCAAAGAGCAGTGTTTTACTGATGGGCTGGTATTCGTTTAAGGCTGCTGCGCGGGAAAGCAGTGCAGGGATTGACAAAAATCCAGGGTCGATTGGCTATTATGAAACTGCGGACAATGTGGGCGCATCCAGCATGCGTTTGAGGGTAGAATTAATCTATGCGTAAAATTCATGGTCTGTTTACATTTTATATATCAGCCCTTGAGACTCCGTAACCGTTTCTCTTTGTTATCAGCTCTCATCATGAGTCGCCCTGTGCCTTCTGTCCAAAGCTCCGTCCCATCCCTTTCTTCATCTCCCAATTTCGGAACCTCTCAGAGCACTAATCTCAACATTTACCCAAGGGATGCCTGGTTTTGCATTTGCGGCTTTCTGGTTGGGGTGGGTCTGTTCACGTGGGGCTCGGTTTTGTATTCCAAACTAGCCACCCAACGTCGACCTTCAAGCGATGGTAACGAAGAGTCCGCAGCCCTGCCCGATCGCGCACGCGGCCGTAGTTGGTCGTTTGCCCGCCTTCCCCTCGCCTTGGTCAATGTCTTTCGCGTGGTCGCATTTCGCTGGACAATCGGATTCGGCTCGTATGATCTCAGGGTTGTTGACGTTTTTCTTACGTTGGCATACATCGCCTTCCTTCTCGCCTGGACCTTCGGGGGTGGTGAGTCCGCAGGCAGATTGTCATCATTTTTTTAATACCTTAGAATGTTTTCAGATGAGCAGCTCCAGATAACTGCATACAATGTGGGAGTTTGGAGTGGTCGTGCGGGCCTTCTCGCCGCAAGCCAATTCCCGCTAGTCACAGCACTTGGTACGAAGAACAACATCGTATCTCGTGAGTAATTCAAATTGGTCCTGCCCTTCACGCCGTGTTGAAGTTTTTCTCTTCAGTTATCACAGGAATTGACCATGTGAAGGTTCTTCTTTTCGCTTATATATTTGTGGATTAGCAAACTGACTTCATCCCAGCTGAATTTTTTTCATCGTATCGTCGCACGAACATGTTTCGCGCTATTATTGATTCACGCTGGCGGTGAAATTTATACTTCTCAAGGGTACGCCCTTCATGTGATTGTGACATAATTTGTGTCCTTGATCAGTTTTTCGAACTCCAGGTTTAGTTTATATTTAGCTGAGACGTGGGTTCGCCTTGGTATGATGGCGATGTGCTCGTTTGCCGTTTTGTTGATTGTGTCGTTGCGCACAATCCGTACGAGGGTCTACGAGGTATTCTTCTATACACACTTCATTGCTGTGCTGTGAGTCAATTCCTGATAATACCTTTTCCCCCATCTCACAAGAGATAGCATATTTTTGGTAGGAGCATACTTCCATACCAAACAGAACAAGTAAGCGAAATATTTTTGATTACTTGACAAAAGCGGTGATACTGACATGAGAGAAGGCTTTCATACTGGATATGGCCATCCTTCATTATCTGGGCTTTCGATCGTCTAACTCGAGTTGCTCGAGTTGTATTTTGTAACCATTTGTACTTTGGTTTCGGTTCACGCGCGGTGTTACAAGATGCAACCACAGAACTACTCTCGGATGACTTTGTCCGAGTGAGAGTGCGTCGCCCATCGCATTTTCATTGGTCCCCTGGACAGACGGCATACCTCATCATGCCATCTGTATCTCGGTTCCCACTAGAGACCCATCCCTTTTCTATCTCGACCATCGATTCCGTCCTGTTCCGTCCCTCCACCAGCGATCTTGCGATAAATGAAGATATTTCTGCGAAAACTGCACAGTGGAACGAGTTGATCTTCCTCATTAATGTAAGAGGTGGGTTTACGAAGCGATTGAGGGACGATGCAGCACGAAGGCGCACTGTCAAGCTGTTCATTGACGGTCCATACGGGTCTGCACCTGGTATTGGAGCATATGATACATGCATCTTAGTTGCCGGTGAGTTGCTATTGGATCACGGCGGAACACCTGGAAACTGATGAATATGTGCAGGTGGATCGGGTGTGACATATACACTACCAATTTTTCTAAACGCAATCGAGTGAGTTACCTGAATACACAGCCTGATTGTCCATAAATGGTCTGCTTTCCAGAACTATCCGAAATGGATCCAGCCGCTGCCGTAGGCTGATTTTTATTTGGGCTGTGCGCGATGCTAGTTGAGTATAATTCAACAAAGCCTACTTCGATGGCTTTTCCGTCTCGCATTCTGACACGTCTACTAAACTCAGGTCACATCGAGTGGATCTCTGATATGCTTTCCCGAGCGAACTCATTGGCACCAAGCTGGTTGGAACTGTCAATCAGGATCTTTGTTACGAGGAGCCAGGTACCTTTGAACGATCGCCAGATGATTGATCCAGAGCAGGTGCTTCACAAAGAAAACTCACAGGAATGGATCGTGCCGTCGTCTGTCAAGGTAGAGAACGGGCGACCAGATCTAAAGGGTATCCTGTTGGACGAAGTGAATTTGGCAACAGGGTGTTTGTCTGTTACCGGTGCGTTTTTTCGCTTCACGTCATCTTTGCTTTCGTTTGACTAACGGCGACGTGTGATTAGTCTGTGGTTCGCAGGGTTTGACGAGGTCGGTGCGACAGGCGTTGACGTTTCCTGTGTCGGGGTTTTCGAGCGTTTTGAAAGGTGGTCCGAGTGTAACTTTGAACGTCGAGTCGTTTGGGTATGCTTAGAAGGTTTTTCTGCCACTGGACGGGTCGCTATTCATCTTTCCGCTTATTCGAACCACCAAGACCTAAGATTTACAGAGTGACAGATCCTTATCGAGGGCTACAAACTACTGTTTCTGATGTACACATAGAGTAGAGTTTTCTACGTATAGAGAATACTACGACCGTCCATGACAACCCCAATCCTCTTGGGTCCCAGACTATTTCTAAGTTTCGACGTCATTCATGACAGTGCGTTTGGTCCTAGTACTTGACTGATCGCCAAGGCCCACAGATCTCCTGCTTGTTCGCTGAAGTCCGTTCAAACCGTTGGTTGCATAATAACGTAGGCTTGTTCTCGTATTCAAAGCCCTCCAAAGTGTTCAGGTTCCCTCTTTAGAACGATAAGCCACACAGTACTCATTCTTCCCTCTAATTCCGGCTTGATCCCCTTCGAACTCAGTCCTTGTGCGGTTCCCACTCCAAATCTGTGTTCGGAGAGACCCCACCTAGTCTCCTCTCCCGATATGCTTTGCTATCGCGCGCATACATCCTTTTTCAGCTATCCGAGAAGAGATCAAGGACTGCGCAGACCGGTACTTGGGAACGATGGGGTGAGTGGTATTATAACCCCATTGCCCCGTTTCACGCCTCCTTTCAAGTTGTGACGCATGAGATCCAGGACTGCGGAGACACATCAAAATTCCTGATGGCCTGCGCATGGTTTAGAGGGGGGAGAAAAGTCAGGATGTTGCGTGGCAAATTCGGGCGTGGATCAAAGTCGCTGCTGGCGACTCCGAGTACTATCGAGCGTGCCACGTATGCCGCACACGCGTGCGCAGGTACGAGAAGCGGCCACGTCTGCCGCAGCTTGATGGGACCTTGGACGAAGGCTCAAGCGCGCGCTCGGTCCACGCGGACACTATCGTTGGATGCCATAGTACCGTCATCGCCACGGCCCGCGGTTGCTGGTATGATAGAGTGGGATGCGGCAGGACGAGGGAACTACATATACACATGGGGGAATTGTGACAATTTCACAATAAGTCTAGTACATGAAATGTCAAATAGTTATATAACATTTTCTGGGGGTATGAAAAATCTCTCCCAGATAATTTTATACAACTATTTGTACTAGACTTATCATGAAAGTGTCATTATCCCTCGTGTGAAGGTGCGAGCACATGGCGAAGCAAGGGTTAAGCAGATGTGAGTAATGACCCTACAGGAAGCGTGAGAGGTGTGTGAAGCGCAAGGGGAGATGAGGTGCAGGGGCACGGGTGGTGGCGGAGTAGGTGACATCGTTCTTAACTGACAGTGTGAAGCTTCAGAGCTATCTTGATCAAGCACAGAGATATCGTCCGGTAACGTCCATTAAATCGAAGTTACATAAACAAGACCCAAACGAGTCAAACTTCGTGAAACCATCACTGCGTTGGTCACCAACAATGGTGAGTCTAAAATTTATAGGGCGGGCCACGAGTCTGACAAGAATCGCGGGATATGTGACACACCGAGCGTTTCAGGAATCTTGTGGTGAGTCTATCTTTGCCGTGGTGGCGTTTCGAATTGCATGGATTCTCGTTTTGAAGGATCCAGCTGTCCAGTCTTCCTTGGTCACATAAGGCATAATTTAACTGCGGCGACAGCTCTGCAGATATCATCGACTTGATGTGAAGATGCAGACGTCGCGTGTTTACTCGAAACGTCCGAAGATGATAATTTTCTGATTGGGAAATCAAGTAATCGCTTTGGTCCTCGCTCGGTTTGCATTCCATATATTAGAGATTCTGCATGCCTTTCACGCTTATCAACTTCTTGGGTGAATCGCTTTGTACCTTTTCTCGCAACCACTATGGCACTTTCCTCTCCCTCGCCCACCTCCAAGAGTTCGTCGAGTATCGACGTCGACCTCCGTCCTGAGAGAGCATGGTTCTGCCTCTCGATCTTCCTTGTCGCCATCGGTCTATTCAAGTGGAGCTCGCTTCTGTATTCCAAACTAGTGCTGCGCCGACCACGACATAGTATTGACGAAGAATCGTCGCACATATCCGCTCGTGCTCGTGCTCGCGCCGCCGGCTGGTCACTTGCCCGCCTGCCCCTCGCCATAGTGAATGTTTTCCGTGTCGTTGCCTTCCGCTGGACGCTCGAGTTTGGCACGTACGACCTCAAGGTCGCTGACGCCTGCCTTACGCTGGCGTACATCGCACTTCTCTTCGCTTGGACCTTCTTCGGCGGTGAGTCAGCACAACGATTCTCTTCCGATCATTACGCTATTTATCCTTGATGCTCGCAGACGAACAACTCCAGATTACGAAACGGAACGTCGGGGTCTGGAGTGGCCGCGCGGGCCTTCTTGCTGTCAGCCAGTTCCCGCTCGTCACAGCCCTTGGCACCAAAAACAACATCGTATCTTGTGCGTGACTTGAATTTACCCTGTTCCTCGCCCATTATCGATATTTCGACATGCAGTCATTACAGGAATTGGATATGAGAAGGTGCTCTTTTCGAGAGGATTTTGAGATGTATACTGACCGCGCCCTCAGCTCAACTTTTTCCATCGTGTCACTGCAAGGACGTGCTTTGGATTGTTGTTGATTCACGCTGGCGGTAAACTTTATGCTTCACGGAGGTACGCTCTTCGTGCGATTGTGGGATATATGTGACCTTGTTCTACTCAGCCTCGACGCGTTATTCAAGGCAACATGGGCCCGTCTTGGTATGATGGCGCTCGTCTCGTTTACCATCCTAATCATTGTTTCTTTGCGTGGGATCCGCACGAGAACTTACGAAGTTTTCTTTTACACGCATTTTATCGCGGTGTTGTGAGCAGTCCATAATGATGTACGCCCGCTGTCTGACAAAAATAGTGTTTTTTTGTTAGGGTCATACTTCCACAGCAGAGTGGCGCAGTAAGTGGACCTGTTCTTCATCCATAGAATACATGGAATTGACAAGCTCAAATCGAGTGTTTCATATTGGATCTGGCCATCCTTTATGTTTTGGGCCCTCGATCGCATCGTGCGGGTGGCTCGCGTTATTTTTTGCAACCACTTGTACTTTGGTTTCGGCCCACGCGCGGTATTACAGGATGCAACCACAGAGCTTCTCTCGGATGACTTTGTCCGAGTGAGAGTGCGCCGCCCACCGCACTTTCAATGGTCCCCTGGACAGACAGCATACCTTATCATGCCATCGGTATCCAAGTTTCCGCTTGAAGCACATCCCTTCTCTATATCGACCATAGATTCTGTCATGTTCCACCATCCCACTAGGAGCCCATCTAGGAATGGAGAGATCGCTACGAGGGATGCCCAGTGGAAGGAAATGGTCTTCCTTATCAATGTGAGAGGTGGCTTTACAAGACGCTTGAAGGACGTTGCGGCAGAGAATCGGACTGTCAAGTTGTTCATCGACGGTCCGTATGGTTCTGCGCCCGATATGAGAGTGTATGACACGACCATCTTTATCGCTGGTGAATTGCTCATCGTCTAAGCTGGTCGACATCTTACGCGAACTGGTATTTGCAGGTGGCTCAGGAGTGACGTACACGTTGCCCGTTTTTCTCAACGTGATTGAGTAAGTCGTTCGGTACGCACACCACGGTGCATAAAAATAGCGCGTGCTTTCCAGATCCGTCCGAAGGAGGTCGAGCCGCTGTCGCCGGCTCGTGTTTGTTTGGGCAGTACGGGATGCGAGTGAGTGAATATGACGATGCTGCGGTTTCGATCGTGCGCACTGACGTGTCAATCGCAAACACAGGTCATGTCCAGTGGATCTCTGATATGCTTTTTCGAGCAAGCGCTCTCACGCCGAGCTGGTTGACGGTGTCGATCAGGATCTTTGCCACGAGGGGTGGGGCGCCTTTCAACGAGACTCTCTCGGTCGATGCCGAACAGACCCCTGATAAGGAAGGCGCACATGAATGGATGATGCCGCCCTCTGCCCGAGTAGAGCATGGGCGACCGGATCTCAAGGCCATCCTGCGAGGCGAGGTGAATACCGCGATGGGGAGTTTGTCTGTCACGGGTGCGTCTTGTGTCTCTTGGCATTTCTCTCTCTCTTTTTTTTTTGTTGGCTTAGTCGTCGTTAGTTTGTGGCTCCCAGAGTTTGACGAGGTCGGTGCGTCGAGCGTTGAGGTTCCCTGTGTCGGGATTTTCGAGCGTTTTGAGCGGTGGACCAAGTGTGACTTTGCACGTGGAATCGTTTGGGTATGCCTAGTTGGAAAACAACCAGTGGGTTTCGGAGATTCGGCATTGGCTTCAAAAGAAGCCACAAGCGTATACGCCTCCGTTCGTTTTATTTTCTTCGTTCGTTGTACTCTTGTAGACATGTAGGCCGTTGTTGCCACCGTGTATTCGAGGCTGTTACGATTGCATCGAAGTCGCCAGCCCATACATTTCGAGTTCCGATGGCAGCGCCGACTCGACAGGAGCTGTCTTGAAACTCAGTCATGGTAAAACGCAAATGTTATGCCATAGTACATTTGTCTTGGATTCCACTACAAACCGCCAGAAAAAAAAAGGTGAGGTGGTGAATCGAACGAATCATACAATGCATCACCGTGCGACCAATCAAACTCCATCGACAATATAACAATAGTCAAACTCGTCATCATCCTCCGTGTCTGTTGGTAGCTCAGGTTCCGAGTCGTAAACCTGCACCTTTTCATCTCCAACAACATCGACAACCTCGTCCTCGTCGTCATGCACGCAGCTTTCCCGACGCGCCCACTCGCGCTCCTGCCTGCGCACGCGCGCAAGGTGACGGAGGGATTTCTCCACTTCCTTCCACCTCTTCATGTACTTGTCCTTGCCACTCCTCCCGCTCAACAGTGGCGTATTCCACGACACGATCTGTTCAATGTTTGGCGCGACAGCCGAGAGGAATTCTGCGACGAGCGCAGGTCGCGTGATTTTTGAATCGGCGAGCCAAAGCGACTCGAGGGAGGTGTTCCGTACGCCGCCGCCGGGGAGTCGCGTCGAGGTCTCAGAGGCGACCGGCAGGACCGTCGCGTCCACGACGATGCCCAAGAGGGTAAGATTCGGACAATGCCGCAGGAGGGGTACCAACCCCGGCAAAGTCACCTTTGACGGAATCTCCCAACCACATTCGCGAATAGATAAATCGAGTGTTTCGAGGAGCGGCCACGCCAGAGCGATCTCCTTGATGGCTGCATTATCGAGTTCGTATGTACAAAGGGTTTCCAGTTTCAAAGACGTGAGACGTTTCAGTTGAAAAAGCGGTCGAAGGATGGTGATATTGATGATGTGTTTATCGTCGTAGTCTCTCCAGACCTGCATTTCGGAGATGTCGATCACGGACAGGTTACGATATGTAGGGTTGGATGCCCAGGTGGTGAACATTGCGTTATAATCAGCAGCGCAGGTTTCGTCATCGACGTTGAGATTGATTGTATCAACCGACGTGGACTGGATGAAGTTGAGGAAATGGAGAGCATGAGACATGGTGGGAGCAGAAAGCAACACTTCCTGGAGGGTAGGAAATCTGGTGCGGCCAAGTGCGGACTCGAGGTGATCAAGGGTGACCAAACGCAGATCCATACGAAGAATTTTCAAGTTCGGGAGTTGGGAGAGGTGCAAGACGCTATCATCTGGTAGCTCTGCGCAACGCAAGGTCTGAAGCTCCGTGAGCTGACAAAGCACCTTTGAGAACGTCTCCAAGGCCACATCGCCCTTTTGAAAAACAAAGTTGCGGAATGCCATAATTTGCTTGATGCGTGGACACCGAGAGGGCAACAAGGGCAGAACACTAAATGTGAGAGGGTTCGACATCAAATTATCTATGTCAACATGGACCACCGTTGGCTGAAGAAGATGCATCAAGAAGGGGATAGCCTCCCGTCGGTATTCCCCACAGCGGAAGTGCGCCAACCGAGGGAAGATAACAACCGGGGAGGGTGGTTGTGCAAGCGCCACATAAACGTTTATGTCTGTCGTGAGTTGACAATGTCGATCAAATTCCAGGCTTCGCACTCGACGTGCATAACGAAGGAAAATATCCCAGTCGGATTGCTGCATTGCACGCCTAAATGACTGGGGAATACGTTCATGACTTAGACCGCGCTCATGGAATATCTGCATCAAGGAAAAGACACACCAACTGCTTCCCGTTGACCACCCATAGATCATCTGGCATAGACTTGATGAGCCATAGCAGGTCATTAATCTCATTGTAGAGCACATTGAGAGCAGGCTCAAGGAAGTAGCGACAGGTCCTTGCGAGCCTCGCAAGGGTGCGACGGTCACGAAATTCTCGTGATTTGGGATCCGGTTTCAAAATTATAAATGCATGTTGAAAAATTATCGTCAGGATTTCGTCGATCGTGAGGCATCTATGCATGAGTCGTGAAGAAATGAAAACCACCGCCACTGCAAGAGCACAGTGTCGTCAGGGTGGGCCAGTGAGAAAGCGTGGTGTGAACCAGATACTCACATCATACACACGACAAATGGAAACCAAGCGCCGAAAATCCGGCAAGGTATGCTTTTAAGGTCGCCTTTTCGAGCGGAGCAGAAAAAAGAAAAGTGGAATTGCGTCCCCTTGTTGGGATGGCTGAACCAAAGTTACACGGGCCTAGTGTTTCCGCTCTACCACGGGCTGTGTTGGCATGGCTAATTGATGTGGCCGGTGATGGAGCGGTGAACCTACCATTTACTGGCGGCTGGTGCCTGGATTATGGCTGGCGGCTCCCGCCAAATTATGCCATTCGAACTGCAGAGCCAGTCCTGATAGCCGACAATTCCACACATGGCCAGAATGATGTCAATATGGCAGAACGTGTGTACTGCGTTTCCTCCATTCTTGTCTTAATTTTCCATAATCAGCCTGACCACTGGACATGGTTCTGTAGCGGCGTGGCTGGCGATGATGATATCGCAATGTTCAGTCATACAACCCCTCAATATGCGAATCATATTGCTGAATGCAGTAGGTCCCTCATGGGCGCCTCCTTGATACCCGTATAGGCTGTGGTGGTAACGCGCCGTGTTCAACCGACTTTCTGCTCAACACGTTGAAAGTTGACTGTCTGTCGTGCTTTAGAGTTTCGGTAGCGGGCACCTTCTTGTGCCACGCACGATCAATGTCCACATGGCCAGCCTCCACTTCAACACATGGAAATATACACGTTTTGCTAAAATATGCCTTGCTACAGCGTGCCTTGTCAAAACTCGGCTGTTTCCGCTGCTGCCGGATCTCGTGACAAGACGATTTACGCAAGGCACTGGCATGTTGAATGGAGTCCGTTTCCAGCCGACCATGTCACCGAGGCGTATCAACTTGCGTGCGGCGGCCTGCACCGGGTTTCAATGAGGGGTACCCTTCCAGCTTTAAGCCGATCAGCGGAGATGAATGTGGTGAGCGCGTTACCTGTTGTAGCGCATTCGTCGATAGAGGTTTGTATTGCGGCCATATCTAACAGAAATGCCAGGATTCGCGGCCATCCGAAGGAGTAGCCGGATCCAGAGAACTGCCTCAAAGCTTACCCATACCAAATGGCCATGTCTAGACGGATATGGCATTCTGTCCGTGCTTCCTGAAACTTTGGTGATGAGGGTTAATCTAGAGCATAGATGTTTGGTAAGTTCGTACTTCTTCATTCCCGGCGTTATCAGCGACAACGATATTGTAAAGATCACCACTTGTGCCTACTAGATAGAAGTGAAAGTAGTTGGGTGATAAGAGTCCAGCTAGCCTGAGCGCTAATCAACAAGTCGCCGAGGGAAAGTACGGATATCAAGAACGTCTAATTTAGGTGCAGCACATTCGCGAAGACGGACTCATTAGTAGCGCTAAACATTCTCGGCGCAGACCAGCTCCGACAAGCCCCGAAGATCTCAATCAATTCTGGCGTTGAACCCCTTGCGCTTGATCCGCCGATGCGGCCTATGTTCCAGAATGCCTGCATTTCAGCTCCAGTAGTAAGGATATAAGTAGGAGTGGAACATGTCTCCAAGTCAGAAAACTACTCGAAGCCTGAGTCAATGAAGCCTTGGTATGATTGTCGCAGATCCTATTCGACCCTTTCCCTGATGCCTACTGATGCGTGTCAATTTCCTAATCAGACTTTTGTACAAGCAGGCGTGGTTGCGATTGGCCGCTCCCAAAAGCTATTGTCGCAAGGGACAGGAAGGCTACCTTGGCAAATGAATCTGCTTGACAATCAAGTATGATATAACTCAGGTGCACCTGATCTTGTCAGATCATGACGAAGCAAGGCGGTGTGTGCGACAGTGGGAAAGATATAATTTCCGATCGGACGAAATAATCAGGTGGGTTCAAGGCGGAAGAAGGTTTGACTTGGGTTATGTCCTGAAGTAAACAAACATTGCATTTCCCAGGCTGCTCAAGTTGTCTTATGCACATCCTTGCCCCGACTAGTACATAAGGCACACCTAATCGATGCCTTATCCGCCTTGCAAATTGCCTCATATCTCTCCTTGCATCCAACTCATATCTCCTTTTTCACCCTCGCATTTAAACGCCTGTATGTGTTACGCACACGCTACTATTTACACGCATCCAATGCTGAAGTAAATCTGGTCAGGATCCTTGGGATGCTCCCATCATATTCCTTAAATAAGAATATGATTAGCGACGAGGCTAAGGGCTATCCGAATCCTCCTTCATCAGTCTGCATACTCTGGTGTAGAGATGACAATACCTCACCCGCCAAATTTCCACTGATATGAGTTTCAGAAGAATGGCTTAGGTCCACTGTTGTAAAGGACACAGGGAGGCGGACCGTGAAGTCGTCATCATCGTCTATGGGGCCATCTGAGCGGGATGGGAATGACCCGTCGGATGAACTCAAAATGACGCGGTACACATGTGCGATTATGCCGAGCAAATCGCACGCAATCGATGGCGATGCGAGCTATGGACAGTCTCCGTAAAGGATTTTCCTCCTGACCGTGACAGTAGATCCTTCACCGGTGTTTTAAGTAAGGTCCCCACGTCAGGTCACGTGGATTAACGAATATATTACAAGTGCAAGGGCAAAAGTGCGGTTTCTCCTCTGCACGTCTGGTGCAAGAAACAGGAACTTTGGACAGGTCACGTCCCTAATAGACTCGGACTTCATGCACAATGTGCCTGGATATCGATGAAAACAAGGTGTCAAATATTCTGCATTACCAACAACATTCCCTTGCCGTTATGCGGTAAAACTACGGTTTGACGAAGTCAGGATAATGTTCGTAAGTTATTGTCACCATTAGTAGTAATAACGTTGGCAGTGCTCGAACCCAGGGTCGTAAGGAGTGCAGGGGTGCGGGTAGTGAAGTCGTCGTCGTCTGTCTCGGACTCTGATGGGAGTGATCCGTTGGGCGAACTGAAGATCACTCGGTACAGGTAAGTGACTATGACGAGCAAGTCGCACACGATCAACGCTAGAGCCAACTGTGCGATTGCTTAGCCGCCGTGAGGGGAGCATAGAATGTGTGGGATCCGCGTACCTCCAATTCAAAAGATATATATCCAATGATCTGAGTTGAGTTACCGACCAATTGACAAGTTGCATGAAACAATGAAGCCGCGGAAATGAATGCACTCGACGAGAACAAACATAAAATCATCCGGCGCTGTCGCCGAGGAAGCTTGATTTTCCACAGAAGCTTTAGAGAAATAATCACCAGGGCGGCATCCGAAACAAAGTCGGCTAATAGCAAAGATGATAAGATATCGATAAATGACGTAGCGTTGTCAACCACCTACATATCAGCTCGAACAAGACAACCGAGACTGGCAGGACACACATAGATTGCACATCTTCTAGCGGTGGTATAGAGACCACGTTCGAGTCCGTGTTACACCACCAGATTTTCAGTGCAATCAGACATGCCCAGAGAGCTGTGAATACATATGGCATGGTGTGTACGACCTTGCGGAGGAACGACGAAGGTGAAATAATTCGGAGTGTGGAGTGCAGCAGGCTCATGCGCACCGCCCTACTCAAACAACACTCGTTGAACAATTTGTAATGTACGCCGTGGCCAGAGTCACTCACCATACTGTACTTGTGAAACCGGTTGTCACAAGCCACTGTGAAGTAGTTGCCGAATCAACATCAGCTATTCGTCGAGTCTCGTCAGTTCTTGGACTGACACCCAAGCAGTGAATGTGTCTTGCCAGTTTCAGTACTAACGAGTAGCGTAACGACGAAAATCGTCCCGCAGGCGGCGGCTACTGCCGCCCACAAATCCTCCCACCACAGTCGTCGTATCTGCAGTCTGAAAGACAGTCGAGCCAGGGTAAGCATTATTGCCAAGCCGTCGACGACACTAAATGCGATTGGAATTACTATTGGACTGATGGATGAGTAAGTGCAGCGGCCACGATCAGGAACTCACCAGAAAAAGCCAGAGCGTCGACTTTCTTCGCTGGCATACTCGTGAGCTTTCAAGGTAGATAGGACAGCAGCAGATCTGTATTGAAGGTTTAAATACCTTGCCTTGTGAACGTGTGTGGTACGATACGTAACGGCCAAGTTAAGTTGCATGAATGGATGGGAGTGATGAATAATAACTTGATTCAGTGCCCGTGGTTGGCCGGCAAAAGACTCGGAGTTGCATTTGTAGCCGGCTATCAATCAGGCCTGGAAAGGGAGATATCCAGGACCATTATGGAAACGAGTCAAATGGCATGGGAGTGATGAAGTAAGGATGTTTCCAGTAGAACTTACTGTGGAAGTAGGGTTCGACGCATAAGTACTCAGTGACGAATATAACCTATGTCAAGACGTGTCATTCAGGACTCAGAATGATGATCGACCCTGAAAACTTTGAGAACGTTGGACCTAACAATCGCATGTGCTAAAGACTGTGTCTGCAACTGGCTGGACGGACACATGTGGATTCTTGCTGAGCATCAAACATTACTCACGAATAAACGAGAAATGCAGCAATTACCATCGTACAATGTCATGCATTCATTGAGACTTGTCAGAGAGTCCAAATCCTACATGATGAGTATCAGATAACTTGGTCAGGGTCTGAAGCTGCGCCGTTTGTGATACCCACGAAATGTATTCCCACCACACGGAGTTCATTACTGCAAGATGCTTAGATGGGAATGATCACCATGACCAATTATAGAGTCTGTTCGTTTGACCTGCCAGTGAGTGAGGCAATGTACATTGGAGTTGTGATCACACTGACTCGGGCCGCTTGCCCAATATTTGGACTCGGTAAAGTCCGGATATGGAAAGTAGAAAGACGGAATGAGGGCTCCGATTATGGCAGTTAGTATGTAGTAGTACAAACCGGCTCAATTACATGTGGCTGAGCTGTTGGTTGCTGATGAAATGAGACCCCCCTGTGCATCTCCATCCACCACTTTGCGCTACCCATGGATATCCCATCGGGCAACGACCCGATCTTTGCAGCCTCTGCTGCATTTCGTGTTCCCTTCGCAGCCTCTGAGCCTCCTCCTGCTGTTTCCGCTTCAATTCGGCCATAGCACACTCCCGA
This sequence comes from Boletales sp. KT-2023b, assembly GCA_038089675.1. NCBI lineage: Eukaryota > Fungi > Basidiomycota > Agaricomycetes > Boletales > Boletales sp. KT-2023b. Next base: position 71,772 of record JBBPLE010000056.1, read on the forward strand.
GCAGCCCTCACTTCCGCTTCACGCTTCCGAGCAGCGTCTAATTCGCGTTGTATCTTTTCTTGCATCGCCCGGTCTGCGGCGGCGGCCTGTTGTTTGACGCGCTCGAGCGCGTCTGCTCGCATCTTGGCTCGCTCCTCCGCGCGTCGCTCCGCATCACGCGCCTGATTCAACTCCCGTTGGAGCCTGCTTTGCTCTTCCTTTGCACGTCTCTTTCTTTCTTCCGCAGCTTGTATGTCAGCCTGTAATTGATTCCAAATCTCATCAGAGACGCCTGCGTCTCGTTGGGCATTTGCAGTAGAAGATGGCATCCTTGATTGCGCTCCGGACACACCCGAGTTAGGCTGGGTGGGTTGGGTGGGTGGAGCTTGCTGTCTCGGGGCCCTTTGTTTACCGCGTTGCTTTGCAGATTGTTCGTTCGAAGGTGTTTGCGGAGGTGATGGCTGGGGCCCGCTTGGCGACTTAGACGATGGTCGCAATGGTGGAGCCAGAGGCCTTGGGGTGTTGGAAGGAGGGGATCGCTGTGGCGGACGCGGAGGCTTTGGGGTGCTAGAAGAAGAACGCGGTGGTGGCGGCGGAGGTGGACGCTTTGAAGTGTTAGGAGATGAAGGAGGCGGCGGCGGCGGTTTCGATGACTGAGAAGAAGAGGAAGAAGCGGTAGGTGGCGGTGGCGGCGGGGGACCGCTGAGGCTTGCAATGGGTGGGGGTGGGGAATTCGCAGTGCGGCTGCTAGGGACGCCAAGCCTATCTCGCTGCTCCTTGAGCATGGTTCGCATGATATCGATGGCCTCTGCGGCAGTAAGGGTTGCCGTTCCGCCGCCGGATGCAGCGTTTGCAAATGCTTGCTGGAACATCCGTTTTCCAAGCGTCTTGATATCGCGAGCGTTTCCCCAGGACGCTAGGACGGCCATGCGTGCGATGGTGGTTCGCATTTCTTGGTAGTCGGTGGTGTTTGAGTCTGAAATTTCAGCGACAACGATGTTGTCCTTGCGAAGGTCCTTGTCGAGAAGCGTCAGACACTGTTCGGCAGTCATATTGTGGAAGTGTATCTCCTCCGAGAAGCGGCTCGCAAGGCCAGGGTTAACCCCAAGAAGCTTGTTCATCTCGCCATCGTACCCGGCGATAATGATTACCAGCTTGTTCATGTACTTCTCCTTCGTCATGATATCAACGATTTCATCCATCGCTTCCTGCGCGAAATGACCCTGGCTCAAACGGTATGCCTCGTCTATGAATAGCACCTTTCCAAGCGCCTTATCGAAGAGTTTCCTCGTCTTGGGACCAGTGTGCCCCACATATCGACCGACCAAATCAGTTGCAGAACACTCGATCACGTCTTTAGAGGACAAAAACCCCATATCGTAGTACACCTGACCAATTTTTCGTGCGGTTGTTGTTTTCCCGGTGCCTGGATTGTCGCCGAGATGTCAGCACGTGTCCGAGCGATACACGGGCCTGCTTACCAGGTGGCCCCTTGAAAACAAAGTTGCTCGGGATCTGCTTTCGCATATCGAGCCCTTGTGCCTTCATCGTTTGTGCAATCTTCTGGTACTTGTCCAGTTTCTGGATGACTTCGTCGCACCCTATGACGTCCTCGAATAATTTGGCCAGGTTGGCGGACGCGTTTTGATTTCTGTCAAAGTCGGGGTCGATATCCTGGGGTTCGAAGACGACGTCGGACCGTTGTTGCGGAGGCACGGACGCCATCCGCTTCTGATATCGGTCCTTCGCAAGGCCAAGCACGTTCTCCACCTCGCCTGCGTTACCAAAGTTGGGACGATCTTTCATGCGACTCAAAAGCTCGCGAGCGACTTGTTTTGCATCGTCGGTTGCGACGAGATCCTGCTTCTTAAGCTTGTGGTCAAAGATGTCCATAAGCTGTGATTCAGTGAAATCTTCGAAATTGAACGCGTTCTCGATCCCAAAACGGCGGGCGAGACCCGGATTGACATTCTACACAGGGGCAGCGTTAGAAAAGAAGATACGAAATAGGGGAGACATACCTGGAACATCTCCTCCATCTGTTCCTTGTAACCGAGAAGTAGCACACACCGATCTTCGCCAGGCACGCTTTGGATCTCGGCCACGATGGTATCGATAACCGTGGTTTTGAATGAGTCTTGCGAGCTACTCTTGCCACTGTACAACATATATGCCTGACGCATCCGTTGGCGCACATTTCGGTTGAAGTTGACTCGAACTAACCTCGTCGATCACGAGCACCTTGCCTCGCGTGCTATCCAAAATTGCCTTGGTGTTCTTTTCTGAATGCCCCAGATAAGCGCCCACAAAGTCCGCTGGGTTCTTAACGACGACTGAAGACGACGCGTGAGTTCATTCGCCTGCTCACGATGACCTTCTTACCTTCTCCGTTGCTCAGGAGACCCAGATCTGCAAGCGCCTGACCGTACAACTTGGCGACGGTCGTCTTCCCCGTACCCGGCGAACCAAGGAACACCCTGTTCAACGACATCTGCAGCGGCTCCTTTTCGTCTAGCTCGCGGAAGTAGTTGGTCTCCACGAGCGTAAAGAAATTGCCCACGGCCTCCTTGACCGAAGCGAGCCCGACCATACCCTGCAGCTCTTTCCAGGCTGCGTTGTTTGGAATGACTTGCGAAGGATCGGGGCCGATCAGGTCTTCTTTCCCCATGTAGAAATCGTCAGCAGGGGCACCGGCCCGACGGGCTTTCTCGACACGCTCCGCGTGACGTTCGCAGACCCTCGCAAACATGTTTTGCAATGCGCGCGCGTTGCCAAAGCCAGGTACACCCCGGCCGCGTCCGAGACGTCGGACAGCAATGCGGCCGTACAGGCCGCGAATGCCGTCCTCGATGACCATTCTACCCTGGTACCGCTTGAGAACAAAGTCCTCGAGCATCGTCATGAGTTCCGCGTCCGTATAGTCTGCAAACTGAAGTCTGTACGGGACGCGACTCGGCAAGCCAGGGTTATGCTCAAAGAACTTCTCCATCTCCTTGTTATACCCGGCAAGAACGAAGATGAGCGTTCCTACCCTGTTCTCCATCTCGGCGAGCAGAAAGTCCAAGACTTGTTTTCCAGACTTGTCATGCTCGCTAACGAGTTGATAGGCCTCGTCAATGAAGATGGCACCTCCGCCAACTTTCAGTGCGTCATCGATCATACTTTGAGCCCCCTTGACACCTTCGTACGACAACTTGGACCCCGTCGTCTCTAAAAACGCGTCTCCAGGCAACACTTTGATGGATTCCAGAAATTGAGCATACAATCTGGCAACTGTCGTTTTACCTAGCGTGGAAGAACAGGAACGTTAGGCACGAATAGACGTGGTGATTGCACCTGACCTGTTCCTGGATTACCAAGCAAAACGAGATTGAGGCGCTCCTTGTTCAGAGCAACACCCTGACGGTTCATCGTGTCGATTTTAGCCTTGATTCTCAGAATCTGTTCCTTGACTTCCTCGAGCCCTGTCATGTCCATGATTTTATCGATAGCGGCGTTCTGTATGCCGTCAACGCGCTTCTGGTATTCCCACTTGTCTCGAGCGGGGGACGGCATCGAAGGACGTAATGACGCTGACATCTGTGGATTAGTAACGCCCCCATTACCGGTATTCTGGGGAGGATATGACGTGGGAGGGGTAGAAGGAGGCGATGTGTTTCCAGTTCCTGACGAAGACGACCCCGGTGGCTGAGACCCAGGGACGCTCGCCTGTTTCTTGGCGTTTTGCACCTGCTTCTTCGCGTTCTCAATCTCCTTCATCTTTTTCTGTCTCTCGTCCTCCCTGTCTTTGGCAGCTTGGATATCCGCCTCTTTCTCTCTCTCCAGCTGCAGCTGCGCCTCGAGTAGCGCCATCTCGACCTCGTGCTGACGTCGGTCAGCCTCGCGTTTCTCTTGGGCTTCCAGGTCGAGCTTGGCTTGCTTCTCGAGACGCTTCTGCTCCTTCTCACATGCCGCACACGTATCTGGCTTAGGCTGCAGGCACTTCCACTTCAACGTGTGAGTATTTGCCTGACATCGTGCACTGAAAACATTGTTGCAAGGCATCGTGGTATGGACGTCCGGTTGACCTGGTTTCGTTCGGATAGGATGACACCTCTTGGGACAGGTATGGATCTTGCAATTGAGCAATGCGCCACTGCACCGAATACGTGAGGTTCCAAATGCAACGCAAAAGATGATCCAGAGTCCCACCATGGTTCGGTACAGCCACCATCTGGTACAAGACTTTCAAAATCGGCAGGAGCCTTGATCAAAGTGGTGGTCTTCGGATGCCGCTCGCATTTGACAGGAAACCCATCGTATATATGATTTCCTTTTTGCAAGAGACCAAAAAACTTTGTCCACAAATCCCCAGCTGCCTTGGAAGATTTGAACGTGTGCGAATTACCAATTAGGATCAGTCCATCGCGGGCTCGGGATATGAGAACGTTTAGGCGTTCGGGCGAGCTCATGAACCCAATGGCGCCCTGAGAGTTCGATCGAGTCAAACTCGCTACCACGATATCGCTCTCTTCGCCTTGATAATTGTCTAGAAATAGACGTAATGAATGCGTGGTCCGAAGACAAAGAAAAATTGCACCCACCAATGGTCGCTAGACGGATACGGGTTTTCTGAGTTTTCGCAGCTGGCGCTGGCGAGGACAATAGTCCGGCACGCTTGAGTTCCCCAGCATCCAATTCGTTCATGATTGCATCGGCGTCTTTTCTAAGAGCGTCACGAAGAGCGGACAATTGCCCCAAATACGGTGTCAGGATGACGATGTTCTCGCTCCCGTAACCTTGCTGTATAAGATAGTGAACTATCTTCATAACCATATCCACCTCAAACTGATTTCGCTTCGAAGTCGGCGCACCACCATCGCCACGATCAGCAATTCGTTGCTCGTCATCCTCTGGTTGAGCGTGGTTCACGAATACCACGTTAGTCTGGATACCACGGATGTCGTCTCTGTTCCGTGTCTTTGGGGCATCAGTAAGCCCGGGGTATGTTAGGGCGCGAATAAGAGCAGAAATCTCGGGACGCATGCGATGCTGGGCTATGAGAGTCACGTGCGGGAAGCCCTTGATGACGAGACGTTCGAACAAGGACCTGTTCAAGTCATATCCGGTCCTTTTCTCGACCGTCAGCTCGTAGTTGTTTACTTTTGGTCGAAGCTGCCTGCCGACGAAACCGGGTTCAACAAGGAACAAAAGTGATGACGATAACTCACTTGTGATCCCCGATCAGAATCATGTGGTTCGTTTCTCTCCCAAGTGCCGTGATGACGTGACTTTCTAGGATCTCGCCCGCTTCTTCGACGAGCAGTACCCCGGGGGAAGCGGCACGGATCTCTTCGGTAAACTTTGCTGCTCCAGTCGTCGTACAACCAATGACACGTTTTTGCTTGAGAGTTGCAATGCTTGATTCACTAAACTTGCGTGCAAGCTCGTCTTGACATTCATCAAAGTCCCTCGCACGTCTCCAGATATCGTCGACTATGCTCCGGCGGATCGCCGTTTTCCATTCCACCAACTTCTGTTGGCGTTCTGCGTAGGGCATGGACCATATCTTCGAGGCATTCTCGACAACGGGGTCATCTTGCAAAATCCCAGCATTCTTCCCTTGGGACCACCGAGAAATGAGATATGTTGCGTCGATGGGTTTGTTATTATCTCCCATGAGGACCATCCCATCGTCGGGCTGTGGGACCTGGAAAGCAACAAAGTAATCCCAGTCTTCGAACTCGATGTACGTGAGTATGTCCTCCCAGGCTATGTTAGACGAAAGAAAACTCCTGAATTTACTCTCGAGCTCGTCACGTAAAAACTCGTCTCTTATCTTCAGGTTGTCGATGATGGTCCATTCAGCGTTCGAACGGTGGTACTTCTCCCTGGTCTGGTTGTTCAGACTAAGCTGAGAAACTGCAGCGTTCGCACGCCCTCCGAGACGCACGATGTTCGGTTGGGGAATGCCGATCTTTAACAGGTCTTCAAGAAACTGATCGAGTGCATGGTTCGTGTAGCAGACTACAAGAATCGTCTGTTCGGTGAAATCGTGAAGTGCCTTGGCGAGGAGCGCTCCTATAAATGACTTTCCAGTCCCTGCATGTTCGCCCAGTTACCAAGGGCGACGCAACGTATCAGGACGGACGTACCAGGAGGACCTTGTATCAGAGAAACCCTCTGATTCAGGCCCGAAAGGAGCGAGTCTGCCTGCGCATGGTCGAGGATGATCGGGGTTGGGGTCTTGAGTAGCGGTTGAAGGTCCATTGATAAATTTCGAGCCAAAGGAAGGGTAATCTGGGATACACTAGAAGCCGGGCTTGCGATGGGATTCCCGTCCTCCCAAAACAATATCTCCTCCGCCAAAGGAACCAGTTTCATCGACTGAAGAACCTTGAGCACAGGCTCAAACGCATATATGGCCGTGTTCGTCTGAACGAGCTTAACTTCTTTCGCTCCATGGAGTGTTAGAAGCGTCTTGGTAAAGCTAGCCTCTCCGTAGACCCGAATGACCACAGAGGGGGGTTTCTTTACCAACAACTCTTCCAAGCGAAGAATAGTCCCCAGGGCCAGAAGCTGGCCATCAACAATGAGGCATACCATCGATTGATGGCTGAGGAATTTTGAACCGCGCGGATCCTTTTTGATGAAATTCATCCGATCGCCATCCTTGACATTGTGGAATATCTTGAACTCTTGGTTGCAGCGTAGGATGATCCCCTGTGGACTTCGGGTCTTGCGATCATCAGACCCAGTATAGACACCCACAAGGGTCAAGCCCTCGATAACAGTGCCGCGCTGCCTCTTCTTGCTATTCTTGTTGAGGAGGGGCTGAAGTTCTTCCTTCATTTCGGATAGCATATCTTCGCGTAAGAGGCGGAAGGTGTTATCGAGGTAATCTGCAGTACGAGTCTCCTTGGTGTTGGGGTCGTCGAGCAATGAGGCGTGTCTATAAAAAGCCCTCTTGGTGCATTTGACCTCGTCCGCAGTGGGAACGATAGAGATTTCACGAAAATTAATGAAATCATTGTCGTGACGGCCACCAGGGCCCGATGGTGTGGCGGCAGCGGAGGTGACGGAGGTGGTGGAAATGATCTCTTTAATGAGGATTCCTGCGGCTTTGGTCTCGGGGTGGTCAGAGCTGGTGAGCCTATCAAGGATGGAGGGCATCTTGGCGCGTTCGCGGTACACAGATGTGTCCTTGTTTTCCATCCTCAATAGATGCGCAAGGAGCTTCGCAAAGACACATTCGGCGTCCTTGTTCAGGTTTCCCTTTTCAAACTCCTCGCAGAACTTGTTCCAAAAGATGGGCGGTACAAGGATAGATTCAAGAACGGTGTTGAGTAAGTCCGCCGCGTCTGCGGCACGGAGGAGATAACGGATGACTTTGGAGCCAAGGTCGTTCATGAACGTTGCCTTCAAGTCGTGGCGCATAGCATGCTGCACTGCAGAACATCCGTTTTTCTTTTCGACGATTTCGCTGACGCAGGCTGCGGGATCGTCTTGTAGGCAAAGACCTTCCAGAAAGTGGGCCTCCAGGTGTCCGACTTCTGTAGACCCACGAAGAATATCTTGGAAGCGTTTCTTCAGCTGGTCTTGACGATTCATACCAACTGAGAGGTTCTGATATGTAAAAAGAGCTCAGTAAAAGATGGCGCTCGGAGTAGGATGTGTCCAAACGAGACGAGCAACCTGCAATGAGGCAGCTGGGATGCCGGGAACGGCCGAGAAGGATCTTCGTTACACAGAATTGGAAGGTTGGTAAGTCCACCCAAAATTCGCGCATTCAATACGATCAAAAATACGTCGCACACACATGGTGGAGGTTAATGGACGCATAGGCAGGCATAATCATGATGGGCTACGGCTTGTGGTCCCTGACCCATAGCCTTGGACTGTCAGTCAGGCAACAACACTAGTAAAGCAGACATGGACTCACCCTACGACAACGAAAGTGAATGGAGCCGAACAGTTCATAGTATTGAATTCACACGAACCTCGTTTAGAGTCAGCGATGTGGTCGATCATGCTAGTATTAGGTCCCGATACTTATCGCGGTACTGTGGCAAGTGTATGATATACAACATCGATCGCATGCATTATCTTTATCAATTTGCAAACACTCGAATCTGAGCGCCTGATATAGGAGGAGTACTAGCATCACTCTTTGGAATGCACATAGTATCTGCATGGAGAGGTGGGCGAAGCGCTTTGCGCTGCCGTAGTGTTGTCTGACGTTGGTAAGCTTCACGTACATTGCCCCCTACTCAACGCCGCGGCATCATCGAGAATGTGCTGCCACAGCATCTGCAAACCGTTGGAAATGAACGCTTCAAACGAGTGAACGGAATGTTACGTTCACGATAGCGAATGCATCCGATTGGCCGACTGCCCGAAATCTCCTCAGACAGTTAGTAGGTTTGTCAGCTGATTTTTCAAACTAACCAAACGGGGCACCATTTCGATGCTGAACGACTTGCTTAATCCGCTGATGCATATGCTCGACACCGTTATTTCATTTCCATATTTTGTTCACTTCTTCTATTTGCTGGACTCAGTCCGGGGTCTCTGCACAAACAATCAAATTGTCAGCTGATATTGGTGACTGCCAGGATCAATTGTAACTACTCTGTGCTGACTGCAAACCATGGGAGAGGCAATGAAGGTTGTTCACATTCACCTGAATGTAAGCTTCAGCAGTCACAGGGGTTCTATTTTCTAGATATGGTTAGGCAGCTGAGCTTGTTGCTCTAATTACCCAACATGCCAAGCCAATCAGATTTGATTATATAATTTCTATGAAAAACTTTTGGTACTGCATGCTGTTGGTTGCATCTGCATCCATAAGAAGGTTTACCAGTGCATGCTCCCTGAACTCTGTGAACATTCACCAACCAGCAGAACACTGCATCCTGGACTTAGAGGAAAGTTTGGCAAACAGAAATATTTCCTAAAACAGTCAAAACTCTACATGATCTAACCCAATATACTTAGATGCACTTCATGGCCTGGTTGCCAGGTGGCATACTAATCTGGGCATTAATTGTTTATGTTGTTGTTCTTGAATGCTTTTACCCAGTAGTGTTACCACTGAAGCAAAGTTAAAATGACTTGGAAAGGGCCATCTATGCCATGCAAGCACATATTTTCTTCAAGTAAACTTACACTAGATGTTGACCCACACTGTTGTGCCTTTGGCACAATCATCCTAGTTTTTATAGACAGTTGTTCATATACACTCTTGTGCCTTTGACAAAATCATTTGAGTTTTCATTGAAAGATTCAAGTTCTATAACTTTTTGAACCTTTAAACTATATATTACAAAATCTATAGTACAAATCATATTTTCAAGTTTCTAAATACTTTATTCCAAACTATATTTGTCACTTTGGTATTTCCTGGGTTTTCTGCATCATCAGGAAACAGAACTTTGTGATGAAATCTACACAATTAGTTAATGTAACTACTACTGTAAACTACATAACTAATTAACTAAAGGAAAGTATAACTAATGATTTACTAACTACTAATCATTGGTATTGATCACTATTGATTAATCCTAATGATCACTACTGATCATGCTACTACTAACCATGTTACTACTGATCACTCTTATAAATCATATAGACTCATACTTACTGCAGATTGCACAATTGACTGTGCATGATATCATAGCTTACCGAGCACAACTGTGCATGTCATCTGAGTTAACATTCTTCAAGAATAAGCTCAGGTTGAATTGCTAATATAAATACAGTCTGAAATTTAGTAGATAAACTAGTGCAATAAGATCTTCTCTTTTGCTCTCTCACTTCTCTCTTCAATCTGGTGCTCACCTGAGTACTATTACTCTACCAAGTCTAAACTCTGCTCAACAGTAAGTCTCATACTGTAAATTCCCTTACTTGTTGTACTGTGCACCCAAAAGAGTACATGACATGCTAGCCACATTATAGTCACTACTTTTTTACTTTGATGTTTCTAGGATGAGTACAACATGAAAGGGCCACATAGAGTTGACCATGAGAGAAAACAGGTGACTTCAAGTTCAGCCCAACATGCTTCAGTGTTTGACCTCAAGACTTGTTGATGGTCATTGCATAGGCCAGATGCACAGGAAATTGCAATTAATGAAATGGAACAGGAGAATCCTCCAAACCACTATCAAGGGCCATCCTAGGAATAAAGACCACATTGTCATTGCCTTCCCTACCCAACACATGACACTCCAGGATTCATGGAGTGGATCTGATAAGCCTCAATTGAGTACCATTGTAGAGATCATGCAGAGGATCCAGATTGCACAACAACATGAGTGGAGCACCATTCTTGAGCTCCAAATGGTGAAGGGGAAATCCAGAGGGGTTGAAGGTATGCAATACTTCTGGCTGAATGTAGTCATAATCTCTTTCAATAACAGAATCTGCACTAAGATAGGTCATCTTCTCCTGAGGTTCCACAGAGTTGAGGATGGTGGAGTTGATCTCATGGACCTGGACATTCCTGGGAGCAAGGATAGTGTGATCCAAAAAGTACTGATCAAGAGGGGGTTTCCAGCAAGGAGCTCAGAGTAAATGGCATTGATAAGAGATGGCATGTCATTGCCACAGTGCATATGGTCAGGAAGGACCACATCTCCATCAGTAACACCAATGTGAAGGAGTTGCTGTGCCCAGTCATCAGATTCAGGATCTTGGCCAAGACACATGTTTTGAATGAGATAGTGGATAGACATGTTTGCCCAAAGATTGGAGTGGGTAAGAGTAGCAGGAACAATCTGTTCTCTGGAGCCATGCTGGATGACAGGAAGAATTTGTTTGAAGTCTCCACCAAACAGGATAGTGATTCCTCCAAATGATAGGTCTTTATTAAGAAGATCATGCAAAGTGCAATCCACAGACTCCACCACATGATGATGCTGAGATCCTGCTTCATCCCAGATAATGAGAGATGCCTGCTGAAGGAGCTGATGATTGAGGTCATCCTTTTTGATGTTGCAGGTACTTTGTTCATGGCAGGGATTAGGGATCTTGAAGCATGAATGTGCTGTATGACCACCAGGAAGAAGAAGGAATGCAAGACCAGTAGATGCAACACATAGGACAATCTCTCCTCTTGCATGAACAGCAGCAGCAATCAAGTTGGCCAGATATGTCTTGCCACATCCACCACCACTATGAAGGAAGAACATGGATCCATTGGAGTTGATGACACTATTCATGACTGTATTGTAGAGAGTTCTTTGTTGGGGATTCAAGGTAGGGAGGCCTCTGTCCACAAATGCTTGCCACTCTTGTCTATCATATGCTCTTTATTCATTGATAAGCTGATTCCCCTGCTGTTGATTCCAGTTACCCTGTGGTCTAGGCATGGATGGGTAGTCCTGCAAGTTCTTGCCATGTCTCCTGAGGTCTTGGGCTATGAGATGCAAGCCATAATCATAGACTTGGTCCTGGATAGGCTCAGGAATGTGGAGGGTATGAATGAGATAGTGTTGAAGATCATCACAGAGATTGTTTTTAGATGCCTCCTATAAGTGATCAGGGTCCACAGGAGAGCAATGGATCAGGATGATGACAAACAAACAGCACAATTGATAGCCCATGCTATAATGAACAGCCTCCTGGAGACACAACAACCATTCTCTATCATCTTGCAAAAGACCATGTGCATGACAGGCCTCTTTGAAGGAATCATGGAGATGGCCATTGACTGTCTGAAGATCCTCACAGGAAGTAGCCCCTACAAAGAGAAACCATTAGCTCCAAATTATCTATAGATTATAAGAGATCTCACCTTTGACCACAGTAAGCAAAAGACACAAGTAAAAGGCCTCTCCAGCAGTGGCAGGAGTAGAGTACATGCGTCCAATGGCCTTATATCTTTGATGAACCTTCCATACAGCTTGTTGCTTATTCCAAACAAACCTCTTGGGGAACTCCTGATAGAGATAGTTGTGTGCACCAGCAGCAATGAGATCAGGATCCTGGTTTACTTTGAACCATCCAAGTAGTTGAGTGTCCTTGGCATTGTTGACTACCTCCTCCAAGTTGGCTTCAGCATGAAAGACAGCATTTTGCCTGTCTGAAAGATGAACTGGAAGACAATAAATGGCTGGCCATTCCATATGCATGGGAAATTCAAAGATGTTGTGACATGCTTGGGTAGAGGAGATACTGTATATCTGGCATCAAGATAGGAGTTGTTATGATTCACTTCTTTTCTTGTTTATATGATAGACCAGCCCAACCTGGTACCTTTCACTTTCTTTAGAGTGCTCTAGAACATACAACGTGTTCATCACACACCTTTCATTTCCGTTTTTCTATTCTTGTTATCTATGCTTCTATTTCTTATGGAAGGTTCTATCTTCAATCGCTTAGTAATGAACCTTCTATGACCTTCCATTAATTTCCATTCCTTACAGTACTTAAGCTGTTGTTCTACTCAATGTATCCTCAGCTTAATCCTACTCAATCATACCTTGATCTCTTTGAATCCTTGACCTTTTTTGTCGACTTCATTGTCGGACGACTCCCTTGAACTCCTTTGTTGACCTCATTGTCGGACGACTTCCTTGAACTCCTTTGTCAACCTCATCATCAGACAACTCCCTTGAACTCCTTTGTTAACCTCATCGTCGGACGACTCCCTTGAAACTCATTGACAATGATCATCAACTGAATCTTTGACCTTCTAGCAAGCTCTCTTGTCCAAATACCTTGAACCCTTGACCCCACAGTTAGTTCTTTGAGCCTATGCTCATTCCTACCCAGACCAAGCATAACAAAAGGACTAAGCTACTCTTTTGAGCTACCACTGCTGTAGTCTCTCACCATTTCCTCCCCTTGAACACCAGGAGCCCTTGAAAGGGCACTACGATGCTCTTATCAAGTCCCCTCAGAATCTCCCCCCTCCACTGAACACTCTGATGAGGAAACCTTTGTCCCTGCCCCAGACGTCTCTCTCAGGGAACCAACACCACCTCTTCCCACCCCCACCATAACCAGACCCCTCCTCCTCCCTCCCCAATCCTCTACTCCCATTCCCCCTCGTCAGTTTGTCCCCTCACATCCACTTCCCCCCTTCCTCCCCCCACAACCACCTCATCCCACCATGACATCAAAACCAGTTGAACTTCGCATCAGCACCCCCGAAAACTTTGATGGTGACTATGCCAAAGCCACAACCTGGTTGGACTCCATCTGAACCTACCTCCTTGTCAATGAAGAAGTCTATACCACCGACACCAAGAAAATCACCTTCACCCTCTCATATATGAACAAAGGAGCTGCCTTTACTTGGGCCTCCTCTTTCCAAAAAGCCACTCTCAGTGCAAACAAAGGTTTTGGAACCTACATGGACTTTATTACAGAGTTCAACACCACCTTCAAACACAGAGACACCACCACCCTCTCCATCACCTGGCTCTCCTCTATCAAGATGGAAGGAAAACCCTCCCTCTCTGACCTCACCAAGTACATCTCTGATTCCAAAACCATGTCCAAATCAGCAGGATCACAGATCAAAACATCCTCATCAGATACTTCTCCACCAGCATCTATGTCAAACTTATGCATCACATTATGTCCATGGATACCATCCCCACCAAAATCGATGAATGGTATGCCAAAGCCACCCACTTCCTCACTCAATGGGGAAGAGCTGATGATATGGCAAAACAAGGCAAGACCAACTCCCCTTACCATTCGTTCTCCTCCTCCTTCTCCTCCCGCCCCCAGAAAGACCCTGACACCATGGATGTTGATGCTATTAAAGTATCTAAGTTGACCCCAGAAGAATGCAAACGCTGTATCACCAAAGGACTCTGTTTCCGCTGCTGAAAGCCTGGACACCTCTCAGGCGACTGCCCCCACTTCCCTTCCCAGCCGAAGAAAACCGGAGAAAGGAAGGTTAGGAAAGTTGAAGAAGTCCCAAGAAGAGTAGAAGTTAAGGACGATGACGAAGAAGAAACTGTGGCAAGGATCTCCTTCATTCCTTTCAATGAGGATTTTTAAAACAGAGACCTTCCCCAATGCAAGGCTCTCCCTCTTTTACGTGTACTCCTGTACTTGTATCATCGATTACCAAGCAATCCATGCAAATCCCCATTGAAATCATTGAACCATCGCACTTGAAAGCCATTGGAACCCATGCTCTCATTGACTCTGGAGCGCAAATCTCTTGTATTGATTGGGACTTTGTCCAAAAACATTGTCTCCCAAAAGAATGACTCCCCTCCCCCATTGCTGTCAAGAACGTTGACCAATCCTTGAACAAAAACAGTCTTATCTGCTTTTCCACCATGCTCTATGTCCACATTGGACAACTCATGCATTGTGTCACATTCTACATCCTCAACTGTGGAAAGGAGAACATAATCCTTGGACTCCCCTGGCTTAGACAAGCCAACCCCACCATCAACTGGATCAAGCAAGAGCTATCCATCTCCCTTGACTCCGACCAATCCCAGGAGTTATACTACAACCATACCAAACCAGCCCCCACCCCCCAGACACCAACCGCTCGCCCACCCTGACACGTACAAGTTGACTCCATCTGGGATGGACACCTCTATGACTACATGAAGAAGGATACTGAAGCCCAATACCTCCTATGAGCCAATGACAACCGAATCATCAATCGAATCATGCGTCACAGATCTTGCGTCATTCCCTCAGCCACCATTGCCAAACTCACGATGTCCACAGAACTAGCTATGGCTGCTGAAAAAGCCAAACCAAAGGCAACTCTCCCCCCTGAATACTCTGTCTTCTCCTCCGTCTTCTCAAAGGAAGTGACCGATCATGTTCCCCCCAGCCAACCCTATGACCACGAGATCAACCTTGACAACTCTTTTTCCCCAAAAATCAGCAAACTCTACCCCCTCTCTCCAGACAAGAAAGCTGCTACAGAAGCCTTCCTTGATGAAAACCTCAAGACAGGAAAGATTTGTCCATCCAACTCCCCTCAAGCATCCCCCTTTTTCTTCATTAAAAAGAAAGACAGTGGCCTTTGACCCTGCCAAGACTATTGCTATGTCAACGAACATACTGTCTGCAACACCTACCCTCTTCCACTTATATTTGACCTCATTGATAAACTCAAAGGTACCAAAACCTTTACCAAATTCAATGTTCATTGGGGATACAACAACATCTGCATCAAAGATGGTCATCAATGGAAAGTGGCATTCATCACTCATAAAGGACTGTTTGAACTGACAGTCATGTTCTTTGGTCTTTGCAACTCCCCTGCCACCTTCCAACAATTCATGAATGACTCCTTTCACAATATGATCGCAGAAGGATGGCTAGTCATTTACATGGACGATCTCCTCATCTTCTCCCCAGACACCAAAACCCACGAGGAACAAACTAAACGAGTACTCCAATGCATGACCGAGTTAGATCTTCACCTCAAACTCAACAAATGCAAATTCACTACCAATGAGGTTAAATACCTTGGCATGATCATTCGCCCTGATGAGCTTGCCATGGACCCAGTAAAGCTGGATGGCATTCATGAATGGCCAACCCCTGCCAAAGTCAAAGATGTTTGATCCTTTTTAGGATTTGCCAACTTCTACCAATGATTTATCCCCAACTACTCCAACATCGCATGCCCCCTCCTTGATCTGACAAAGAAAAACCAACCCTGGGACTGGTCTCCTAGTTGCCAACAATCCTTTGACAAACTCAAACGGCTGTTCCTCAGTCGCCCAATCCTCCACCTCCCAGACCCTGCCTGCCCCTTTGCCATCGCCACCGATGCCTCTAAATATGCCTCAGGAGGAGTCCTTCTCCAGACTGACACTAATGGTGATTGGCATCCATATTCTTACCTCTCACAGTCCTTTTCCTTCACTGAACACAACTATGACATCTATGATAGAGAACTCCTCGCCATTATTCATGGTCTCAAAGCTTGGCACCACTACCTCCAAGGATCCCCCTTTCCTGTCAAAGTTTTCACTGATCACAAAAACCTTACATACTTCCACCAACCACACAAACTCAACCGACAACAGGCTCATTGGCTACTTGACATCTCAGACTTTGACCTCCATCTAACACACATCCCTGGTACCTCTCTGGCCACACCAGATGCCCTCTCTCATCGACCAGATCTTCTCCCACTGACCGACAAGGATAATGACAATGTCACCCTCCTCCCTGACACCCTTTTCATCAACCTCATCAACACCTCCCTCCAAACCAAACTGGCCACCTCCTCCGCCTCAGACCCCCTTGTTCTAGATGCCCTATGCACCACCACTGGGGATATTCCTGCTTGATTCCACTCTCATCTCTCTGACTGGCAATATGACACTGGTGTTCTCACCTTTCAAGGATGTGTCTATGTTCCTCCTGACCTTCAATGCTCCATTGTCGAACAACACCATGATCATACCTCTGCTGGACATCCTGGATATCTCAAAACTTGTCAACTTGTCACCACTGAGTTTTGGTGGCCAGGCCTCACCCAATTTGTATGCAAATACATCAAATGATGTGCCCCTTGCCAATCCTCAAAAGCGAACACCCATCCCACCACTCCCCCCCTCTCCCCCATCATCTCTTTGTCCACAATTCCTTTTTGGCAGATCTCATGTGACCTCATCACAGACCTCCCTATCTCTTCTGGCTTTGATAGTCTTTTGGTCATGGTCAACCATGGACTTACTAAGGGGGTGATTCTCTGCCCTACCAAGAAATCCATCTCTGCTGAAGGAATTGCCTCCCTCTTTTTCCATAAAGTTTACACTCGGTTTGGCCTCTATGACAAAATCATCTCAGATCGTGGACCCCAGTTTGCCTCCTCCTTCACAAAAGAACTCGGACGACTCCTCAGGTACAACCTCTCCCTCTCCACTGCATACCATCCTCAATCTGATGGAGAAACTGAGCAGGTAAACCAAGAAATAGAAACCTATCTCTGAATCTTCTGTGGCAATTCCCCTTCCACATGGTCCAACCTCATCTCCCATGCTGAATTTGCACACAATCACCATCCTCACTCTGTCACCAATAAATCTCCATTCTTCCTCATGATGGGATTTGAACCTTGCCCCCTCCCCACTATCATTGCAGAAACCAACCTCCCCATGGTTGAAGAACAACTCAAACTCCTCTCTGCAACTAGAGATGAAGCCCTGGCGGCCCATGAACTTGCCAGACAAGTTATGAAATCCCATTTCCATGAAAAATTCACTCCCTCCCATAAAGGCAACAAGGTTTGGCTAGAAGCCCGAAATCTGAAACACCTTATCTCCCATCCAAAGTTTGCTCCCAAATGAGAAGGCCCATTTACCATTACTCAGGTCCTTTCCCCCCTTACTTACAAACTCTGTCTCCCCCATACATGGAAAATACACCTGGTCTTCCACACATCCCTGTTATCACCCTATTGTGAAAATGACATACACAGACTGAACTTCCCTTCCCCTCCACCTGACCTTATCAATGGAGAAGAGGAATATGAAATGGAAAAGATCATCCGACACCACAGAACCCTGAACAACTGAAAATTCCTAGTCCAATGGAAGGGATATTCAGCCGAAGAAGACTCCTGGTTACCTGAATCGGAGTTCAACCACACCAAGGAAATCCTATCCAAGTATAAAACTCTCCACCCTCATGTCTTTCCTCCCTCATCCCTTACACCACCCATGAAAACCAAACATGTCCGCTCCCACTAGATCTTCCTCTCCCACTGCGGCCACCACTGGCTGGACCACCCCCTTGCTCTATCGTATTCAAGGCCTTGACTCCACTAATTACAACCCAGGCATTCCCTGATCTTCATCTCCTCCTCTACGTCTCCCTGCTCTCGACCCAAACCCAGTCGTCTCTGTCAAACTACCACTCTATGCCCAACGCATCCATCCAGATCCCTTCCCCATCATCAAACAGTCTTCCCTCATGCTTCTCCTTGAAACCCCCTACCTTATTACCCCCCTTCATGCTCACTTAGAACCTTTCTCCCCCCTTGATACCCTCCTACTCCTTTTTCAAGAAATCCATAGTCTCTATCCCCTTGCCAACCAGATGTCTGACTACCCCACGGAACATGTCGCCACTCTCCATGAAACCTGCACCAAGCTTACCAATCTTGTCCTTTCCATCATGCACTAATTGGAAATGGACAAGCTGGCCAAGGGCATCCTACATTACACCTGGGAACTCGATGAATGACGATGCCTCCACCAAAACCCATCCCCAGAAGCTTCCAAGGAACCCCTCACCCTTGAGGAATTAGCTGCAATGGAACAAGCAGAAGTTAGTTGGGAAGGACAACGTAATGTACCTCTCTTCCCCGACCATTATCTCTACAGCCGGGCATGCTTTCATTGTCACCAACTTTCACACATCCACATCAATTGTCCATACTACATTTGCCCCCACTGTGCTTGACATCACCCTGGTCATACCCAACATCGATGCCCTCGTTGTCCTCATCCATGAACTCTTAACCCCATAAATCCCTCCTCTTCATCCTCTGCTTCTTCCATGCACTCCAGGCATTCTGGTATCACATCCTCTTCCCAACCCCTTGTCAAGCGACTCTCCAACTCCCCATCCTCTAGCTCTAGTTCAGCTCCTAGACAAGTTCCCCCCCCATCCTATCATCATCACTGAACCCCTCACCCTTGTCAACGTCATCATCATCCCTCCCCTGACCTCGAACTCACTGACTTAGACCTGAATGACAATGACCCAGGATATGACGACTCGGCATATGCCAACATGACTGGTTCTCCTGGTGGAGACAGGTGTATGGATTTCTAATTCTTTCTCTTGATTTATTCTTCATTGTAACTTTGAATGTACTCCGGAGGTAATATTATGATTCACTTCTTTTCTTGTTTATACGATAGACCAGCCTGACCCAGTATCTTTCACTTTCTTTAGAGTGCTCTAGAACATACAACGTGTTCATCACACACCTTTCATTTCCATTTTTCTATTCTTGTTATCTACACTTCTATTTCTTATGGAAGGTTCTATCTTCAATCGCTTAGTAACAAACCTTCTACAACCTTCCATTAATTTCCATTCTTCACAGTACTTAAGCTGTCATTCTACTCAATGTATCCTCAGCTTAGTCCTGCTCAATCATACCTTGATCTCTTCGAATCCTTGACCTCTTTTGTCGACTTCATCATCAGATGACTCCCTTGAACTCCTTTGTCAACCTCATCATCAGACAACTCCCTTGAAACTCATCGACAATGATCGTCAACTGAATGGCAAGCTCTCTTGTCTGAATACCTTGAACCCTTGACCCCACAGTTAGTTCTTTGAGCCTATGCTCATTCCTACCTGGACCAAGTGTAACAAAACTCACCCTGCCATTGACTGGACCAAAGGGACAGTAACCATCCCTGAAAAATATGACCAAACCAAAGAACTATACACCCCCCAAAACTCCCTCCAACCAATGAATCATACACCATTAAACCTAAATTGAAAAGAAAGCCTCCTTTGCAGATACCTGGATCAAAAAGGACCAGGAGATTTCTGTGAAAGAGCTATGATGAATTGAATCACTCATTAAGCTGCTTGATTTGGATTTCAACATCCTTTTGGGGAAAGTTACATCCAAGCCTTTACTACTGCCACCAAATTAGCCATCAAGGCAAAAGATACTAAGAATGCCATCACCCTCCCTTTGGAATATAAGGAATTTGAAGAGGTATTTTCTGAAAATGCAGCTCATCACCTTCCCCCATCTCAATCCTATGATTATGAAATAAACCTGGATGAAACCTTCATACCAAAGGTCTCCAAGATCTATCCCCTCACCTCCGAAGAGTGAAAAACCACTGATGACTTCATTGACGAAAATCTCAAATCTGGCAAAATACATCTGTCTAACTCCCCACAAGCCTCCCCTTTCTTCTTTGTCAAAAAAAAGAATGGAGGACTACACCCCTGCCAAGATTATAGATATCTCAATGACCATACTATCAAAGATGCATACCCTCTTCCCCTGATCTCTGACCTCATTGACAAACTTAAGGATGCCAAACTCTTTACTAAGTTTGACATCTGATGGGGATACAACAATGTCTGGATCAAAGACAGACACCAATGGAAGGCAGCCTTCATCACTCATCAGGGATTTTTTGAACCAATGGTAATGTTCTTCAGACAATCAAATTCCCCCCCCAGGTTCCAACAATTTATGAATGATTCCTTTTGAGATATGATTGCCAAAGGATGGTTAATCATTTATATGGATGACCTTCTCATTTTTTCCTCTAATCAAAAGACCCATGGAGAATACACCAAATATGTCCTCCAACGAATGAAAGAACTTGACCTCCATCTCAAATTAGAGAAATGCAAATTTGCCACCCTGGAAGTCAAATACCTAGGAATGATAGTCAAACCAGGAACCCTTGCAATGGACCCCATCAAATTGGATGGCATCCAGAAATTGCCTGTTCCAGCCAAAGTAAAGGATGTCCACTCCTTCTTGGGTTTTGCAAACTTCTACAGACAATTCATTCTGAATTATTCAAACCTTGCATGCCCCCTCCTAGACTTAATCCAGAAAAATTGCACTTGGGATTGGTCACCAGATTGCAATGCCGCCTTCCAGAAACTCAAAACCAAATTTTTGGAAAAACCCATCCTCTACTTCCCTGACCTCAACAAACCTTTTGCAATCGCCACCGATGCTTCTAAATTTGCCTCCAGAGGGATCCTCCTCCAAACTGATGAAAATGGGGATTGGAAACCCTGTTCTTATCTTTCTCAATCCTTCTCCCCTGCTGAATGCAACTACAACATCTATGACTGAGAACTCCTAGCCATCATTCGTGCCCTTAAAATGTGGAAACACTACCTCCAAGGCCATCCCACTCCTATTCAAGTCTTTACTGACCACAAGAATCTAACCTACTTCAAACAACCACAAAATCTTAATAGAAGACAAGCAAGATGGCTCCTTGATCTTGCCAACTTTGATCTTTGGTTAATTCACATGGCAGGAAAAGACTTGGCCAGACCTGATGCACTTTCTCGCTGCCCTGATCTAGTCCCTGATGACAAACAGGACAATCATGACATAACACTTCTCCCTCCATCCCTATTCATCAATATGATTGACACTGCCCTGACAGACAAACTCTGCTCCTCTTCCACAAATTGTTACAATTCACTTCTTTTTACTTCTTTTCCTCATTGATACAATAGACCAGCCCAACCTGGTACCTTTTACTTTCCTTAGAGTGCTCTAGAACATGCAACATGTTTGTCACACACCTTTCACTTCTGTTTTCTATTCTTGATTATCTACACTTCTATTTCTTATGGAAGGTTCTATCTTCGATTGCTTAGTAACAAACCTTCCATGACCTTCTATTAGTTTCCATTCCTCGGAAGACTTAAGCTGATGTTCTACTCAATGTATCCTCAGCTTAGTCCTGCTCAATCATACCTTGATCCCTTCGAATCCTTGAACTCCTTCATCGACTTATTGTCGGATGATTCCCTTGAACTCCTTTGTCAATGTCATCGTCAGACGACTCCCTTGAAATCCCTTCATCAACTTATTGTTGGACAATTCCCTTAAACTCCTTCGTCAACTTCATCATTGGACGACTCCTTTGAAACTCCTTCGTCGATCTTATCGTCGAATGACTCTTTGACCTTCTGGCAAGCTCTCTTGCCCAAATACCTAGAACCCTTGATCCCACAGTTATTTCTTTGAGCCTATGCTCATTCCTACCCAGACCAAGCATAACAAAAGGACTAAGCTCCTCTTTCGAGCTACCATCACTGTAGTTTCTCACCATTTCCTCCCCTCAAACACCAGGAGCCCTTGAAAGGGCACTATGATGCTCTTATCGAGTCCCCTCAGAATCTCCCCCCTCCACTAAACACTTTGACAAGGAAACCTTCATCCCTGCCCCAGACATTGCTCTCAGGGAACCAACACCACCTCTCCCCACCCCCACTGTAACCAGACCCCTCCTCCCTCCCCAATCCTCTACTCCCATTCCCCCTTGTCAGTTCATCCCCTCACATCCACTTCCCCCCTTCCTCCCCCAACAACCACCTCATCCCACCATGACATTGAAACCAGTCAAACTTCGCATTGGCACCCCCGAAAACTTTGATGGCAACTATGCCAAAGCCACAACCTGGTTGGACTCTGTCCAAACCTACCTCCTTGTCAACAAAGAAGTCTATACCACTGACACTAAGAAAATCGCCTTCACCCTCTCATACATGACCAAAGGAGCTGCCCTTACTTGGGCCTCCTCCTTTCAAAAAGCTGCTCTCAGTGCAAACAAAGGTTTTGGAACCTACACAGACTTTATTACAGAATTCAATACCACCTTCGAACACAGAGACACTGCTGCCCTCTTCATCACCTGGCTCTCCTCTACCAAAATGGAAGGAAAACCCTTCCTCTCTGATCTCACTAAGTATATCTCCAAATTTCAAAACCATGTCCAGATTAGCAGGATCACAGATCAAAACGTTCTCATCGGATACTTCTCCACTGGCATCTATGTCAAGCTCATGTGCCGCATCATGTCCATGGACACCATCCCTACCAAAATCAACAAATGGTATGCCAAAGCCACCCACTTCCTCACTCAATGGGGAAGAGCTGATGATATGGCAAAAGGAGGCAAGACCAACTCCCCCTACCATCCATTCTTCTCCTCCTCCTCCCGCCCCCAGAAAGACCCTGATGCCATGGATGTTGATGCTATTAAAGTATCTAAGTTGACCCCAGAAGAGTGCAAACACTGTATCACCAAGGGACTCTGTTTCCACTGCCGAAAGCCTGGACACCTCTCAGGCAACTGCCCCCACTTCCCTTCCCAGCTGAAGAAAACCAGAGAAAGGAAGGTTAGGAAAGTCGAAGAAGTCCCAAGACTAGTAGAAGTCGAGGACAATGACAAAGAAGAAACTGTGGCAAGGATCTCCTTCGTCCCTTCCAACGAGGATTTTTTAAAATGGAGACCTTCCCCAATGCAAGGTTCTCCCTCTTTTACATGCGCTCCTGTACTTGTATCATCGATTACCAAGCAATCCATGTAAATCCCCATTGAAATCATCGAACCATTGCACTTAAAAGCCATTGGAACCCGCACTCTCATTGACTCTGGAGCACAAATCTCTTGTATCGATTGGGACTTTGTCCAAAAACATTGTCTTCCAAAAGAACAACTCCCCTCCCCCATCACCATCAAAAACGTCGACCAATCCTCGAACAAAAACAGTCTTATCTGCTTTTCCACCATGCTCTATGTCCACATTGGACAACTCATGCACTGTGTCACATTCTACATCCTCAACTGTGGAAAGGAGAACATAATCCTTGGACTCCCCTGGCTTAGACAAGCCAACCCCACTATTGACTGGATCAAGTGAGAGCTATCCATCTCCCTTGACTCCAACCAATCCCAGGAGTTATACTACAACCATACCAAACCAATCCCCACCCCCCAGACACCAACCACCTGCCCACCCCGACATATACAAGTTGACTCCATCTGGAATGGACACCTCTATGATTACATGAAAAAGGATACAGAAACCCAATACCTCCAACGAGCCAACAACAACTGAATCATCAATCGAATCATACATTGCAGATCTTGCTTCATTCCCTCAGCCACCATTGCCAAACTCACGACGTCCATGGAACTAGCAATGGCTGCTGAAAAAGCCAAACCAAAGGCAACTCTTCCCCCCAAATACTTTGCCTTCTCCTCCGTCTTCTCGAAGGAAGCAACCGATCACATTCCCCCCAGCTGTTATGCTTGGTCTGGGTAGGAATGAGCATAGGCTCAAAGAACTAACTGTGGGTCAAGGTTTCAAAGTATTCGAACAAGGATGCTTGCTGAAAGGTCAAGGAGATCGTCCGACAATGAAGTCGACAAAGAGATTCAAGGAGTCGTCCAACAATGAAGTCAACAAAGGGATTCAAGGAGTCGTCCGACGATGAAGTCGACGAAGAGGTTCAAGGAGTCTTCCAATGATGAGGTCAACAAAGAAGGTCAAGGGTTCAAGGAGGTTCAAGGTAAGATTGAGCAGGACTAAGCTAAGGATACATTGAGTAGAGCGATGGCTTAAGTACTGCGAAGAATGGAAACCCATAGAAGGTCATGGAAGGTTTGTTACTAAGCAAAAGAAGATAGAACCTTCCATGAGAAGCAGAAGCATAGATAACAAGAATAGAAAAGCGGAAATGAAAGGTGTGTGATGAACACGTTGTATGTTCTAGAGCACTCTAAAGAAAGGAAAAGGTACCAGGTCAGGCCGGTCTATCGTATCGAAAAGAAATGAATTGTAACACCAGCTGACCCTATGACCATGAGATCAACCTTGATGACTCTTTCTCCCCCAAAATCGGCAAACTCTACCCCCTCTCCCCAGACAAGAAAGCCACTATAGAAGCCTTCCTTGATGAAAACCTCAAGGCAGGAAAGATTTGTCCATCCAACTCCCCTCAAGTATCCCCCTTTTTCTTTGTTAAAAAGAAGGACAGTGGCCTTTGACCCTGCCAAGACTACCACTATGTCAATGAACATACTGTCCATGACACCTACCCTCTCCCCCTCATATCCAACCTTGTCGATAAACTCAAAGGTGCCAAGACCTTTACCAAATTTGATGTTCGTTGGGGATACAATAATGTCCAGATCAAGGACAGTCATCAACGGAAAGCAGCATTCATCACCCATAAAGGACTATTTGAACCAATGGTTATGTTCTTTGGTCTTTGCAACTCTCCTGCCACCTTCCAACACTTCATGAACAACTCCTTCCGCGATATGATCACAGAAGGATGGCTAGTCATTTACATGGACGACCTCCTCATCTTCTCCCCAGATGCCAAAATCCATGAGGAATGAACTAAACGAGTACTCCAATGCATGACCAAGTTAGATCTCCACCTCGAACTCGACGAGTGCAAATTCACTACCAATGAGGTTGAATACCTTGGCATGATCATTTGCCCTGATGAGCTCACCATGGACCCAGTAAAGCTGGATGGCATTCGTGAATGGCCAACCCCTGCCAAAGTCAAAGACATCCAATCCTTTTTAGGATTTGCCAACTTCTACCAATGATTTATCCCCAACTACTCCAACATTGCATGCCCCCTCCTCGGTCTGACAAAGAAGAACCAATCCTGGGACTGGTCTTCTAGCTGCCAACAATCCTTCGACGAACTCAAACAGCTATTCCTCAGTTGCCCAATCCTCCATCTCCCAGACCCTGCCTGCCCCTTTGCCATCGCCACCAATGCCTCCAAATATGCCTCTGGTGGAGTCCTCCTCCAAACTGATGCCAATGGAGATTGGCATCCATGTTCCTATCTTTCACAATCCTTCTCATCCATTGAATGCAACTATGACATCTACGACAGGGAACTCCTTGCTGTCATTCATGGCCTCAAAGCCTGGCGCCACTACCTCCAAGGATCCCCCTTCCCTGTTGAGGTCTTCACAGATCACAAAAACCTCACATACTTCTGCCAACCTCAGAAGCTCAACCAGCGGCAAGCTTGTTGGCTACTTGATATCTCAGACTTTAACCTCCACCTAACCCACGTCCCTGGAACCT
The DNA here is from genome assembly GCA_038089675.1 of Boletales sp. KT-2023b. Classification (NCBI taxonomy): domain Eukaryota; kingdom Fungi; phylum Basidiomycota; class Agaricomycetes; order Boletales; species Boletales sp. KT-2023b. The sequence goes on from JBBPLE010000056.1 coordinate 97,338, forward strand.
CTCTTGCCATACCAGATGCCTTCTCTCCCCAACCAGACCTCCTCCCACCTACCGACGAGGATAACAACAATGTCACCCTCCTTCCTGACACCCTCTTTGTCAACCTCATCGATACCTCCCTCCAAACCAAGTTGGCTGCCTCCTCTGCCTCAGACCCCCTTGTTCTAGATGCCCTACACACCACCACTAGGGATATTCCTGCTCGATTCCACTCTCATCTCTCTGACTGGCAGTATGACAGTGGCATCCTTACCTTTCAAGGGCATGTCTATGTTCCTCCCGACCTTTGACATTCCATTGTTGAACGACACCATGATCATACCTTTGCTGGACACCCTGGATATCTCAAAACTCATCAACTTGTTGCTGCTGAGTTTTGGTGGCCAGGCCTTGCTCAATTTGTTCGTAAATACATCGAAGGTTGTGCCCCCTGCCAAGCCTCAAAGGTGAACACCCATCCCACTACCCCTCCCCTCTTTCCCATTGCCTCTTCCTCCTCTATTCCTTTTCGACAGATCTCTTGCAACCTCATCATGGACCTCCCTGTTTCTTCCAGCTTTGACAGTCTTTTGGTTGTGGTTGACCATGGACTTACTAAGGGGGTGATTCTCTGCCCTACCAAGAAATCCATCTCTGCCAAAGGGATTGCCTTCCTCTTTTTCCATAAAGTCTACACTCAATTCAGCCTCTATAACAAAATCATCTTGGATTGTGGACCCCAGTTTGCCTCCTCCTTCACAAAAGAACTCAGACAACTCCTTGGGTACAACCTCTCCCTCTCCACTGCATACCATCCTCAATCTGATGGAGAAACTGAGTGGGTAAACCAAGAAGTAGAAACCTATCTCCGAATCTTCTGCAGCAATTCCCCTTCCATGTGGTCCATCCTCATCTCCCATGCTGAATTCACACACAATCACCACCCTCACTCTGTCACCAATAAATCTCCATTCTTCCTCATGATGGGATTTGAGCCTCACCCTCTCCCCACTATCATCACAGAAACCAACCTCCCCACAGTTGAAGAACAACTCAAACTCCTCTCCACAGCCAGAGACAAAGCCCTGGCAGCCCACAAACTCGCTAGACAAGTTATGAAATCCCATTTCCATGGGAAATTCACTCCCTTCCATAAAGGCGACAAGGTTTGGCTAGAAGCCCAAAATCTGAAATGCCTTATCTCCCATCCAAAGTTTGCTCCCAAGCGAGAAGGCCCATTTACCGTTATTCAGGTCCTTTCCCCCCTTACCCACAAACTCTGCCTCCCATGAACATGGAAAATACACTCAGTCTTCCACACATCCCTGTTATCACCCTATCGCGAAAACAATGTACATGGACTGAACTTCCCTTCCCCTCCACCTGACCTTATCAATGGAGAAGAGGAATATGAAATGGAAAAGATCATCCAACACTGCGGAACCCTGAACAACCGAAAATTCCTAGTCTGATGGAAAGGATATTCAGCCGAAGAAGACTCCTGGTTACCTGAGTTGGAGTTCAACCATGCCAAGGAAATCCTACCCAAGTATAAAACTCTCCACCCTCATGCCTTTCCTCCCTCATCCCTTGCACCACTGAAAACCAAACATGTCCACTCCCGCTAGATCCCCCTCCCCCACCGCAGCTACTACTGGCTGGACCACCCCCTTGCTCTACTGTATCCAAGGCCTTGACTCCACTAATTACAACCCAGGCATTCCTTGACCTCCATTTCCCCCTCTACGTCTCCCTGCTCTTGACCCAAACCCAGTCGTCTCTGTCGAACTACCCCTCTACACCCAACACATCTGTCCTGATCCCTTCCCCATCACCAAACAATCCTCCCTCATGCTCCTTCTCGAAACCCCCCACCTTATTACTCCTCTTCACACTCATTTAGAACCCTTCTCCCCACTTGATACCCTTCTCCTCCTTTTTCAAGAAATCCATAGTCTCTATTCCCTTGCCAACCAGATGTCCAACTACCCCACGGAACATGTTGCCACTCTCCATGAAACCCACACTGAGCTGACTAACCTCATCCTTTCCATCATGCACCAACTAGAAATGGACAAACTAGCTAAGGACGTCCTATGCTATACCTGAAAACTTGATGAATGCCACCACCTCCACCAGAATCCATCCCCTGAAGCCTCTGAGGAACCCCTCACTCTCAAAGAACTAGCCATCATGGAATGAGCCAAAGTCAGTTGGGACGGACAGTGCAATACACCTCTTTCTCCTGATCATTACCTCTACAACCAGGCATGCTTCCATTGCCACCAACTCTCCCATATCCACATCAATTGTCCATACTACATCTGCCCCCACTGTGCTCATCATTGCCCTGGTCATACCCAACACCATTGTCCTTGATGTCCTCGTCCTTGTATCCTTAACCCCATAAATTCTTCCTCCTCATCCTCAGCTTCCTCCACCTGCTCTAGGTGTTCTGGCTTCACTTCCCCTTCTCAACCTCTTGTTGAATGACTCTCTGATCCCCCGTCCTCTAGCTCTAGCTCAGCTTCTAGACAAGTTCCTCCCCCATCTTATCATTGTCACTGAAACCCTCACCCTCATCAAAGTCATCATCATTCTCCCCCTGACCTAGAACTCACTGACTTAGACCTGAATGACAACAACCCAGGATATGATGACTCAGCATATGCCAACATGACTGGTTCCCCTGGTGGAGACAGATGTATGGATCTCTAGTTCTTTCTTTTGATTTATTCTTCATCATAACTTTGAATGTACTCTGGAGGTAATGTTACAATTCACTTCTTTTTACTTCTTTTCCTCATTGATACAATAGACCAGCCCAACCCAGTACCTTTTACTTTCCTTAGAGTGCTCTAGAACATGCAATGTGTTTGTCACACACCTTTCACTTCCATTTTCTATTCTTGATTATCTATGCTTCTATTTCTTATGGAAGGTTCTATCTTCGATTGCTTAGTAACAAACCTTCCATGACCTTCTATTAGTTTCCATTCCTTGCAATACTTAAGCCGATGTTCTACTTGATGTATCCTCAGCTTAGTCCTGCTCAATCATACCTTGATCCCTTCGAATCCTTGAACTCCTTTGTCAACTTATTGTCAGATGACTCCCTTGAACTCCTTTGTCAACCTCATTGTTGGACGACTCCCTTGAACTCCTTTGTCGACCTCATTGTCAGATGACTCCCTTGAACTCCTTTGTCGACCTCATTGTCGGACAACTCCCTTAAACTCCTTTGTTGACCTCATCATTGGACGACTCCCTTGAAATCCCTTTGTTGACTTATTGTTGGACAACTCCCTTAAACTCCTTCATCAACTTCATCATCGGACAACTCCTTTGAAACTCCTTCGTTGATCTTATCATCGAATGACTCTTTGACCTTCTGGCAAGCTCTCTTGCCCAAATACCTAGAACCCTTGATCCCACAGTTATTTCTTTGAGCCTATGCTCATTCCTACCCGGACCAAGCATAACACGAATGATCCCCTCATCCTCAACTCCCTCCAGGCCTTAGACAGCAAAGTCCCCTCCCAACTGTGTTCTTGCTTCTTTGACTGGAAGTACGATGCCGGAATTCTCACCTACCAAAATCGGGTTTATGTTCCAAATGTCCTTGAACTCCAATGAACCATTATAGCAAGGCACCATTCTCATGTGTCAGCCAGCCACCCCGGTTATCTCAAAACTTGCCAATTAGTGGCATCCGAATTCTGGTGGCCAGGAATGTCCACCTTCATTAGAAAATATGTTGAAGGGTGCATTCACTGCCAACGTGCTAAGGCAGATACACACCCCTCCACACCACCCCCACTCCCCATTCCCTCCAAATCGTCTTGCCCTTTCCAACAAATCTCCTGCGATTTGATCACCAACCTTCCCCTTTCTGATGGGTTCAATTCCTTGTTGGTCATGGTCGACCACAAACTTACAAAGGGGGTAATTTTGTGTCCAACAAAGAAAACCACCACTACTGAGAGAATTGCCACCCTCTTCCTCAATAAAGTATGGAAATGGTTTGGTCTCTACAACAAAATTATCTCAGATCATGGACTGCAATTTGCCTCAGCCTTTGTCAAAGAACTAGGAAAACTCCTTGGTTACAATCTTTCCCTCAGCACCACCTACCACCCACAAACTGATGGGGAAACAGAATGAGTCAACCAGGAGATAGAAACACACCTGCAGATCTTTTGTGGTAACAACCCAACAATCTGGGCTAAACATATTACCATGGCAGAATTTGCACACAACCACCACCCCCATTCTGTCACCCAAAAATCCCCATTCTTCCTCATGATGGGCTATGAACCCCACCCCCTCCCCATGGTTACCCCCAAGTCATGGTTACCAGCTCTAGAACAACATCTCAAGGAACTCTCGGCTGCCTGTGATGAAGCCCTGGCTGCACATGATCTCACATGCCAGCTTATGAAATCCAGGTACCATGGGAAATTCATCCCATTCGCTAAAGGAGATAAAGTTTGGTTAAACACCAAAAACCTTAAATGAAACATCATCACCCCTAAATTCTCCAATAAATGAGAAGGCCCCTTCACCATCACCAAAGTCCTCTCCCTGGTCACTTACCAACTATGACTCCCTCACACTTGGAAAATTCATAATGTCTTCCACACATCACTGCTTTCAAGATACCATGAGAACAAAATACATGGCCCCAACTTCCCAGCCCCTCCACCAGATTTGATCAGAGGAGAAGAGGAATATGAAATTGAATGAATCATCAAACACCATGGCAACCATTCTCAGAGGCAGTACCTTGTGCGATGAAAAGGCTATCCACCAGAAGATGACTCATGGCTTCCAGAAAAAGACTTGAAACACGCACAGGATATCCTCCAAGACTATAAAAACCTCCTTGCTAGTACCTCCTCATCCTTATCACCCAAACAATCCAAACACACTCACACTTCCTTCCCCAAACCATAGCCATCATGTCCGCTACCTCTCCCATCTCCGTCTCCTCTAGCTCCCCCACTCCCCCCCTATTGGTTCCCCTTCCACTTCCCCAATCCTACCCCCCTCTGCTGCTACCACCATCAAGGACCAAATCCTCCAAATTGCCCTCCACATCCCTGACACAGTCCTTGACGACCTCACCACCAGTCCTATTGTCCAACAACCTACCCCTGCCTCTACCACACCTGCATTTCCTCCTGGTCTTCCCATCATTCCCCCATTTCCCCCCTCTGTCCCTGTCCATGTACACCACCTCCATCATCCCAACCATCACATCCTGTTTACCCACATCCTCTCCCAAGAAGCCCCCCATTCCACTCTAGAACAACACCCAGCTTACCAGATGTCCCCTGAAGTCATTGCTGCTGTCACCACCTTTGATGAAACTGCCTCCCTCATTTGAAACCTCTCTATCACATACAGATCCTTCAATGCCCTGCTCTGGATCATAGTAGGACAACTGAGGGAGAAGGCTTTGGACAACCCTTACCATCTAGGTTTCAGACATTTTATCGAACATGTTCTCCCATATGGTACCATCATGGAGGTAATCACTACCATTGCCCTTAACCTCATCACTGAGGAACGATGGGCCTACCTATATGGCTGACCTTCATTCACTCCTTGCACTTCCCCATCTCTAGTTGATTTCCTCGCCCCCATCAACCCTTTTCAATGGGATTCCCCCATTGGAAACCAGGAGAACATACCACCCATCACCACTGATTTCCACCCCTGCCACACCCCCACCAGCCTATGAGCTGTGGCCACGCTCATGGACCTATCCAGGTGCAACACCTCTACCTGCCTCCCCACGCCACACCCAAGCACTGGAACCATCCTCTCAGACACTGGGGCCACTACCAACTGGGACAAAGTCCCTGTGCCCCCTCCCTCCAATCCCTCTTGTTGCAACAAATGTTGTCATTGCGGACATCACACCCTTGACTGTAGGCAACACTGCTATGATCATTGTTGCTGTCAAGCCCCAGGACATACTTGCCAGTCCTGTCCCAACCACCCCTGTCCCCACCGTACCAATAACTGGGGAACCGATTCCAACAATGTCCCCACTATCAATCATAGAGGTTGTGAAAAATGTGGCTCTCTCCATGGACATAACTGGGATTGCACTGACTACTATCATGGATGGCAGGACACATGGGGAGATGAAGATGTCACCTTTGATTAAAGTAAAGCCAGTGGCTTTACCATATGAAGGGGGCAATGTTACAATCAGTGATATCCCTATATCTTTTCTTTCCTTGTTACATAACAACCTGTCTCAATCTTCTTTTGATTCCTTCACTATATGACATGGTAACATTGATCTCCCTTCACATTCTAGACTTTACTGTGTCTATTTATGCTTACTATCTATTTTTACTTAGAGATCCCAACTAGATTTCCTATGTGTTCCCACTTGCACAGCCCACACTATTTATTCTCCTTACTTTTCTCATCATCACACATAGCCCCTGATCGCAGTTCCTTTGCACAGACTAGCATAGCTTTATATTTAGTTTATGCAGCCCCATGGCTATCCATCAACTTGTAGTGACTCAGTATGACTGGCACTACTTAGTATAAATACTGGCCATACATGTACAGTAAACACTAAGCAATTCCTACCTTAGGTTTTCACCTTCACACTCTAGTCCTCCTCTGAGCTCATCCCTAAATTGGCCTTAGTGCCTCCTCCTCATCGTCCTTAGTCTCCAGCCACCCAGAACCTCTGTGATCCTCCTGGGAGATCCTTGACGTCATCTGATGTAAGATTACACCTTAGTCCACTGGAACCCTTGACCTTCATCTCCAGAGTCCCTGACTTACATCAATATGTTATCCTCAGCCCCTGTCCTTGACCTAGGCAATTATCATTAGGTCTATACTTGTTCCTACCTGGGGCAAGTGTAACACAATGGTTTTGCACCTCACTGTAGTGGTGCTATGGACCTACCATTCCTGCATCATTGTTGCAGTGGTGGTGTGGTGGCATGCCATTTAGTTACCCTACCAGCTGTTGTGCATGCTACTGAATAGAGAAAGGATTCCTGCAAGCAAGCCACATGGTTTTCAGTCAACAAAACAGGAGATACATGTGGAATTGGCAAAATACATGACCCACCCAACCCACCCAACCCAAGTGAAAAAAGTGTCAGATGAGCATTGTAAGTTTCTCTCTCTCACACCATTCTCTGCTAACTTATTGATGTACTGACAGCCAAAACCATCTTTCTGTTGAATGGACTCTATGTTACATACATAGTAATTAGTTCACACACTTTATGTATTTAGCTTCAGACTCAGCAGAGCTGAGTTCTGATCGATTCTTTACTCAATACCACCAACACCCATTGTAAGTTCCTCAACACCAACCAACACAGGTATGTGAGAGACCTTCCCGTGTATGTAACATGCGTACTCGCAACAGGTTATGAGCCCCGAGCGGCAATCCAGCATTCCATGCAGGATCCCTGCTCTCTCATCCTTACCTGACCGTTGGTCGGTGCAGATTCAGTTCCACCCGCCATTTGGGTGCCTTCGGGGTGCAGATTAAGTTCCACCCCCGAATGGTGAACATTTGAGCCGTCTGTGCGGATTAAGTTCCACCAGACGCTCTACAAAGCGAAAGCCACACAGAGCAGCTGCTCTCCATCTCAAAACAAGGGGAGACTCTGTCCCCCGAGTTTTTGGGCTCTGGACGTTCAGCGATGTGGTTTATCCCATCCCTTTTACTTAATCGTTTAAGGTACCCATGCTAACGTTCATCCCTGCCAGATCCCCTACCATGTCTTCCACCTCCCTCTCCACCATTGTGAAACTCAACAGCACGAACTACCGTGCCTGGCGGTCCCAAATGGACGACTACCTTCATTCCATCAGGGTCTATTCCTGCATTATGAAGCTTTGCCCCATAATCCCTGTTGCCCTCGCAGAGGTAAAAGACAGCAATGGTGTTGTCACCCAAGCTGCCTACACACCTCTGGCCGACGAAGTCCATTGTGCTGAGGAAAAGCAGGAGGATTGGGACAAGGACGACAACAAGGCCACTGGCGCCATCACGCTCACTTGCAAACGCCATGTTCGTGAGTGTGGCATCGACTTCGGTGATCATGCCGAAAACATCCTCATCGAACTCAAAAAACAGTTCAACAACCCCACCATCTCCTCCATGATCACGGAGTTTAAAGCCCTCATGGGCCTCCAAATCCCCGACAACAACTCGCCGGTGTCGACATTTTCCAAACTTGACACCCTCTTCTCCCACCTCTCCAACTTCAGCTACCCGGTCAATGAAAAGATAAAGTCGTTGATCGTCATCTCCAAGATACCCAAGTACGCCAACCATGTCACCACCGCCATCGCTGCCGCAAAGCCCGAGACGAACTCGGCAGGAGTTGTCACTAAGACGGTTCCTACTGTCAAGGAAATTTCCCAACAAGTAAAAGTGTCGTGGCAAACGTCAGCACCGTCAAATGGCAACAGGGGGAACCTCAGTTCTCCCAACAGCAGCAGCAACAACAACAAAGTGGTTCCTCTTCCAAGGGGAATACCAACCAGAAAGCGCAGAAGGGCAATCACTCCGAAAAGGGTGAAGAAAAGCGCAAGGAGAAGAAGAAGACCTGCAAGGAGAAGAAGCAGGCAGAGGCTGCACAAGCCTCAGCCTCCTTCACCTTCACCTCCGCCACCGTCATCGCCCCTGCCGC
>JBBPLE010000057.1:0-44276 GCA_038089675.1 Boletales sp. KT-2023b
CATATGTGTATCTTTGTTTGTAGCATCAAACAACATCAACTATCAGTTCATTTCATAGAGATCCTATGGTTCATAACAAAAGTCCCAAAACTGTTACAATGGAGTTCTTGTTTTAAAATGGCCATATATCTGCCATTCCTGGATGGAATCACATGACCCATGGTCCGATAGGTAGCCAGGGGTGTGTGCTACTATTTGTCCCACCAATGCTAAGCGTAATTCCCACGGGTGTTTGCGGTGCGCTTCGTGCACCGTGTTAGGGTTAGCACATTGTAACAGTTTTGGGAGTCACTGTAGTTGACACACAAAATTTTGTGTCTGTAGATGTGATTGTTGATGAAGGCCAGCTGGTTGCATTGTGCTTGTGTGAATTCCATCTCAATATTTCCCAGCAGATGCTTGAGTATGTGGTCTTTCAGCTTGGGCAGGAAGTCCTACAACAAAGCATGCCAGTGTGTGAGTTTCAGTGTTCAAGCTTTCAAAGACATCATGAAGCAACTTACCTTCAGAGCAGCATCATTTCTATGTTGTGATAGCCATGTGCTCATGTCCCAATAAAATTTCTTGCTCCATGCAATCTGGTAGTGAATTTCTGGAGCACAATTTGGGAGTGGTAACTCATCATCTACAGAATCCATCAATGGTGCACATCCTGTGCTGTCAGTTGTTACATGGTTTTCCTCATACATCCTGTGGGGTAACCGCTTGCATTGTTGATGTTTTGCAATGGCATGGGTGAAGGTGTTCTTGTTTGTCCTTGAATAGAACCATTTGACACAGCAATGTTCCAGCTCCCCCTGCAATCATTCTCAGCACCAATCAATCAACTCTGGCCAATGGAATTTCACCTACCATCTGTGTCAAGTAGTTGTCTGTGGTCCCATACTGCCAGATGGAGGCCACATAGTCCCCAAGGGCATGTAACTTGTAGGTCAACATGTTGAAATTATGGATCTTGTGGGTTGTGGTTGTGTTACTGGCACATTGTGTTTCCCCAGATCTCAATGTTGACTCCTGCATGGCTTGGGCATCCCAGGCTCTCCATTGCACATGGGCAGCAGTCTCACATGGAAGGTCATATGCCTTGAACTTTGCACAGCAATCATGTGAAAACTTGTGAAAAATTTGATCAAGATGAATTGTGCTGTTTTCAAAGTGGAAGAGAGTGGTCTCTGTATGCATGCGAAGCTTTCCAAAAGCATGCCATGTTGCAAGCTCAAATAAGAGGTCCAGGATGATGGAGTTATATGGTTCTAGGAGCAATCCATCAAAGATGGGTATTGCACACTGAACTGCCATGAGGTTTTGATCTAGAAAGATGATGAGGAAACATACCTGGAGAAGATCTTCAAAATCTCTTGCTGCCAGTTTTTGACAGGTCAGAGATGTTGGAATTGAATCCACAGGTTGTGCCTTGGCCAAACATGGATACCAACCAGAAGCTACACAGAAGTAAGTAAGCAATCCAAAGACCCTAGCAGTAATCTAAATGCCTACTGTGCATTGAATTCCTGTATCATACCTTCACCTGCCTTGAACAGAATTTGAATGAGATGTGTCAATGTTGCTTTCCAGACACTAAGTTTGAACTCATGCATAAAGTCAGATATGAGCATGGAATAAAAGTTGAGCCCAAATTTGCTGAGTTTCTCAGAAAATGTGTTCTAGACAGTGAATCAGCAATATAATGTGTGTCCAAATCAGTGTGTAAAATACATACATGCATTGGGACAAGGGACTTGGCTCCAATAACACCCTCAACTGCCTTGCTGAGAACACTGTGTCCATACTCAAAAATGGCCTTGTGTATATGTTCAATTGTCCATCAATGGGCTTCATCATCTATGTGAGCCATTCTACTACATACCCATCGATCAGCTTTTGAACCTAGCTTGTAGAATTTATCTTTGTTGATTAGACAACATGGACATGGACACCTTCCCAAAAACTTCATACATGTGAGGAGAATCCTTTTAGAGAACTTCTAGTCAGTTAAATAGTTTTTTTGCACAATTGAACTCACTTTTCTAGATAATTGGCAGTGTATGTCAGTATCCATGGGAAGACTCGATGAAATACATCATCGAGGCACTTGAGTAGCATCCCATGTTCATAGGTGTCAAGGAACTCAGAGTTGAGTAAATAAGACCAGATCACTTGCATAAGTTCATGCTTGCAGTGTGTTAGCACTGCTGCAGTCACACTTGTGTCAAATGTCCTTGTGTAGAAGTCTTGGATTTTATTGGATAGCTATGATCATCTGTCAGTTCTATCTTGTGATGACTACAAATAAAACTACCTTGGGAATGTATGCCAGATGATGTGTGGCAAATGAACTTGGCTTCACACAAGTGTACTTTAATTGGTTGCTAAGGAACAAGTAGATCAGCCACAATGCAGCATTGCCAAAAGCTGCAAGATGAGTTGAATCAGACCAAAGCATGATTGCTGCAACAACAGTTTTTTTTTGGATCCCAGGACTTCAGGAGGACTGGAACAAATTTTCTTGTGCTCTTTGAGCATTGCATCAGCAGTATATACTTCAGTTATTACACATTCAGGTGAATGTGACTTGTTTGGCTGCCAAAAAACCCTGTATGGTGTGTGGTGGAACATCTGTGCAGCAGGCTCCATGAATGCAGCCTTGATGACCTCCATGATCCTCCAATAGTGTAGTCCTTCTACTTGAAACTCGGGTGCCATATCTTCAGCTTGTTTGACTTTGTCACATGGTAATCAGATGGAGACAGGTATTGCATGCCAGCCATCTGATGCAAGGAATGATGAAGAATCACTGAGAGCATTGTCAAGCCATTTAGTCTCATGCTAAGCATTGAATTGATTGAGATCATCTTGGCTGAAGTCATTGGCTAGGATAACATCATGAATGAGATGATTAAGGTTGTCAAGGGATTTTTGGATTGCATCATTGTAGAACCAGCTCATGAGTCACCAAATGCTTGCATTCAAAAATGGGGAGAAGTAATTCTTCTGTAGAGTCCCTGGAGTCAGAGAGGCTGGTCCCCTTCAATGAAGATGTGTGTCTTCATCATCCTCAATGCAATGAAACATTGGGCCATCACAGAGATGCTCAAGTGAGGTGAGATTTTCAGGGTCATGTGATGGGAAGTGGTGATGATATTCATGAAACAAGTTATTCCTATCAGGTTCTGTCCAAAGACAATGGGGGGTATCAATTGGTAACTCAGACTCTTGGTTGCCAGTAGTCTCCTCAATAGAGTCCATCTCAATATCTGATGGAAAAGGTGGGTCATTTCAGTCTGTGACAATAGGAGCTGGCATAGGAATTGGCAAGGGTGGGGGATCATCATGGTAACACTGTAGTAGGTGATGATTGCAGCTAGGAAGGCCTGATGGCCACCATTCAACATTATCACTAAAATCAGGTCTATCAAACTGAAGTTCATGTTGAATATAGTATAAATGTTTAGTATTTGAGTGACATACTGAAAGGGCTTGATGTTCAGCAAGTTGCTGTGCTCGTAAGACATCCTGCTCTCTCTCCAACCAATCTCTCTCAGTCTGTTTCTCTGCTTCAGCATGGAGCCTCCTTTGCTCTTGCACTGCTATAGTCTAGGCATGTTCTCAATGCTGTTGGAGCAAATCAGTGACATTGGATGTATTTTTGCAACACCAGTGAGATGTGTGAAGAGAAAGACCATGCTCTCCTTTGACCTTTTTGCTGCAGGAGGGGCAAACAATCTTGGCCATCCAGATAGGTCAAGCAGCAGGTCAGTCAGTCAGGATGGAATGAGGTCAAATTGTAAGATGCTGAACATTGACTTCACAGTGAAGCTGAGTTGCAGCACTGCACTCAGGCTGGGCCAGCACAACCCAAGAATTTCAATCTCAGAAGATTAGATTGCTGTGTCTGTCCTCCTGCAGCCCCTAAACTCTCACTGCAACCATGTCTCATCCCATCATTGATCCTGTTCTATTGGAAGCAGATGACATGAGCAGGCATAAAGAAAATCTTGCTGATGAGGTAGCAAAAACCATGCCAAGAAAGAAAAAAGCCAAGTAAGTACCCTATTTAATGTACCTGAAAACCTCTGAGTCCATTAGCATAACTGAGTTCAATAAGGCAAAGTATGAGCTTGTTGGAAGGAAAATTGTGTGCCTTTCACATCCATTTGGATCCCCAAGAACTGCTATCAATGTTGGACTCAAGATTGAATCTGGTCATAAGAGCAAGCTTGATGCATGCTAAGTCACATCAATACCTGCATAGCCACATTACTAATAGATTTGATAGCAATTCATCAGACATTCTGTGATAGCATCAGATCTATGAAGCAATCCTGACCCATGCCCTGGGATTGGCTGACAAACTCAACAATCAGATGGAAGCAGACGAGTTACAAAAGGTATGCACCTGGGTAAGTGAATGTATGCACATATATCCAGCAAAATCCAGCCCCCCATGTCTAGATCATGAAGGGCATGAGTGACCAGTGTTTGACTGACCTTGGATCAGTCAAACATGCTGGTCTAGCTTATCTATTTGCCAATGGCAAGTCACTCAAGCTGCCAATTGTGAAATCTGAGGACAAGTCAATGCATGGGTTTAACCACCCAGAGATTGCATGTATGCTGTGCCCCTGGAAGAAACTTGATATGTTTAATGAAGACCCTGACACATATGTAACATTCTTACCAGTTATTGATTTGATTTCAAGTTATTTAATTTAGAATTATTGGAGCACTTCAAGACAGCACAATCTGGACTACAGCAGCCAACTGGCTGATGTGCTTCTATGAGGAGGGAGTTTACAATCTGGACAATAGAGTGAAGGGACTCTTTCATGGCCATGCTGCTTTTCAGGTAGGTTGTCATTTCAATCTGATCCTCTGCTAATGGTTTTTTCTACAGTTTTATACTCATCTATTCATTGGACTGTCAGCAGCATCAACTGACACAATTACCTTGAATTCATCCAAGGCCTCAAAAAACTGTGCCTGGAGTCTCACTGAGATTACACCATACATAATTGCATACATCCATGTTATGGTGAGCTGGCATCCACCATGATTCTGGTAACTATTGACCATCTGCAGCTATATTTTACCTTAAGTACTGCACCACAGTGGTGCACAACAATCAGGCAAATGGATTTAGCAGAGATGGCTTGGGTGACTATCGAAATGTTTGATGACAAAGATGACTGGACCAAGGAGACCTTAGCATGGTGGAATTTGTATGTCTTTCATTTATCATTACTCATATATTCACTCATTATTAGTCATGCTTTCCCAAAGGGCAATATGACTTGCAAGGACACAGACTCTGATGACAATTTGGCAAAGATCCACACTCAATGGGCTAGCCTCTCAAAGAAGGCTGTGCTACCATTAAGACGACATGTTGCAGAGGAAAGTTTCTTTGGTACTCCAAGTCCATCACCTATGACTCCAAGCATTCCATTGGTGGCAGATCCACAGCATGTTACAATTCTTTTCTTTTCACAAGTTATTCATTGATATGATAGACTGGCCTGACCTGGTATCCTTACTTTCTTTAGAGTGCTCTAGAACATGCAATGTGTTCGTCACACACCTTTCATTTCTGCTCTCCTATTTTTGTTATTGACACTTCGATTTCTCATGGAAGGTTCTATCTTTCTTCACTTAGTAACAAACCTTCCATGACCTTCCAGAAGTTTCTATTCTTCGCAGTACTTAAAGCCATCGCTCTACTCAATGTATCCTTAGCTTAGTCCTGCTCAATTCTACCTTGAACCCTTCGAACCTCCTTCGTCGACTTCATCATCAGATGACCCCTTTGAACTCCTTTCATCGACTCTATCGTTGGATGACCCTCTTGCTCTCCTTTGTTGACTTCATCGTCGGACGACTCCTTGACTTTTCGGCAAGCATCCCTTGTCTGAATACCTTGAACCTTTGACCCACTGTCAATTCTTTGAGCCTACGCTCATTCCTACCCGGACCAAGCGTAACAAAAGGACTAAGCTCTTCTTTTTGAGCTACCATCACTGTAGTCTCTCACCATTTCCTCCCCTCGAACACCAGGAGCCCTTGAAAGGGCACTATGACGCTCTTATTGAGTCCCCTCTGAATCTCCCCCCTCCACTGAATCTTCAGACGAAGAAACCTTTGCTCCTGCTCCAGACATCTATCCTAGGGAACCAACTCCACCTCTCCCCACCCCCACTGTAACTAGACCTTTCCTCCTTCCTCCCCCATCCTCCACTCCCACTCCTCCTCATCAGTTTGTTCCCTCACACCCACTTCCCCCCTTCCTTCCCCCACAGCCACCCTGTTCCACCATGACCTCGAAACCAGTCAAACTTCGCATTGGTACCCCTGAAAACTTTGATGGCAACTACACCAAAGCTACAATCTGGTTGGACTCTGTCTGAACCTACCTCCTCATCAATGAAGAAGTCTATACCACCGATGCCAAGAAGCTTGCCTTCGCTCTTTCATATATGACTAAAGGAGCTGCCCTTACCTGGGCCTCCTCCTTCCGAAAAGCTGCTCTCAACGCAAACAAGGGCTTTGGTACCTATGTGGATTTTATCACCAAATTCAACACCACCTTTGAACACAAAGATACTGTCGCCCTCTCCATTACCTGGCTCTCATCCACCAAAATGGAAGGAAAGCCCTCCCTCTCTGACCTCACCAAGTACATCTCCAAATTCCAGAATCATGTCCAGATCTGCGGGATCACTGACCAAAACGTCCTCATCAGATACTTCTTCACTGGCATCTACACCAAACTCATGCATTGCATCATGTCTATGGACACCATCCCCACCAAAATCGACGAATGATACACCAAGTCCACCCACTTCCTCACCCAATGGGGAAGAGCCAACGACATGGCAAAACAAGGCAAGACCACCCCCCCCCCTACCATTCATTTTCCTTTTCCTCCCACCCCCAGAAAGACCCTGACGCTATGGACGTTGATGCCATCAAGGTATCAAAGTTAACCCCAGAAGAGCAAAAACATTGTATCGCTAATGGACTCTGTTTCCATTGCCGAAAGCCTGGACACCTCTCAGGTGATTACCCAAACTTCCCCTCCCAGCCGAAGAAGACTGGAGAAAGGAAGGTTAGAAAGGTTGAAGAAGTCCCCAGGTTAGTAGAAGTCGAGGACGATGACGAAGAAGAAACCATAGCAAGAATCTCCTTTGTACCCTCCAACGAGGATTTTTAGAACAGAGACCTTCCCCAACGCAAGGCTCTCCCTCTTTTACGTGTGCTCCTGTACTTGTATCATCGATTACCAAACAGTCTATGCAAATCCCCATTGAAATCGTTGAACCATCGCACCTAAAAGCCATTGGAACTCGTGCTCTCGTTGACTCTGGAGCACAAATCTCTTGCATCGATTAGGACTTTGTTCAAAAACGTCATCTCCCAAAAGAATGACTCCCCTCCCCCATCACTGTCAAAAACATCGACCAATCCTCAAACAAGAATGGTCTTATCCATTTTTCCACCATGCTCTATGTCCATATCAGACAACTCATGCACTGTGTCATGTTCTACATCCTTAACTGTGGAAAGGAGAACATAATCCTTGGACTCCCTTGGCTTAGGCAAGCCAATCCTACCATCGACTGGACCAAGCGAGAGCTATCCATCTCCCTTGACTCCGATCAATCCCAGGAGCTGTATTACAATTGTACTAGACCGACTCCTACCCCCCAGACACCAACCCCTTGCCCACCCCGACATGTACAAATCAACTCCGTCTGGGACAGACATCTCTATGACTACATGAAGAAAGACACCGAAGCCCAATACCTCCAATGGGCCAACGACAACTGAATCATCAATCGGATCATGTGCTGTGGATCTCACTTCATCCCCTCCGCCACCATCACTAAAATTACAACCACCACTGAGCTAGCTATGGCCACTGAAAAGGCCAAACCAAAAGCTACTCTTCCCCCAGAATACTCATCCTTCGCCTCTGTCTTCTCGAAAGAAGCAACCAACCATGTTCCCCCCAGCAGACCCTATGACCATGAGATCAATCTTGATGACTCTTTCACCCCAAAAGTTGGCAAAATCTATCCCCTCTCCCCTGATGAAAAAGCCGCTACTGAAGCATTCCTCGACGAGAACCTCAAGGCAGGAAAGATTCATCCCTCCAACTCTCCCCAGGCTGCACCCTTCTTCTTCATTAAAAAAAAAGACAGTGGTCTTCAACCCTGCCAGGACTATCGCTATGTCAACAAGCACACCATCCACGACGCCTACCCCCTTCCCCTCATATCTGACCTCGTCGATAAACTTAAAGGAGCTAAAACCTTTACCAAATTCAATGTTCATTGGGGATACAACAATGTCCGCATCAAAGATGGTCACCAATGGAAAGCGGCATTTATCACCCACAAAGGACTGTTCGAACCAATGGTCATGTTCTTTGGTCTTTGCAACTCCCCTGCTACCTTCCAATGTTTCATGAACGACTCCTTCTGTGATATGATTGCAGAAGGATGGCTCGTCATCTACATGGACGACCTTCTCATCTTCTCCCCCGACGCCAAAACCCATGAGGAGCGAACCAAATGAGTACTCCAATGCATGACCAAGTTAGATCTTCACCTTAAACTCAAAAAATGCACATTCGCTACCAACGAGGTTGAGTATCTTGGCATGATCGTATGCCCTGATGAGCTCACCATGGACCCAGTGAAACTGGATGGCATCCGTGAATGGCCAATTCCTGTGAAAGTAAAGGACATCCACTCCTTCTTAGGATTTGCCAACTTCTACCGGCAATTCATCACCAACTATTCCAACATTGCCCACCCCCTCCTTGACCTTACAAAGAAGAACCAACCCTGGGACTGGTCCCCTGGTTGCCAACAATCCTTCGATGAACTGAAATGACTTTTCCTCAGTCATCCAATCCTCCATCTCCTGGACCCCACCCGCCCCTTTGCCATTGCCACAGATGCCTCCAAATATGCCTCTGGTGGAGTCCTCCTCCAAACTGATGCCAATGGAGATTGGCATCCATGTTCCTACTTCTCACAGTCCTTCTCCCCCACCGAATGAAACTATGATATCTACAATAGGGAACTTCTCGCCATCATTCATGGCCTCAAAGCTTGGTGCCACTACCTCCAAGGATCTCCCTTCCCTGTCGAAGTCTTCACTGATCACAAAAACCTCACTTACTTCCGCCAACCCCAGAAACTCAACTGACAACAGGCTCGTTGGCTGCTTGACATTTTGGACTTCGACCTTTACTTGACCCACGTCCCTGGCACCTCCCTTGCTGCACCAGATGCCCTCTCTCGTCACCCAGATCTTCTTCCACCAACTGACAAAGATAACGACAATGTAACTCTCCTCCCTGACACTCTTTTTGTAAACCTCATCAACACCTCCCTACAAACCAAACTGGCTGCCTCCTCTGCTTCCAACCCCCTTGTCTTGGATGTGCTATGCGCCACCACCGGTGATATCCCTGCCCAATTCTGCTCTCGCCTCTCCGACTGGCAATACGATGCTGGCGTCCTCACTTTCCAAGGGCGTATCTATGTTCCCCCTGACCTCCACCGCTCCATCATTGAACCACACCATGACCACACCTCTGCTGGTCACCCCAGATATCTCAAAACTCGTCAACTCGTCGCTGCTGAGTTCTGGTGGCCCAGTCTCGCTCAATTTGTGCAAAAATACATTGAGGGATGCGCTCTCTGTCAATCCTCTAAGACAAACACTCATCCTACCTCTCCCCCCCTCTCCCCCATCATTTCTTCCTCTCACATTCCCTTTCGACAGATATCCTGTGACCTCATCACAGACCTCCCCATCTCTTCGGGTTTTGACAGTCTTTTGGTCATGGTCGACCATGGGCTTACTAAGGGGGTGATTCTCTGTCCCACTAAGAAATCCATCTCCACAGAAGGGATTGCCTCCCTCTTTTTTCATAAAGTCTATACTTGGTTCGGCCTCTACAACAAAATCATCTCAGATCATGGACCCCAATTTGCTTCCTCCTTTGCAAAAGAACTCAGACGACTCCTTGGATACAACCTCTCCCTCTCCATGGCTTACCATCCTCAATCCGATGGAGAAACCAAATGGGTAAACCAAGAGGTGGAAACCTATCTTCAGATCTTTTGTGGCAATTCCCCCTCCACATGGTCTGACCTCATCTCCCACGCCGAATTCGCACACAATCACTGCCCCCACTCCATCACCAATAAGTCCCCATTCTTCCTCATGATGGGATTTGAACCTCGCCCCCTCCCCGCTATCATTGCTGAGACCAACCTCCCCGCAGTTGAAGAACGACTGAAACTCCTCTCTGCAGCTAGAGACGAAGCCCTGGCGGCTCACAAACTTGCCAGACAAGTCATGAAATCCCGTTTCCATGGAAAATTCACTCCTTTCCATAAAGGTGATAAGGTTTGGCTAGAAGCCCGAAATCTAAAACGCCTTATCTCCCATCCCAAGTTCACCCCCAAGCGAGAAGGTCCATTTACCATTACCCAGGTCCTCTCTTCCCTTACCTACAAACTCCGTCTCCCACATACTTGGAAAATACACCCGGTCTTCCATGCTTCCCTGTTATTGCCCTATCACAAAAACGATGTACATGGACTGAACTTTCCTTCCCCTCCACCTGACCTTATCAACAGAGAAGAGGAATATGAAATGGAAAAAATCATCCAACACTGTGGAACCCCGCATAACCAAAAATTCTTAGTCCGATGGAAAGGATATTTGGCTGAAGAAGACTCCTGGTTACCTGAATCAGAGTTCAACCATGCCAAAGAGATTTTATCTGAGTATAAAACCCTCCATCCTCATGTCTTCCCTTCTTCATCCTCTGCATCACCTACGAAGCCCAAACATGTCCACTCCCGCTAGATCCCCTTCCCCCACTGCTGCTACCACTGGCTGGACTACCCCCTTACTTTATCACATCCAAGGCCTTGATTCCACTAATTACAATCCGGGCATTCCCTGGTCTATGTCCCCTCCTCTGTGTCTTCCCCCTCTCAATCCTAACCCAGTAGTCTCCATCGAACTACCCCTCTACGCTCAACACATCCATCCGGATCCCTTCCCCATTACTGAACAATCTTCACTTATGCTTCTCCTTGAAACCCCCCATCTCCTTACCCCCCTTCACGCCCACTTAGAACCCTTCTCCCCCCTTGATACCCTTCTTCTCCTCTTCCAAGAAATCCATACCCTCTACCCCCTTGCCAACCAGATATCCGATTACCCTACAGAACACATTGCCACCCTCCATGAAACCTGCACTGAGCTTACCAACCTCGTCCTTTCCATCATGCATCAGCTGGAAATGGACAAACTAGTGAAGGACATTCTACGTTACACCTGAGAACTCAACGAATGATGCTGCCTCCACCAGAACCCCTCCCCTGAAGCTTCCGAAGAACCCCTCACCCTCAAGGAATTAGCCATCATGGAACGAGCTGAAGTTAGTTGGGATGGACAATGTAATATACCTCTCTCCCCCGATCATTACCTTTACAGTCAAGCTTGCTTCCACTGCCACCGACTTTCCCACATCCATATCAATTGTCCATATTACGTCTGCCCCCACTGTGCCTGCCACCGTCCTGGTCACACCCAACATCGCTGTCCCCGCTGTCCTCGCCCTCATACCCTTAACCCTGTAGGCTCTTCCTCCTCTTCAGCTTCTTCCACATGTCCTAGGCATTCTGGTCCACCCCAACCCCTCGTTGAATGGCTCTCCGACTCCCCGTCCGCTAGCTCTGGCTCAACCCCCAGACTGGTTCCTTCCCCCTCCTATCATCATCGTCAGACCCCTCATCCTCGACAACGTTATTGTCGCTCCTCCCCTGATCCCAAACTCACTGACCTTGATCTGAACAATGACGACCTGGGTTATGATGCCTCAGCATATGCAAACATGACTGGTTCCCCTGGCGGAGATAGGTGCATGGATTTCTAAATTCTTTCTTTTGTTTTTATTCTTCATAGTGATTTCGAATGTACTCTGGGGGTAATGTTACGATTCTTTTCTTTTCACAAGTTATTCGTTGATACGATAGACCGGCCTGACCCGGTATCCTTACTTTCTTTAGAGTGCTCTAGAACATGCAATATGTTCGTCACACACCTTTCATTTCCGCTCTCCTATTTTTGTTATTGACACTTTGATTTCTCATGGAAGGTTCTATCTTTCTTCACTTAGTAACAAACCTTCCATGACCTTCCAGCAGTTTCTATTCTTCGCAGTACTTAAAGCCATCGCTCTACTTGATGTATCCTTAGCTTAGTCCTGCTCAATTCTACCTTGAACCCTTTGAACCTCCTTTGTTGACTTCATCGTTGGATGACCCCTTTGAACTCCTTTCATCAACTCTATCATCAGACGACCCTCTTGCTCTCCTTCGTCAACTTCATTGTCGGACAACTCCTTGACTTTTCGGCAAGCATCCCTTGTCCGAATACCTTGAACCTTTGACCCACTGTCAATTCTTTGAGCCTATGCTCGTTCCTACCCAGACCAAGCATAACACAGCACTTGCCATCAGTGACATCCAATTTGGAGGATTCTGTCAGCAGGCACTGCAACCCCATTTATCTAGCACCACCTCAATGTCAAGCATCTTCAGTGCAACTGCTGTTGTGATCAAGTCTAACTTGTCTCCATGCACATCAGACAATGAAGCTGAGTCTAGCTGCATGGCAATCAAGACTGCCAGTGGTGTTGAGATTCCAGTTGCATCCACCAGTGCAGCGATTGCATTGTTCCCAGCACCAGCTTCTCCATCTCATCTGTCCAGTGGCCCCATCGAGCTGAAGAAAAAGGGCCACACAGCCACTACCAAGAAACCTCATCACCAGGGTGGCAAGAAGTCAAACAGATTTTGACCACAATTACCTTGCATTTGCATTCTAGGTCTGTCACTTTCTGTATGTTATACCTCAATCGACCATCACAACCACATCACTCCCAATGCCCAGAGCAGCTTTTGTCATGTGTATCCACCACTGCCCCATTGAGCACTTAGGAGTCAGTGCCAAGTTCTGTCATTGGCAGCTAGAGTTTTGATCGCATACATTCTTGGACAATCATGTATTAATAATAAATAAATGATTTGGTGGTCATACAAGAACTGGTATGCCTAGTAGTGGCTTGCAAGGCAGTGAGAACCTAGCACAGCAAGCATTTCCAGGCAATAAAAATTACATTGGTACTAGGTCTAGCTAGAAATTGCAGGCCCAGCAAGGCAGCAAGAACATAGCATGGCAAGCATTTCCAGCTGACAAAAATTGCATGGGTACTAGGTCTAGCTAGAAATTGCAGCCATTGCAAGGCTTTGCTAAGGGGAATGGCCTATCATACTCTAGCTAGTACTGCATGTTGCTTACAAGGTATAGAAGCAGCATGCAAGAAAAATGTATTTCCTTGCTAGGACTGCTACATCTGACAGCCATTTTATGGCCTGGTACAGTCTAGCTAGGGCTAGCTAGATATCAGCACATTTGCTGATGATTGTGGTGTCATCCCCAACATGCAAGTGGTTGATGGAATTGTTACGATTCATGATCCCCCCCTATCTTTTCTTTCCACTTTACATATTAATTTCTCTCAGTCTTCTGTTGATTCTATTTCTATGTGACATGGTAACATTGATATCCCTTCACATTCTTGACTTTACTGTGTCTACTTATGCTTACTATCTATTTTTACCTAGAGATCTCTGATCTGTTTCCTATGCATTCCCACTCACACAGCCCATGCTATTTATTATTCTCATTTCTCATCATCATTCATACTGTTATGCTTGGTCTGGGTAGGAACAAGCATAGGCTCAAAGAACTAGTTGTGGGTCAAGGATTCAAGGTATTCAGCCAAGAGAACTTAGCAGAAGGTCAAGGGGTTGTCTGATGATGAGGTCGATAAAGGGGGTTCAAGAGAATCGTCCAGCGATGAGGTTGGCGAAGGAGATCAAGGGAGTCGTCCAACGATGAGGTCAACGAAGGGGGTTCAAGAGAATCATCCGACAATGAGGTCAATAAAGGAGTTCAAGGATTTTGAAGAGATCAAGGGTAAGATTGAGCAGGACTAAGCTAGGGATACATCGAGTAGAGTGATGGCTTAAGTACTGCGAAGAATGGAAACTAATAGAAGGTCATGGAAGGTTTGTTACTAAGTGAATGAAGATAGAACCTTCCAGGAGAAACAGAAGCATAGATAACAAGAATAGAAAAGTGGAAATGAAAGGTGTGTGATGAACACATTGCATGTTCTAGAACACTCTAAAGAAAGAAAAAGGGGTACTGGGTCAGGCCAGCCTATCGTATCAATGAAAAAGAAGTAAAAGGAAGTGAATTGTAACACATACTGCCTCTGATTGCAGCACCTTTGCACAGACTTGCATAGGCTTATACTTAGTTCACACAGCCTCATGGCTATTCATTGACTCCAGGTGACTCAGTATGACTGGCACCTCCTAGTATAAATACTTGTTGTTCATGTACAGTAAACTTAGGCCCAGTTTAGTTTGACTTAATGACTTTTGGCTACCTGCTTGAACTTCGGCTGTTACATTGGTTGTATAGTAGCTGCAGAACTGGCTGGGTTATGCAGGCATGACCAACATAACAAAGTTTGCCCTCATTGGCCATCAACGATAGATCATGTGCTGCAGCATATGCCAGCATGACATCCAAGAAAGGAAAGGTCAGTTGGTATCCTCTGGTGGCTGAGTACAGCCGAAGTTCAAGCAGGTAGCCAAAAGTTGTTAAGTCAAACTAAACTGGGCCTTAAGCAATTCCTACCTTAGGTTTTTGCCTTCATCCCTTGTCCTCCTCTGAGTTCATCCCTAATTTTGGCCTTAGTGCCTCCTCATTGTCATCCTCATCCACCTAGAACCTCTGCAATCCTTCTAGGAGTCTCTTGACATCATCTGACATAACCATTAACCTTTGTCCACCAGAACCCTTGTCCTTCATCTCTGGAGCCCCTGACTTACATCAGTACATAACCCTTGGCCCCTATCCTTGATCTAGGCAATTATCATTAGGTCTATGCTTGTCCCTACCTGGGCCAAGTGTAACAGGAATACTCTTACATAACACCATTCTTGATTCATTGATGCAAGACATCCTGATTACTGCCCAATTGTTTGTATCAGACTCAATGGAACTGTCTAATTCCTATTACCACTCATTGTACATCACCTTCCACCTTGTTAGGTCTGAAGGCCAGATTGGCACTATTACATGCCATCTTTTGTGGCTCATTCAAATATGCCACATGCATCTCCATTCACCATTCCCTCAATGGCACTGGTTGGACATATTATCAAACCTTGTGTACCCACAATGTGGCTGGGTATCTTGTTTGCAAACCTGGTGGCAGTAATGTTGGCAAGCCAGAGTACTACAATCCTTGTTCATGTCAGGTATGCATCCTGGCTAAGAGCCTGTACAACACACATCTGTTAATGATAACAGCTGAAGTTTAAGCAGGTAGCCGAAATGCATAAGCCAATCAAAACAGGCCGTTATCATTAACAAACACATGCTGTACAGGGCCTAAGAATGGTGATTCAGTCATTACTGTTTTTGACCTTGTGGTGTAGCATTAGAGGCTGTACAACACATATCTGTTAACAATAACAGCCAAAGTTTAAGCAGGTAGCCAAAACATGTAAGCCAATCAAAACAGGCCATTATTGTTAACAAACACATGCTGTACAGGGCCTTAGGTATCATGATCGCTAGTAGAACATGAGTATTGGTCACGTGATTACTGTAATTGACGATTTTGTTGTGGCTAACACGCTGACGTTTTCTTGGTATCATAATGACCCTCAACGTCAATGTCCGACAGACCGCTTTTATAACCCTCACGCTCATCTTGTTCGTCGGCACTGTGTACTCTGTCAAGAACGACACCTTCCTCGACACCTCAAACCCCCTTCTCACTCACCTCCCACACCCCCTCCACAAATCCCATTACTTTGCCAGCAAATCCAACTTTCTCAACGTCTGGTTCATCAAGCGCGCCTGGGGCTGGACATCCTTTACCTTTCTCTTTCTATGGCTCACCAGCCCGCGCCGCACCCAAACCCTCTCCCGCGTGGGCCAATGGGTCTTTGCCTCCCTCGCCTGGCTCGCCTTCACGGGCTGGTTCTTCGGTCCTCCACTCATCGAACGGTTCATCGTACTTTCTGGGGGTGAATGCACCGTCGCACTTCCGTCCGGCGCTGCCTTCAGCGTCCCGCACAACTATTGCCTGACGAAAGTCCGACTCTCGCCCGACACCCATCCGAGTCTGTTTGCCTCCCCGCTTGTTCTCCCCGAGACGCCATGGAGCACCGTGCCGAGGCTACGGAGCGGGCATGACGTATCCGGACATGTATTTTTGTTAACCATGTCGATCTTGTTCCTCGCGGACCAGTTGACACCGTCCTTGAGAGTTGCCCGCTGGACAAGGATGCACACGTGGGCGGTCGCGGCTACGGTGGTCCTCATTTTCATTTGGCTTTTTGCGCTCGGGA
Source organism: Boletales sp. KT-2023b (assembly GCA_038089675.1). Classification (NCBI taxonomy): domain Eukaryota; kingdom Fungi; phylum Basidiomycota; class Agaricomycetes; order Boletales; species Boletales sp. KT-2023b. The sequence goes on from JBBPLE010000057.1 coordinate 16,536, forward strand.
CGACGAGCGTGTATTTCCATACGCCGTTTGAAAAGTTTACGGGTTATCGTGAGTGGGCTGTTGTATAGCACTTGGTGGGGTGCTGATTCGTTTTTAGTGCTAGGGTTGGCAGGGTACAACCTGACGTTATTATTGTAATGCGTGTAAATCACACGACTAATAGTAGGATATGTTGCCGACATTTAGCGATAGACTGCGGATTCAGAGCACACCGTACGGGTTCAAGTCATGCTTCGCGGCGGTTGCCTATCCGAACATGTTATACAACCCCCTTAACTTTTTCTCAGTCGTTCTTTGACTCAGACTCGTCCCGAGATTCGCCTTTTTGCTAAGACTGGCCAAGACGCCTGCTATCCATTTCCTTATATCGACAGCGGGTGCGATATGGATTAGTGTAATGGGTTCATTTTATAACTTATTGGCTCGATTCAACTAGGCCAAGCCTTACGCTGAGTCACGCCCGAATTTGACGAATACAATAACGACGCGTTGCGATCACATCCAGTGCCATTATTTCTTAAAATGTAGATCGAGACGTTGTTCAAGTGCATCCGGGCGACCCGCTTGCCAGATTGCGACGCAAGAACTTGAAGCTGGACGCGTGTACAACCTTGATCAACAACCACAACGGTCCCACTCCTTGGGCTACTGTCTACGTTCGGGACTCACCTTACAGCTTGGGCCGTGTCCGTTGAATGAGACAGGAAACCAGATCAATACGGTGCCACATCGTCAATCTCGCACTGTCAGACGGATGGATACCAGGTAGGTCCAGTAAGGGCCAGTGGAGAATCTGACATCAGCCAAGTTATCTCTGACAACTTTCAGAAAAAGAATACCGTTTATATGCGTGGCGTCCTGCCAGTGTTCCCGTTGCATGTCATGTTCGCAAGTGAGCTACTGATCAATAGTCTGGTGACCATCCCGTCTAATGAGGCGAGCGTGTATCGACGGCTTGCCTCATTAGACGGGATGGTCACCAGACTAACTGATCAACCCTGTAGCGCACGTCAGAATCAATGGACGGCCAACTTTAATAGCGAATAGGAGATGATGGGCTAATGAAAGTGTAAAGATGGCTTATACACTACAGTACCAAGTGCGTTCTCTGTGATTGCATTAATGTGACCATTCTTGACAATCCATCGGGTGGACGTGTTCACATTCGGGGCGGCAAAAACATATTCCGAGGAGTTTCAAACCGCTCAGTTGGGGGCAGATGGCTTGATCGGCATGGGTTACCAATTTAACATGGTCTATCGCACTCGATCCCTGTTCCAGACCTTCGTTTCCCAAGGAAAAGTGATCAATTCCGTATTTTCCGTCAAGTAGGCGGATGTTGGAGCGGAGTTGTGTGCCAACCAAGGGGGTGTACAATTGGCAAGTGACCAACTATATCCAAGCGAATGGTCAAATGATTGTGAACAATGAGCCTGCCGTCATCGACACTGGCCTGCGCACTACATTGTTGGCTCTGCCTCACACGTAGTGCACTGTACTGTGATCTTCATGCCACTCGCGTGGATTCCGCCGACACGCATTACTACGACACACGTACCCTGCAAATCAATCAATCATTCTTGGCTCTGATTAACGCGATGTAGTTCCGTGTGGTTTTTTTCCACTTATCACCCTCAGTTTTGGAGGTAAATCCTTCCCAATCCTTTCCTCGACACTCAACATCAAGCCACGCTCACCTGATGTGCCTGATTTTATCTACGATATCGTGGGCATAGATCAAGCGAGGGTGAGTGTTCGTACACATATCTCACATCGCACTGCTTGATGTATGGCTAGATATTTGGTTTATCGGGGGTATATTCCTCCAAACGGTGCATGTCACGTTTGATTTGGGTAGACTACAAATATGATTCGCGCAGCTCGCCTGAATAAATCTCACTCATTATTTTTGACTACTGTCCGATTTCTTGCCTTTGGGGCCACGCACTACGTTGGCAATTATATCGTATCCTCAGCCTTCCTATAGGCTGTATACTAGCCTGACCCCCGCATACATTTGGTTGCGACTCTTTACTCCCGCAACAAGCGCCATGTCCTGCTTCAACTTGAACTTCCTGTGGCCTTCTGTACAGCATCATGCTCAGGCTTATATAGCGGGTTTACCTGCCAGTATCGTACCGCACATTCTCCCCTCCTCTCATTCTATATCGTGCTTTCGCCGTCTATAACACAGCGCCAATAGGCTAGACATGCTTGACCCACCATCGAGGGCGTATGCTAGACATCTACTCCCGTTTGGCTACGGTTATCCCCTCTGGACACCAGAGCCTGGAATTCACTTCCTGAATTATCGCAGGGATGGCCTCAGGGTTGGAGATGTTGGCGTCATCGTCCCTGAAAACAGGAGCTTCGACGTCTTTTTCAACATCTGTCTTCCTCGTGAACACCCATTCCATCGCGTCAATGGTGTGCCAGAAAACTTTGCACACATCGAACTAAACGACACGGACGTTGCGATCTATTCGCCTGCCGAGAATCCTGGAAGGATTATTTCGACCACGTCAGTAACACCGCTCAAGGCCACTGAACCATCTGATGGGTGAGCTCTTTCTTCCTTTGTGGATCCGCACGTACATGCATTCTGATCCTGACACTTGGACTGTTGGGCCTCTTCTGATAAGAGCCAATCATCAGAAACCGCTGTCTTACGAATTCAACCTCTCCTCTAGTGAAGGCGCACTCCTCGTCCTTCCGGAGGGGGCCGAGAGTTACACCCTACTCAAAAAGAAGATTTTTCAGGATGCGGCAATTCGGAATGGAGCTGAATGGTACAACTTTGCCGAGCAGCAGCTCGGTCGTATCATCGCTCATGATTCTCTATACCTCATTACAGGTTGTTATAAATCCCACTCGCGGTCTGTTGCTGTATTTCACGAAGCCTCATGTTCGACGGGTACAACGGAGTTTCCTGCAAAATTCAAATCGATCGCAACTGATCCGGGACGGGACAACCGCCATGTACAATACACTTGGGAGACAATGCGCTCATTGCATTGGCGCGCAGGGCCTTCAGGCAACTGGACCGAAATCCCAAATCAAACACCATTCATCAGCGGGTTCAAAATCGCGCTGAGGGACAGTATACTGAGCGGTAGAACGCGCGTGGAAGTTGAAGTGAATCCTCAGCCTGCGCGCTCAAAACCCGGGAAAATCTTTAGCAGCAGTGCCAGTGGAAACAGTCATTCCAGAACCGGAAACATCTGGAGAAGACTCGTTTCTGACAATGGAGGAAACAGGGAAAGTTCAGAACAGGCTGAAGTGGATTCCAATTCTCACCCAGAAACATGCCAGGATGATGACATGGCCACCAGTGAACAAGTCACAATAGATCATATTCCAGGAGCATTGTAGGTGATACACAGCATGCAGAGGTCTTTCATCTGTGTTAATAGGCACTCCAGAGTGTTCATCCATTGGACATTATTAATCAACATTTACTAAGAGAGGTTTGTTTCATGCATGACCACGATCTTTGTTTGGTCTGATAGTCGCATTCCCGGTCAGGATCCATCTGCCACTATTGCTGTTGCCCATGATACTCAGTGGAGTACCCTGCTCGAAAAGGTGTGTTCGAACCATCGTATTGCAGCATTCCATGTTTGATGACTGGAATTTCAGGGAGCATTGAAGCCGGAGGACCTTTACCACGAAGGGCGGTTAGGAAGTGTGTTGTCCGAAAACTATTGCTTGGCCTCGCGAGATGGCAAGTCGTCCTCTCTGAGCCATTACACGTACCTGAGTCTATTCTAGGCTCCGTATGTTTGCAAGGCAAAAAGTAAGTATTGCGATTATGCTAACGGAGATGTGATGGTTCACATTTCTCGAACAGTGATTCTTCCATGCGACTAATAGACATAGATGACGCCACCCGCGAAGCATGGAAAGACAATCAGTTGGATGATGTCGAAGAAATTCTGTCACAGCAAATCGTTCGCCGCGTGGATGATCATGGCGCATATGCTAATCGAGCGCTTGTGCGGGCGCGCTTGCATCGTTGGGATGCGGCTCTAAAGGACGCTGAGATCGTCAGTACCACATCCTTCTTCCACGTCCATGTTCTCAGCGTAATTGTCGTACGTGGACAGTCGATTGACATCCAACCATCTGTGACCGGCTACGTTGCGAAAGGGTCTGCGTTGTTCGGGCAACAGGAACACGGTCCAGCAGCACACATATTCAACATTGCCCTTCGTAATTGTGATGTTCATGATAGGTCTCTTGTATCCCTTGTCAAAGTGAGCGTCTCTATCTGCGTGTGACAGCTTCTTCACAACTATTTTTCTTACTTTACAGGCCATTTTTTTGTTCGAAGCTGGGGATCATGCGGCAGGAGTTAACAATATCACTAATCTGATTGGACATTGTCCAGATGAAGTCAAGCTGGCATGTTTCACTGTACAGGCAAGTTGTTCAAGTCAGCAATGGAGATATACTGCCATGTTATGTGTAGGCAGAGATGTATAATCAACTTGCAAGGCTAGTGACCGATGGAGGGGACTACGGACGGGCGAAGCGATTCCTGGCGCATGCGCATTCGCTTGGGCCATCGCTTGGGCCGTCTAATCCGGTGTCCGAGTTGGAGATTATCTTCTTGGTAAGCGCGGTGCTTATGCGCTCAATGTCTGCTTATGAGTTTAGATATGTGGGTGGCGCTTTGCTCACCTCGTGGAGGAAGCCACCTCGGTATATCAATCTACTTCTTCCCGTCCCGCATATACCGCCAGGGAATACGGGGATCACAGCATCTCTGTTGGAGCCCCTGGGTTGACAACATTGCTCACATCCCAGCCTCCCCCCCCGCCACTAACGCAGACGCAATCCCCTGGTCAATCTCAGCAGTACACTTTTGCCTGGAACCATCCAACACCCTCCGATTATTTACATTCAATTACCAAGCCCAATCCTGTGCAGTCCAACACCCGAGACGATCATATGGCAAACCACCGTATGTTTTATCATTGCTCCATCAAGGACCTTTGGGAAGCTCATATTTAGACGCGGCATCCACATCGCAGCTGCGAGGTGAAGATTTCGAAGTTTCGGATGCGCCCGCATTTCAATGTCTATGGGTGACTCAAGGGAAGCCGTGCTTGGCGTGGATCGTAGGAGAGCAAAGCAGCATTACCAATCACCTTCGAGACAATCATGACTCGATGCGTGACGGTAAGATAATCCGGTGTGCATGGGATGGATGTGACACCTGTATGCACCTAAAGGGCCTCTCGCGACACATCTTCGAGTCTCATTCTGGGATCAAATTTACGTGCCCAGAGTGCGGTGCGCGTCTTTCCAGGTTCTATACACTGAGGGCACATCTACTGGCGCATCAGGACGTGCACAAGGAAAGTGCCATGCCCAGTATGGAATCGCATGGCGTCGTGTAACAATATGAGTTACGCCAGTCATGCATCTTATCCAAACATGTTACTCTTCACCAGGGAACCTGAACAGACTATTGGTCTGCAAATGCATACGAAAGGTATTATGTTGTACTATTATGTGGATGGTGCTAGCTCCCACCCATATGTTACTAGAAAAAATCACGGTCTCTCCATAACTCAGTATCACGCGAGAGCCACTCACCTTTCGGTCTCACCAAACTGTGTGCACGAGCTACACACATGGCACACGTTTGATCGGAAAATGCGGCGACGCCCCTCCGAGTCGTCGATCGGGCAGTTGATAAAGAAGAGATATAAAATCGAAGTGGAGCATCGATCCGTACACGCGAGCGAGTCGTTAGACGGAATGCGCTTCGCATTAAGTGTTATGCCAACAGAGCGCAAGCATCGGCACGATGCCAAGGTCATCAACGCATTTTAGAGTAAGCAATGGGGAATGCAGCGATTCGAGACGAAGCCAGTGGCAGACTAGTGGTGCGAGCCCACCATGGAGGATGGCGACCGGATGGTCGAAATGGATGGCTAGTTCGCGGAGATGTACGAGCGCGAGGGGGCGCAGGGTCTCGTACGTGAGCCCCGGTAGATCCCTGAATGGTGTGGGCGCGGAGGCTCTGGAGTGCCGTCCGACTGAGACGGACTGAGGGGAATGTGAGCGCGGAGGGGAGGCTATACGAGTCGCTGCGAAAAGTGTAGACACTTCCGTAAGGGTGGTCGATCTTCAAGTTTCTCGAATGGCAATTTCAAAGTGTGGAACGGCCAGTTATGCACGCAAAAGATCCGTTACCGTACACCATCGAAGTGATTAATTAGCGTCAGAACGATGTAAGCGGCCCAGCCACCTTCCAATTAAGACCGTTACGCCAAAAGGCAGTGATACCGAATTGTTGTGATTCGGTAGAACGCATTTTGGAGCCTAATTTTAAATGAGTCCAAGCTTGTCTGTTTACCACCTTGTAGACTGTCTCACCATTTCATAGTAATTTCAGTCAGGATAGATATGCAATCAACCAAACTCCATTTCATTCCACATGACTCGCTATGATGACAAGATCTACAAAAACTGATCTTAAAGTTCCATCTCCACATCTCTCTGACTTCTAATGCTTGCTCGGGATGGACTTGCTCGCCGCGGTTACTGATGCGACAGAGCCGGGTGTGCCGAGCACAGCGGAAGGCACAGAAGCCGGGGGTGATGCTGGCACGACTGCGCTCGACGTGTTGTGCGCTTGGGAAGGAAGAGGCGACGGTTTCGCCTGTCTACGCATCCGGCTCGGGGGTTTCGAAGACGCCGGTGGGGTACTCGAGGTAGTCTGAGTGCTATAACCAGTCGAAGGATGGCTCGTCGTGTTTGGCATCATCGAAAATGCCAAGGATGTGGAATCGGCTCTACGAGAAACCGCTTGCACTGGGGCCAGGGCCAGGACGGACTGGATGACTATGCGTTTCTCGGTAAGTGATCAGTCAACGTGATACAACTTGAAGTCACGAACAAGTCAACAATGCCGCCAGAAGCGAGTTCGCATCTTGCGTGGGGTCAGAAGGAAGCGCTGGGGCACCATGGACACCGAGCAAGACCGAGTGAGAGAGCGCGAGGAGCATAGTGGAGACAAAAGCGAAACGCATGATGGAAAAGTACTCGGTCGGAACAAGACGCAAGTAGGAGTAGGTTGTTGCTTTGCTATAGATTTAGACGGATGAAGAGGATGAGGGAAGTGAGAGAGAAGGAGGATGGGGGATGAGGGAAAGCGACGGGGACTGCCTGGCTTTTATACTGACTGAGAAGCGGGCGACGTCATAGGTTGCAACTCCGGGTTAATCGACGTCATTCGAATGCCAACTAGAATGGACCACGTCTGCGTTCCATCTCCCATGCCTCTTCCCCAAACGAGCGATACCGCGTCTGAGCGGTGCCGGCAGACCTCCAAAGTGCGGAGAGCTGTTGAATCGTGTCGCGGCCCATGCCAGTGCATGACGACAATAAACACCAACCAAGACAGGTGACACTAGCAAAAGATGGTTATATGTAACGAGCATCACAGCAAAAGAGATCAAAGTTACATGAGGCCTGCGAGTAATACAAGTAGGATGGTCGATACGGAGTCCATGAACCTTGATGCGATGAGTGATGCCGAATACTTGGACCAAAAGATGGAGGAGCAACCGAACAACTGTCAGTCAACTTGATGATCGTTCATTTCCTTATTTAGATATAATTCCGTCCTATAGCACTCGGCCGCAAACGCTGGAATATGTTTCGTTATGAACCATGATATACGTGATCGATGTCAAAGGACGTGACGTCGTCGTTCGGGATCAAGTCAATCCCATCAGGGCGGATTCAAGCCTATCACGCTCGTCGCAAAAATCCACTCTCTCTCCAGGCCGCAACCCATTTTATTACCAATGCCTCATCCACGAGCGGCGTCTCCCTCAACCACCGACTCTCCTCTACCGCCTTATCAACACACAACCCTGCCCTGATTCGCTCCTGTCCACCACCGTACTTGCCTTCATAAAACGCCAACAGCTTCCGACTAGGGTTACGCTGTTCGTCAGCATCGCTCGCACGGAGGGCTTTGAGCCAGTCACGGCGCGGAACGCGTTTAAACTGAACCTGGGCGACTTGGAGGGCAGCAAGGATAGAAGACCAATGGACATGAGCCGGATGCAGGATATTGTAGACAGTACACTCGGTGGTCGTCGTGGGGAGGCACACTAGCTCGACGATGGACTTGGCGGCATAGTCGACAGGAATCCAGGAAACGTGCTCGTCAAGCTCCGGAAGGAACCCAATCGTGTCTGCAGACTGTACATCCAAACCCACCAGGATCGGTACGGCGGACCAACGAAACAAACTCGAGACCAACCTTGATGATGAGCGAAATCCCCTCGGACTCGTTCCAAATCCCATTGACCGTGTCACCGACCATCTGACCAATACCTATGTAGAGGACGGTTTGTCAGATGTCACGTATCCCGTGCGTCACGAGGTACATACGGAAAACGGTAGTGTGGATTGCAGTCTTGCTCGCTGCGATCTGACAGAGTTTCTCGGTAATCCACTTTGATTGCGCACTTGAAACACCAGGGAGAAAACACATCAGACTGTGAATATACGGAAGTTGAAAACAAAAAAACATACTATCCCATCCCATGCGCGACGGCTGGATCGTCGATCACAACCTCAGGGACCAATCCCGGCCCCGTCCAGTTCAACACCGCGCTCACAGACGACGCAAAGAAGAATCTCGGAAGATCAGCATGCGGGGAGGACAGAGCAAGGTGCATCAAGTTCACTACGCCGCGAATGTGCGTCTCGAAACTGGAGACGCCCAGGTTGAAGTTGACCGGCCATGCAATCTGGAGGGACGAGGTGACAAAAGATCGAGCAAAGTGACGGCAAAAAAAACATACATGAATAATTGCTGTCGCTCGATTTGCAAGCTCGCGATAGCATTCTTCCTCGAGACCCAACCGATCTGCAGACAGGTCGGCCGCAATGGCCACGACACGTTGTTTCGCTCTCACATGTGGGTCTGAGAATCGCCCAAACAATTTTCGGGCTCGCATCGACGCCGCGACTCGAACCATCGCGCCTGCGTCGTTGTTGGCACGACAGAGACAATAAACCGTGATCACATCGGGATCAGCGAGAAGCTCATCGAGGATGTAGGAACCCAATGAGCCTGTGGCGCCCGTCAACACGATCTAACGGAAAAGCGGCGTCGGTGGCTGCCAATCGTGCGGGATGATCGTACGCACCACTTTCTCAGAGCTGCCGGCTGAATCGCTAGCTGTATCGCTGTTCTGCATTCTGGATGGGCACGCGAACTGGGCGTATTTATCGACCAACTCGAGCATGACTTCCTGAGGGCTACGCTGGGGAACATCGCCATCGTTACCCAAAGAAATCGATACGATGAGCTGTGCCAGCCTTGTAAAGTAAGCAACGTAAGCGACGATCACTTTGAACTATTAAGATACGCACGCACTTGTTTATAGATGGACGCTCAAAAACGGAATTAATGGGCAGCTTCTTGCCGCCTAGATCGATTTCCTGCAAAAGACGTTCCTGGTCGCCCTCGCACTCGGAAAAAAGGAGCATCAACACCTACCCTCTGAATGGCGTTTTGAATCCGCGTCGACTGCAGCGAATCAAGCCCGAACTCGAACAAGTCCGTGTCGTCTTTGAGACTCTCGATCGGTCTCTCGATCGTCTTTTCAATCACTTCTCTCACGATCACTCTCGCCTCTGTTTCTCCTTCAACCCGCTTCTTCGCTTCCGATCCCAAACCACCCTCAAGGCGTACATATACCTCCTCGATTACCTTTTCGAACTCTTTGTACACCTTGGCCCTCACGATACTTTCCTTGTCCGCTTTTGGAATCGCAGTCCCATAGGGAAGTAACACGAGTGCTTCTGTCGAGAGCTGAGAGTGGGTTGGCGCATCAGCGTTGGCGAGGTCGACCACCGTAGCAATGCGCTGAATCAGCTCGTCGTGCGAGAAAAGTCTGGCAGCCGCCGTGGGCAGAATGAGCGCCCCAATTTGCGTGCGGCCGCTGCCGAAGACGACAGCCTCGGCTATGTACGGAGACGAACGAAGAGTGAGTTCGATGGGCACGGGGTTGGTCTTCTCCCCATTGACCTATCCAAAGGGTTGTGTGGAGATGAACACGACGGAGGAAAAGATAATCCTACCATGACGAGCGTATCGTCCATCCGGCCCATGTACTTGTAGGCATCGGGAATCGTCGGATGTTTGATGAACAGATCCCTTGTCGCAAACGAACCATCCGGTCTGTTGGACATCACCTACGTACACTTTCAGCGTGCAAGACCAGCAACGGATGCGTGGCACCTACCTTGTTTGGCCATCCATCTAAAACACAGAGCTCATAGGTGTCTCCGTCACGAGGCTCAAACCGAAGATATGCGCGTATACCGGAGGGACTGCTTGTTCGCAACCAGTTCCATCCCTTGTCGGTCTCGAAATTGCGGACGGACGTCATGAGTTGACCCGCCTCGGCTGATGGGTATTCGGTGCGTTCCAGTACAATGCATATCTATGAGACGGACGCACTGCAACCGTATATGGTGATCAAAGGCACGCCCTGGGAGATGAGAAGATCGCCCAGCTCGTCCGGACAAGGGCTCCCCGCATGCGCAACCACCTTGAGTCGTCGAAGGGCTTGCAGACCCTCGGGGGTCTCCGCAAGTAACTTGAGAGAATAAGGGACACAATTCAAGGCTTGCACGTCTGCCGCTTGCGAAAGTAGCTTGACGATGTTTGCCGACGTCAGTGGAAGAGACCGCGTCGGAAACATGTAAAGTAAACTTGAGGAATACCACGCACGGAACATGCCCCAGTGTCCGACTGCCTGCGAGACGATCACACACACTCAGTACGGAAAGCTCGTGAACGGATCGAACTAGACCAACGTGATACAAGGGCAACGTCATGAGTACGACCAACCCAAGATTCATCTTACAGATTCCAACGGCAGCCTTATTTGTCGTGGTGACTGTTTTGGGAAACCCCGTGGAACCACTCGAGTGGAGAATCACGGCCGGCATGAGGTGCTCCAAATCTGGCGTGAGCGGCGGGTCCCAGCGAGTCTTGTCAGGGTGTGCCGCCCGAGCATCAGGCCCAAACACATCGGATGGTGGTTGGGGGAGAATGGCCACAGACGACGGGTCAGCCAAGTGCGTCAATGCGGTGGTTGCAGAGGAGAACAACGTGTCCTGCACGATCATGTGCGATGTATTAGTCACGGTCAGCAGATGCGCGATTGCGGGCGGTGAGTTATTGGGCGAGATGCAAAGCACGCCTGAGGGCTTCGCTGAGGACCTTGGTTCTTAAAAGACGAAGGGACGAACGTACAATAGCCCATGCGGAGCAAGGCAAACTCTGTGATGACATAGTCGATGTTACTCGTCCCCAACAAGCCAACTGTGAGTTTGCTTGTTGTGTCGCCCTTTGCGCGACCTGGGAGAATACCTGCGTCTTTGAAATGGTTTGCAAGAAGAGAAGCTGCAGCATCTGTGTCGGCGATCGTGTACCTTGTGTACTTGGGTGGGTAAGATGGGTGGTGTCACTGACAGGGGAGAATCAGCGAGTCCGACATACGTTGAAATTCTTGTCCGAAATGCCAATTATCCTGTCGTTGGGGCGTTCACGAACCCTCTCTGAGATCAGCTGGTTCAAGGAAAGAATGTCTGACATGGTGTTTGAGAAGGACGAACAGCTGAGAACGTTTGTTAATTATATCGCTCTAGTGAGTGAGAACTGGCAACCGCAGCAGCGACCAAGTGGCAGTGATGGCCATGGGCAAAATGACTATGGCTTCAAAGCCGGACTTGGCACACTTAGTCGCCAAAGAAAATCATCCTTGGACGGACTTATCGAGCTGAATGAGTACAGCACACGTGACCGGCAGCCAATGAGCAACCGCACCGCATGTTCACAAGTGTGCCAAGTGACATATAAGGCCGGATAAGCCGTGGCCATTTTGCTGATTGGCAAAGTGTGAGTTGATGACATTGCCGTTAAATTTGGACAGTCGCGCGTAGCTCTCTTCTGCATCGCTCATTAGTTTTCCCCCGACGCCATTCAACCAGCGCGAACCTTTGGGTAAGCTTGTCCGATCTCGCCACACCTTGAAAGTGCGAGGCTCGTTTGCTGAGACACAGGCGTGCCAATCATTCCCACGCAGTGATCCAAACGGGACTTTTGACGAGAATGTTCGTCATATGAATGGATGAGCAGGAAAAGGTCTCAGTTGCGTCTGCGTGACTTCAGAACAAGGACACGCCGTCTAATCGAAGACCATCAACACGCGTTCAGCACTACAAGCATACAGAAACACCCACACAGCCGCCAACATGCGGTTCAGTCCAGATTTGCCAACCACCTCGGGAAAGTGGAAAATAGTTGCACCCACAAACAGTCACCACCGGACCCTCGTATTCTTTCTCGATTTAGACACTCACTAAGTGTGTGGCCACGGTGACTCAAGTGACTCGCCGTCGTGACTCGGGCGGTTTCGCAGAACTCCGACTTCGAAGTTCGAAGTTCTAACGCGGTGGAACCACCGGTCCGAGAACGAACCTGGCTGTGGAGTGTGAAGCAGTTCCACACGCCAAACCGACCCTCCCAGTCGTCGGCACGCCCGCACGTCTCTCTCATCGTGGCCACGGCTCCGCGCTGATCGCGAACGAGGTGACATCTCTCGCAAGTTGCAAGTTGGCCCGGCCCTGACATGCACCGCCACGCCATTCTCGGGCCGGAACCCGCCAGTTCGAGAGTGGACGCGATTCCCACCGTCAATGCTGTGCTAGGGCCTGGTGATGCGGCGCAGCTCTCGATCCTTCGCCCGTGGGCTGGGGATAGTGCGCACGCCGACGTCGCCGGTCCTCTGACGTATATTCAGCTGACCAATCATGGTGCGCATGATGCGTCCCGTTTACGTGATGCGTGGGCCCAAAGTGCGACCTGGACGTCCTAAACACTCGTCGTGTCGTGCCGACATCTTGGTATGCGACCGGGGCACGCCCCCTGGCACAGACGCGTTATACATTCACTTTTGATTTGGCCCTGAACGGTGGCGCTTCCGCCGACGACAGCACATGACAACAGATGGGTGTCCTGGTGCCTTGCAATTGTACGTAGGCCCGTTGTCCACTTGGCTGCAATGATCCCTGTTCCCAAACGGTGACTTGAGTTGCGTCCGTGAGGGCTTGACAACCTCGTCACCAAGTTGGCGTTCTCAAATCCGCCCCATCACCCTTTTGCAGTCCTTCGGACAGGGCATGGGAGTCAGAAATTTCGACACACGTCACTGTGGCTAGATATTGTCAACGCATGTGCACCCCTTCGAGGATCTTCCAATTTCGAACCGTGCACTCTGCCACGGGTGTACGTGGACACGACATGGGTGCTTCTATTCACCAACAACAACAAAAAGGTCACCAGGCGAACACCACGTCACCCTCGAGAAGCCTCTCTCAACGCTGCCACACATACGTCACGTCAGCACATAACCACACGCACACAACCACCTACCGTGGACATCCCGACGATCACACATGCCCGCCAAATCCGCCCGTTGCAAGTGCACGCACGTCGTCTTGAGACTTTCCCAGAGCGTCGCCGACGTCAACCCGCGTGCCTCTTGCGTGTCTACGCCGTCACCGTCTTGCAACACGAGCGCGTCCAAGATATGCGATGCCGCTTCTTCGTAGCGCTGTCCAACCATCTCAACACCGACCAAACCGCACCACGGAGGACGTACCCGCAAATTGATGCACGATATCCCAAGATTGAATCTATGCCATCTCAATCGACGAGCAAACGACGACACACCCCACGCACCTCGCACGAATGTACGTCGGGTTCAGTTCGAGCGCGCGAAAATAATATTGGAGCGCATCCGCAGGTTGCCCATTGTTGGCCATCGTCGCCCCCACCCGGTTATACAACAACCAATCCTGGCCACGTTAGCACGCGCCACATGCCCCACCGTAGCACACGTACATCTGGTCGAACAGCTAGCGCCGCGAGAAAACAATCCACCGCTTTGGCGTACTCCTAAGAAACAACGTCACGTCAGAAAAAAAAAAAGAGGCAAAAAAGCAGTTTTTTCACATCGGTCGTATTCAACAACACCGCCAACGCCACCTGCACGTCCGGATCCACCGTCTGTCCTCGCGCATCCTCCGATTGTATGATACGAATGAGCACGTCGATTAACCCCGCAAAGTCACCGCGCGCATGGTAGTCCAAGTGCGTGCCATCGGCAATCCTGCTATACTTGTCGTGCCGCCATACCCACTCCCGCACGGCGTCGTATGTGCCCAACCGATTGTTGTCGTTGGTATACGATACCGACAGCGCAAGCCATGCGGGCAAATGGGACGGGTCGAGCTCCGTGGCACGCTGGAGCGCCTGGATCGCCTTGGCCTCCCGTTCGTTTTCTTGTTGCTTCACGCCAAGCTCGAACCATGCGGCTGCATTCGTCGGATCTCGCTGCACAGCAGCCTCCAATTCCAGAACGCTCTGCCCAAAACAAGACCAACGTTAACCATTCTGTTTAATCACCTGATTGGCTCCCCCTTTTTTTATATCCATGCTTTGGTTCGCCACAAAAATGAATTGGGATAGGACGTGTACGTACCTCGTATACCTTTTGTGAATGAGACATGTGCATGGCATGATGCCGCGTCCGAGATGAGTCCCCGAGTAGATATGGATTGTGCGTCTGGAACTGGTACGTGGTGACCGGTTCGATGCCCGTCGTCCTCGCCTCAAACGCATCCCAGTCGTGCTGCATCTTTTGCCACCCCTCTCGCTCTTGTACGCTCGACGCCGTGTGCGCAGCTGTGCCCGTGTAATGCGCATTCCAGTACGCGGTAAAATCAGCATTATCCCTACGGAAATACGCCTCGTGGGGGTCTTTCGCTTGTTGCATGTACGCCGCATTCAATTCGTTTGAACCCTGATACGAAGGCAGATCCTGTGACTGTGACATGGGGGATTGAACGGCCACCACCGCACGTCCTTTGCCCTTCACATCCACACCCCCGCTCATCGTCGCTTCCTTTGGAACGAAATTGTCCTCCTCGACCGTCACCTCGCCGTCCCGCAGTTGACGCATGAGATTCATAAACTCGCTTTTCTGGAACTTGGGGTTCTGTTCGTGTTTCACAGAGTCTATCACCTGACCTGCAAGTTTGGCCATCTCGTCAGCAGGAACCGCACGCTTTTCATCCCCCGGATGTTGTGCTTGTTCAGCATGCGCAGCTGATATGGAAGCGTTCAGCAAGGATTCTTGGGATTGGAACTCCTTATCCCAACATATGTCTATTTACCGACCGGCCAGTCAGGGACATCCGTTTCATATAGCCACACAATAAAGAAAAAACTCACGGTCGCTCCGTACGACATGCTGTTGCTGTTGGAAAGGAACGCCCGTCGTACTCGTTACACCGATCATCGGCTTCATTCCATATCCTACATACGCCGTGCTCCACGGAAGTGCACCGCCTGCAATGAATTCCAAACGCGAAAAAATAAAACCATGCGAGGAAAAAAAAAAAAAGTTGGCCAAGCGCGTTGCACACAAGGCACGCAAGGACGCACTTTGCATGCCACTCATCGCATTCTGGCGATCATGCTGCACGTCCACCCGCAACGGAATCGCTTGTGCGTGTCCCTGACCCTGAAGAGGTGTATGCGTCTGGGACGTCCCTGCCGTCTGGTGTGCTAAAAAATCGGAAGCCCAGGCCGCACTCGCTGCACCGCCCATCTGTTGGATGGGTGTGGCAGCAACCGGCAACGCGTCACGCAGACCAGCCAGGTCAAACGGCTGCGCTGGCATCGACAAGGGTGCCGGGGCAGGTCTACCACCAAAAAAACGTGCTGCCTCTTGCTGCAGCTCCGGCACGGGCGTATGGTGGGATCGAAAATGGACCTGCTGGACATGAACACGGAGAACGCATCCGTTCGTCGTCAGCGTCACGCCATACAGGTGTGATGGAGGAACGAGGACATCGGAAAAATGGACAAGTGTGGAGCCGGTGTATGGAATGGAGTAGGACATACCTCGTCCGGCAATGCTCCCCGGGCATGGGATGACCCCGCGACGTCCTGCACAGTCCGCTGCATAAGCATGCCGTCGAAATGCCTCACCGTACACCCGGTGAGCCGGGATCCACTTGGACCCACCTGCTGCACACCACGATCTTGGTCGAATCGCTTTGCAAGACTCTGGAGCGGATTTGACGGACCACATTCTGCGCCTCCACCGACCAGCATCGAGAGCGACATGGTCGTAGTTCTTTTGATGAGTCTCACTCGCTATGCTTGAGCGCGTGATTCGATTCCAGACTGATCTCCTGTTAGTCAATCCACACTGCCTTTTGACGAGGTGGAAGTAGAACAAGATGGAATATTCGAGCCTCTCAAGCGAGCCCCGCCCACACCGGCAACTCGGCGATCTCACGTGTTTACACGCTACCTTCCCACGCCGCTTCAAAGGGGGGAGACTTGGCTGGTTGTACAATTATGAGGCAGTATTAATCTATACTAGACCCATACGAATTATGGCCCTGTTCCAAAAAAAAAAAACAACTAGGAACACCATTCGAATGGATACATGGTTGAGATGAAGGGGAAAAAAGGAGACGAACGTCGTTATGACAGGTAAAACAATATGACACTCCCGCCAACGAGTTCAACGAGGAAGGGAAAAAAAGGCACAAGAAAACAAGGAAAGGGATAGAAGCCATATGCGATCAAAAGCGTGCATGAGAGAATCACACCAGTCTAAGCGTCCCGTTTGTCCGTCGAGCCATCCAAAATGCATCTATCATATTCTCAGAGAGTGACAGAGCATCCGCAAATAGAGGGACGAATTGATCAACTGGTCGGTGGTGTCCGCAACATTCTGGTGCTACTCGGGCCAGGTCGACTCGAAGGCGGGGACGGTGGATTTGCCGTCGAGAACTCCTGTAAAGGAGCATGTGATTGTGGTTGAACCTGATGTATCGGTGCCGCAGCCGGAACCTGGGTCTGGGCTTGGGCTTGGGCCTGAGCCTGGGCCTGGACCTGTGCTTGCTGTATAGCCTCGACAGCCTGTCTACATTCAGCGCCACCTTCGGAACGCACTACAGGATGAATTGGGGTTAGACATGGTTTTCATAAAACGAACGGACGCGCGTGTCCAGATAGCCCACTCACGATGCCGCTGTCATATAACAGATGAATGAGATCCAAACAAAGGGGAGTGCCACGGTAGAAGCACTTCATGATGATCACTTACGTTTAGCGCATCCAGACGACTGAACGTCTTCCGACAACCTTGGCAAATATTGGATTGGGAGCGAGTGGCGTGCAATGCTTGGTGTCGTCTGTGAAGGCGAGTGATCAGTTCAGGGACGCAGATCGAGGTGTGAAACAGGGAGGCACGGCGAACGCCACGACGGCCGGGTAACGGTGATCGTTAGTACTCACTTGCAATCATGCTGTCTGGCAAAGCCCTTTTTGCAGTCTGGATATTCGCATACGTACGGGCGCTCTTCGGTATGGGAACGTAAATGGCCTAACAACGGCAACGTATGAGCAAACGACGGCTCGCGGACACACGGGGGGGACGAGACGCACCACGGAGGTTGAACCGACGCGTAAACGTACTCCCACAGCCTGGAACTGGACAAATGAAGTGGGCCTCGTTCCGCCGCCTGCTCGCGCTGGCAGCCTGGGTGGCGGAGGTGGTGACCTGCTTCTTCTCGACCTGCAAAATGGGGGGCAACCTCGGTACGCCGCTGGAGGAGGGGTAATGGCCGGAAGGGTCGGCGGGAGGGGCAGAGGTAGATGCGAGCGCTTGATTGTAGAGCTCCGCGGCGGTAGGAGTGTAAAAAGCGGATTCCTGTTTCACAGCGTCTGGAGGCGGTGGGACGGGCTGCGTCATCGAGGGGAGAGGACCTTGGGCCGGGGTGGAGGGGATCGGGTAGGGCGATGGATGGGATGTCTGACGGAAGGGGGAGTTGCTGTGGCTGCGTCTGTAGGCATGACCTGGTGGATAATGTGCGTGCTGCTCTGTGGGATCGTTTGGGCCAGCGCCGGGAGGGAAGGCGGGGGGCTGAGCATGGGACTGGGGAGGCGACTGCTGCTGTTGCTGCGGCATGTTGGGGAGCTGGGCTGGGTAGGGTAGATTCTCGGGGCGGTCGTTGTGATGGTTATAAGATTGGAACTCGTGGCTAACGGCAGGGTCAATGGCAGGCAGCTGCTGGCGTTGCTGTGTCTGTGTGATTGGATTTTGCCACTGGACCCGTGTTTGAGTTGCGGGATCAAGGTCCATGGCTAGTGTGGGCCCTTTTATTGTTTAGGCGAGGGAAAGGAAAGCTTCTTTTTGATGTGAAGTAAGACAGGGCTAAGAAAGTTAATGAGCGTTCTAGAGAGAAATTTCGTGCTGGTGCTTTAAGAGGTTCTTCCACACCGCCCGCCCTCGTGTTCGCACCGGCTCGGGTCAGGTTGAGCACAGACGTACGACGTCCTTCGCGGCGAGCTGCAGGTTCGTTCGTAGCAGTGGGTACCCGAACTGACCGACGTGGCTGTGTATCCATTTAGGATGCAGCGCCGCAGCACCGCCTACCTTCCAAATTTGGAATGCTTGTTCAGCACCCGAATGCAGTGTTCCTTTTCCAACTTCCCCGGCGTTCTGATCATAACCATATCCACGTCATCCGTGTACCTACCCTTTTCCGGTCTTGACGTTCCCAGCATGCGTGTCATATTTCATAACGTACACTCAATTACTACTCAAAGATGTGTGCATCTAGCAACCTCCGTCGTCGCATCAGCTCGCCCTCTGTTATCCGTTGCCCCGTCTTGCCATTGCCTCCGCGAGGCGTCCCATTCCCACTTTCCCTTTCCCGCTCCCGGCCAACGTCGTATGACTCGCTCGACAGGCACGGCGACACCTCCCCTTGTTTCACCTCCATCACATCTCCCGCGCGTTCATCATCACTTCCCCGTGACTGCGTCACCGGTGTCCCACTTCCCCCCCGCTTTCTTGCCACAAACGTGATCCCTGAGTCGTCCGTCTCTGTCTCGGACGCAAACGGACTTGGATCCACCTGCCCGGCCCCACCATTCTCCGTCGATGCTGCGTGTGTTAAAGCCCGTTTCGTGGGCGAGTGTCCCTGCGGCGAGTGTCGCCTCTTCTTCTTTCCCCGCGCGTCCATCGCGTCCAGCACTTTCTTCGTCCTCTCCTCCTTGCCACAGTGTCTCACAAACGCATCCTCTATCCACTCTCCCAGATCTTCCACCGCCGCCCGCGCCTCACTCATCAACGCCATCATCTGCAGGTAACCATGGCTCCAATCGGAAAACAGCACCATCTGTACCCAATCGTCTTCCGTCTCCCGCGCCAGTTGGTCTCGTTCCGCAACCATCCTCGCCGTCGTCTCCTTATCAGATATGTCGTCCAAGTGCGCATCCGTCATACGCAACCCTTCCCCAAACTTGGCACTCTTCCCTGTGAGTATCACGTCTAATTCCGCCTTCCTCGCTCGCTTCGCTTCGCGTACCCGCCCTGCAAAGATGACTGTGTCGTCCACGAACGGATCCTTCTCGCCGCATTGCATCAACAGGGGTGGGAACTGTGCAAGAAATGCCGACGGCGTCAGGATGGGTGAGATGAAGTAATCCGTGGCAAAGTCAGGGTTTCGGTGCGGCCCGATGTACAAAATCGCCATGGCACGCATCTGTCGATTTCACTCAGTACACTCATCCCAGCTGCCCACATACGATCCATTCCTTCACGTACCATACTGGGTGAGATGATCCGATCCTGAAAGTATCCGGTCCGACTCGTCATCGTGAGCCGTGTGCCAATAGGTTCACGCTTTTTGCCCATGCTTTTGCCGTTATGCCTTCCAGTGACAAGCGTGGTAGCCTTAAGGTTCGCTTGCGTGACAGCCGCTGACAATTCCTCCTGCCGCTTCTCAAGCATTCGATGAAGACCATCCGCATCCGAGGAGGAATCCTGGTACACAACACGCACACGGTCCTCAATCGCCCGATCCTCCTCTCTCATAGGCTTCATATCGCCCTCTTCGCTTTCAGAATCTGCCCATGACTCGTGTTCATCGAACGACTTCATCGACGATTTGCGTTTCATGTCCACGTGATGATGGTGTTTCGAAGGTTGGTCCTCTGACCTTCCCACCAGGTCTTGCAATGCATCCTTCCAGCTCTTGTGCCTCTTGAGCCGTTTTGTCCCCATATTGCCGCGGTGGTTCCCCACCATGCTCAGTGGGCTCACATGCTGCAAGTGATCCTTTTGCACTGCCAATTCCCGCATGCCAGGAAGATCTCCCGTAGATTGTTCGGTTTGCAGAACCCGAAGATTGTCTGGAGTCATCCAAGACGTAAAGTTAAAATCCAGTGCAGCATAGCTCAACACCAGAGACAACGGCACTGGAAGCCTCACTTCCCCAACGGGAAGGGCAGCATTGTATTGCAAAATCTTGACCATGACACCCACGACAAGCATGGCACCACTGTTGTGCACGTGTGTGAGCGCGATGATGGAGGTGTGCAACGCTGGAGACTTACGCCGAGTCTCCGGACATGATCACATTCAGTTTCTTGCCAGACATGCCAATACATCTACCGGACGTTTCCGCAAGAAGTCGGTAAAGATCAAAACATTCGTCCATTGAGAACGGATAGGGATCTAAATAATGAATGGGTGAGTGCTACATAATGAAATGAACGGCAAGTATGGCATTACATTCGGGAGCCTTTCCATAGTCGACGGAGAGCACAGGTTTGCCGGTTTTAAGGGCCCAAGTGCGCAGTCGTTCATCGTGATGGTCCGGTGACATCGCCACGAACCCGCCACCAGGGAAATCGAGGACGAGATCCGTGGCGTTGTGAAGCTGGGGCGCAGGCGGCGCAAAGTAGATGTGGACCGTGATTGGACGATCATACAGTGAAGTAGAAGGACGCGGCAAAAGAATCTTTCGGTGAAGTGACATGCTTGGGCTTTGTGCTAACAATCGAAGCTGACAAAGTGGGTTAGCGTAAGCTCAGGGGTTCCACGGAGGACGCTATTACGTATGGATTGGTTGTCTTCTCCCATGTAACTCGAAGCATTTCGATGGTGGGCACAGCCCTAAACCTCCGGAGCTAAACCCCATATACATATAGTGAAAGTAGGGAGAGAAGAAAAAACTCTGCGGACCTTTTCGTCGGCCTCGTTGGCGTAAATGATGTAGTAGATCGAGAATAATATGGAGCATATATCCTTGAGCCACTTCGGACGAATGGACATGGCAGTTGCAAAGCCAGCATCAAGGCCTGTGGCTATCCAAGTGGCGCGGTAATATGATGGGGAGTACTAAACGGGAATGAGGGAGCATGAATCGATGCGTCGGGTGGCTGGACTCACGAGTTGAGCCAACGGTTCAGGGGCTGAGAAGAGAGCAAAAGGGTTCATTCCCGATTACGGAAAAGAATGTGGCGCTTACAACCAAGACCCAGGATCTTGTCGAGGTTCTTGAGCGCATATACGGTGGTGAGTGTACTGATGATGATTTGCCACGGAGAGAAACGTTCTAAAGGGTGCGTCAGGGAGTGTGAAACGGTGCTGAATGAATGCGCGCACGGAGTTTCCTGTTCAGCCGTCTGAGCCACAGGAAGCGAGGAGCACCCGGGTTTCCATACGTGAGTCTCCAGAGCCAGAACAAGATGACGAGAAAGACCTGGTAGCGTGGTCGGATGAGATGGTGGCGGAAGGAAAGAAAGGGACGGACCTGCGTGCGTTTCCAGGAGGGACTCGGACGACCTAGTAGATGGTCAATCATGATTGCATGATCCACGATGGCGAGGCGGCAGTGGAGTGCATCGTCATTATTATAGACATATGCTGGCATGCGCTGGCATGTGATTTTGCACCCCTACCCTTTCCTTTTCGGGTGACTGTAGCACTCATACCCACGTGGCACGTCACTTTGACCATGGACACCATCAGATCCATCCGGACGCGCGAAGACGGCACGATCGACATCGTGAACCAGCTCTTGTTGCCACACACGATCCAGTACGTGGACATACGTACGTTGGAGCAGGCCCACGATGCAATCAAGTCCATGAAGGTGTGTCGGTGTGCGCATAACACGCTCGCTGGCGTCCGATCTCGCTCCAGATACGTGGCGCACCCGCTATCGCATCGCTGGCGGCGCTTTATATCGCGTCCGCGCTCTCCGCCGCAGTCAACGCCACGCCTCGCCCAGACTATCTCGCCGACCCGTACGCGCTCGAGAGATATCTCGCCCCGCAGCTCGACTATCTCTACACGGCCAGGCCTACCGCGGTCAACCTCGGCGCAGCCACGCGTCGTCTCTCCAAACTGCTTTCCCAGTCCGTCGCTGCATACCAGCAGTCCGATAGCGATGCCGCGATCGCCATCGCGAACGCCCTCATCGCAGAGGCCAGGTTGATCGGTAGCGAGGACAAGGCCCAAAACCTCACCATGTCCCGGTTGGGTGGCGATTGGCTCCACGCGCGCATCGGCGGGTCGGGAAAGTACCTCCACGTCCTCACCGTCTGCAACACCGGCTCGCTCGCGACATCGGCACGTTTCAAGTTGTTGGGCGAGCGTACATTGACCTCGATCTGCAGGGTTACGGGACGGCCCTTGGATTCATTACATACTTGCACGAGCAAGGACTTCTCGAGCGGGCGTACTTTACCCAGACGGCCCCGTATCATCAAGGATCTCGGTGACCCTGCTCCTATCATGATATATGCCTCGCCGATGAAATAACCATGTGTGCGTAGGTTGACCGCCCTGGAACTCCACACCCTCGGGATCCCCTCCACCATGATATGCGATACCATGGTCGGTTCGCTCTTCCAGCACAAACCCATTCATGCCGTTGGTACGTCTATTCATGCGAGGCGACGCAAAGATAACGTCAACGCTCGCGACAGTCGTCGGCGCCGATCGCATCGCAAGGAATGGTGACACCGCCAACAAGGTGACCCTCCGTTTCCACACCCCATCGTCCCTATCCAATCTGTCAGTAGATCGGAACGTACAACGCCGCTGTGTTGGCAACGAGGCACAACATTGCGTTCATCGTCGTCGCACCGACGAGCTCTGTCGATCTCGCCATTACCGATGGCTCCGCGTAAGCGGCCTTCGACGCTCTTGCGTACCTGATCTGAATGCCCTGTGCACAGCATCCCGATCGAACACCGACCGCCCTTGGAAGCATGCCTCGTTCGAGGCGCTCTCCACCCCCCTACCTATGACGACGCTGGCAATAAAGTGCAGGCTCAGGTGCTCATCACCCCCAGCGCGGTGGGAGAAACGGAAGGAGGAGTGTACAACCCTAGCTTTGACGTCACCCCTGCAGAGCTGATTACGGCGATCGTGACGGAAAAGTATGTCGCGGTGAAACGGGACGGCGAGACAAGCTTTGATCTCGTGCGCGAGGTTAAGGAGGCGGAATAAAAGATCGAGAAAAAGATGTGTTGCGTATCTAGAATGCTTCGATAGGAAAGTGGATCCACGGAAAAACGAACTAGAGCAAAATCAAATTCGTCTGTCACCGCGTACCTGTGCATCATTAATGGAACGCATGGACATGTTTCTTGTCGCGTTAAGCTCGGCAACGGCGGCCGATGACGTTATTTCAGCTCAATCATACAAGCATCTAAAAAAGATCACCCAGCGAGGGCAGATCCGTCTTCCCGACCAGACTAGCCAATTTCAGTCTCGAAAAAGGCACGCAATGAAAATTTCCTGTCGCAGAATCCATTGCAGTCAAACAACGACCGAACGAAATAGGAAGAAAGAAAAAAAAGTACTGCCGATACCTAGACCTTCCTCACCGACGTCCTCCGCGCCCGAATCGTCATCCGTCTCTGCAACACCGGTATCCCAGACCCCCTGACAGGACTCGGACTCGACGTCCCATGCTCGCTCCGACCCGACCCAGAGTGCGCAGGCGAGCCCCGCCACACGTTCACGTTCACGTTCACGTTGACCGCGATGGGCGACCCGGCACTCGAACCAGACCCAGAGCTCGCCCCCGACGTCGAACGCGAGCGCGACTTGGACAACGAGCGCAGCCCGCGAAGCTTGTCCACGAGCCGCTCGCGGTCGGGCGTCCCCGTGAGGGAGAGCCGTCGGAGGTGTTTCGCAAGCACGGGAAGCATGCTCCGCCCGAGGGACGCTTTGCCGGTGCCAGCGCTCGAGGGCGAGCGCGCGCCGGGATCGTCGTCGGGGGCGGGTGTCGGAGGCGTCGTCGGCGCGGGCGTCTCGTTCCCGGACAGCGATGAGGCCGAGGTCGTGAAGAGCGAGTCCTTGGATTCGTCGATCGGGATCGAGCTCGCCCCCGAGTCCGTCGGTGGGTGGGTGGACTCGCGATCGTGTCCGTCTCGCGTATCGATGCCGGGTTCGGACATGGACACGGACATGGACGTGGACGTGGACGTGGACGTGTCCAGGTGTTCCAAGAACCGGGTGTCGTGTGGACATGTGTTTCTGTCGAGCGGTCCACAGGCGACGGAACCGTCCGATGGCGTCGACGCCACACGGGATTCCAGATCCGTCAGCGAAAACGGGGTATCGGATCTGAACTTGGATGGCGCACGCGTGTCGTTGAAAGGAGTGTCCTCGCTCGATGCAGGGGTGTTCGAGTTGGTAAGATCCGAGAAACGCATCATGATGTTGGGCGTGTGGAGCGACAGCGCGTTGACGGTCGCGTTCTCTGAGACACCCGAATGTGGTGCTATGACTGGTCCACTGGAACGATGACCCAGGAGAGGCGAGAATGCCGATAGACGGAAGGAAGTGCGAGTCGAACGTATGTTTGTAGAACGCCTGGAGGCTGTAGAGGACGCGCGACGGTGGCCATGTCCCTGAGACGCACGTCTGTCGTTCTATAAAGGAGAAGATAAAAGGGTGCAAGTCAACGACAGAATACGAACCTGAGGTAGGTCTTGGCTATAGGTTACGGTAGACCCGAAGGCAGTGTTGGGGTTCGTTTGCTCTTCGGTTTCTTCAGGCAATACTTGGTCGATGGAGGAGGAGCGTGAGACGTTCAAGTTGATACTACCAAGAACAACGGACTGGGAAGAGCCTCTGGAGGAACGACGAAGCGAAGTAGATAAAGGAGATGGGAGACGAGATGATACATTTGGGGTGTCGCTAGTAGAATCCCTGGGATTTCGAGAAATGCCAGAGAAATAGGTCGAAGCCGAAGAACCCGAAGAGGAAAACGATGAGGAGAGTCTCAAGTCATCCGGAATAGAGTGTCGCGGTCGGGACGCAAGAGAATTGGCCAACGTATCCAACGTTGATTCTCGCCGGTTGCCTCCAAAGACGTCGCTGTCAATGTTGTCGGAGTATCTGGCAGCACGACGGCGAGCGATGAGAGCGTCGACTGCACTCTGCCTCTCTGGAGAAAAGTCTTGACGAATTGATGAAATGTCCGAGGGAGAAGGTGTGATGGTGTTTGCATGTCGATCGTCTTCCTGAGCGAGCTTCTTCCAAAACTTGGATCGTTTCTTCTGAGATCTGAGTTCCTTGCGAATGTTCAACGTCAAGTTGAGCGCAGATTGGTAGTGCTCCGGGGTCCGTTCTTCCGTGACAACGGGCTTGAGCCTGGATAAAAGGGTGTCGCTGTTATTCGAGGCGTTCTTGATCGCGTCCACCAGCATATCTTCCGGGGATCTGTGTCCAGACTGGATGGCTTCACAGATCGAGTCGACCGCAGGGCAAGGTATGCCAATGTCGACCAATAAATCACAAAAGCGCTGATGCCTCGCTTCGAGCTTCTGGATAGACCTAAAGTCGTCCATCGCGCACTGTTGATGGCGCGCACTGCAGAGCATCTCCGAGTAGAGTTCGGTGCGGGTGTGAAGGAGGTCCGAGCGGTAGTCGGCGAGGTCCCGTTCCAGGGCGGAGCGTTCGTCTTGCAAACGAGTGACCTGTGATTCCAATTGCTTGATTTTTGCATTGAGCCTGTCAATGTGTGTCGAATCTGTTGACGTTTGCAGCAGGGCGGTAGACATGCCGTAGAGCTCGCGTGCAGGATCGAACGATGGGAGGGACACTTCGAACGGGACAAAGACGGGAGTAGTGACCACCGTCTGGGCAGTCTGGGACGCCAAGGTGGCGACGTCGCCCTCGGACTTTGTTTGGCGGTGGAGAAGCCGGAAAAATTGCATATTTCGAGAGGGTAAGTAAGAGAAGTGAAGCGGGGTGTTAGATTCACTTTTATCATAAGGCTCGGGCGGCTGGCATAGTGGCGCTACGGCCTAGTGTCAGCCGCTGCCTCTGGGTCCGATTAGGACCGAACGTTGATGAGGACAGCCGTCGGCTGGACTCATCTGACCTGATGACTTATTAAATCAGTACTACAAGTTTGGGATTACCTGTGGGTATGGCTCCGCTGGCTGGTGGTACTAATGCCAGTACTTCCGACTTGGGTCCGACCGGGCCGAATCAATGTGACCGCAACTCAGCCACTTTGAGTCTGATGACCACAACCAAGTTCACATCACTCGGGATTCCGTGTATCAGCACTACTTCGGATAAGATATTTACTTAGCAGCCCATCATGACCTCCACTATTGCCCGACATGTCAGACCTCCTTTCTTTGAACCAACTCTTCGCAGAAAGGGCGCGAGAATACCCCGACCTCCAAATTCTTGGTATTCCAGACAAGAACTTCAACGTACATTTCTCCAGACTTCTCCAGATACTGTCGCTCACGCTGAGATGTCCAGTACACAAAATACACTACCAGCGAGCTCGATGCGGCCGCGTCCCTTCTTGCGAACCATCTCAAGGACACCGGTACTCTACCCGGGCGCGCCAAGGGTGATGCCACAAGCAAACTCGCTGTTGGGTTGTTGGGCGTGAGCAACATCGACTATGTCGTTACAGAGATGGCCTTGTATCGCATGGGTTACTGTTCGTCCCTTGCCGATCTTTTGCACACCAATGGTTCATTGCATTTCCAGGTGTGCTCTTGCTGTCCCCCAACAATTCACCTGCTGCCATTGCACATCTGCTGACCGTGACTAATGCGTCGCACATGATCGTGCAAGATACACTACTCTCATCTGCAACTGCCGCCCTTGTTCACCTCCCTGACACTGCTTTGGTATCAATCATTCACCAGCCGCCGTCGGACGTGTTTGGGAACGATGCTCGGGTCATGCACCCAGACAAGACACACTGGAACCCTCCTCTCAGCCCAGACGTAGAGTTTCTTTTACCCACACTGATCATCCACTCGAGTGGATCTACTGGGTTCCCGAAGCCCATTTCCACCACCAACAAGTCTGCCATTGGGAACTGCAAGATGAACTTTGGCCTCACCAGCCTTACTACATTACCACTATACCACGTTCGTCTGGCTCCTGTTGTCCGAAGCATTAAGCCGAGAGACTTATCTCGTAGGGTCATGGTCATTCGAACCTGCTCCGAGCATGGTATTCTGCAAAACCGCTTTATCTCTTTCCAACAGCGTCTATTCCGCTTACATCGGCAAACATCATCCAGCTCCTCTCACAAGCCCCAGACATACAAGCATTCTATGGTGTGCCTTTCGCTCTAAAGTTGCTTGCAGAGACGCCAGAGGGTCTGCAAGTTCTTTCACGCCTCAGGTTAGTCATGTTTGGCGGAAGTGCGTGTCCAGACGAGTTGGGCGACCACCTCGTCGCGAATGGCGTCCCATTGGTAGGACATTATGGGCTCAGTGCGTTTTTCTTTCTCATGCCTTGTTTC
>JBBPLE010000057.1:44374-60513 GCA_038089675.1 Boletales sp. KT-2023b
CACCTCAGGTTAGTCATGTTTGGCGGAAGTGCGTGTCCAGACGAGTTGGGCGACCACCTCGTCGCGAATGGCGTCCCATTGGTAGGACATTATGGGCTCAGTGCGTTTTTCTTTCTCATGCCTTGTTTCGACTTACAAGCCATTTCTTTAGCTGAAATGGGTCAGCTTATGACGTCCTTCCGCGATTTTGAGGCCGACAAGGGGTGGAACTGGGTCCGTGCAAAGGGTCCATATGCCCGTTCCGGTGTACACGAGTATTTACGTTTCGAACATGTTGGAGATGATACGTATGAGCTATATGTCTTGGACGGATGGCACACCAAGGTAAGTCACGTTTCGCACGTCGATGGTGGCGAGAACTGAGCAACCGGTAGGTGATGTCCAACCAACCGGATGGGTCGTATGCCACCAAGGACCTCTTCCTCAAACATCCGACGATTCCTGACGCCTATAAGTACATTGGTCGGATAGATGATACCCTCGTCATGGTATGGTCCCTTTGCTACTTCCGACTTAATTTCCGACTCGCCAGCCCAACGATAGGTTAATGGCGAAAAGACGAACCCTGTCCCTATTGAACTCACTCTTCGTTCTTCCCCTTACATCGCTGATGCTATCGTCTTTGGAAGCGGACGCACGCAAATCGGAGCGCTCATTCTCCCCACTGAAGCTGCTCAACACTCTTCCCACGATGAATTCATCAGAAGTGTCTCCGCTGTCGTAGCCCTTGCCAACTCTGAGGCACCCTCTCATTCTCAGGTATCGGCAGAGGCTCTCGTGTTTCTTCCGTATGGGACCGTGATCCCAAGAGCGGACAAGGGGAGTATTTTGAGGGCAAAGGTTTATAAAGAGTTTGACGGGGTAATTGAAGAGCTGTACAAGCGTCTCGAAGGTGAAACGGGGTCAGAGGGACAGAGGCGTGTGGGAGGTGAGGCAGAAGCCAGAGAGGTTGTGAGGGATGTCATCCAGAGAACGATCGAGAGACCACTTGACAGGCTTGAAGACGACACGGACTTGTTTGATTTCGGGCTTGATTCGCTCCAGTCAACACGGATTCGAAATGCTATTCAGAGGGTAAGCAAGCATGTTCACGTTCTCTGAACAAGACGTTGACAAGGGGCGATGTACAAGGAAATTGACTTGGGCGGAAAGAGGTTGTCCATCAACGCCGTCTTTGAACACCCTTCCATCACAAAGTGCGTGTTATCCCGCCCAGTGTGATTACCTCTCATCCTTCTATTATAAGGCTTGCAAAGCTCGTTATGTTGCTTTCCACCGGAAAAGATGCCAATGCTTTACAGGTCAGCCCTGGAGATGTTATGCTTCAATTGGTGGAGAAATACAGCAACTTCACATACTCGTCCAGGGTATATGCCAATGGCACAAAACATTTTTCCGGGACAACTAGAAAAGTGGTGCGCTCGTATCCCATAGCTGTTAACCCATGGTGTGTTCACGGATCACTGCCAATTAGGTCGTCTTGACTGGTGCTACAGGGTCCCTGGGGGCCTTCGTTCTCGACGAACTTCTCGCCGATCCCGGCGTGGAGATGGTTTATTGTCTCTGCCGTGCCAAGAACGACGCAGACGCGGCAGCCAGGATCTTGGCGTCGATGAAGGCGCGAAAATTATCAACACGCTTCAATTCGAGTGATGTCAAGGACCGCGTGATCGCACTCGCAGCAGATCTATCTGCAATCTGGTTGGGCCTTGATGAAGAGCGTTACCACGAGATCGCGAACAAAGTGACGGTCGTCATCCACGTACGTAAATGTGCCTTTTTCTGACCAAAATTCACCCTAGCTTCACCTTCCAGAACGCGTGGGCAGTCAACTTCAACCTTGGGATTTCCAGGTACATATATACAGCACTAATATCGGTGTACCGTGCGGTCGCTCATCGTCACAATACAGTTTCGAAACCCACGTTCGTGGTGCGGCGAATCTGATGCAGCTCGCGCTCTCACCACCACACGCCGAACCCGCCAGGTTTTTCTTCGCATCATCCGTCAGTGCGGTGGCAAATTGGCCTGGACCGGGTTTGGTCCCCGAGGCGGTAACAGATAACCCGGGTGTTGCGCAGGAGATGGGATAGTATGTCATTCAACTCTTTCTGTTCGTCTCTTTGATCTCTGATTGGTTCCCGCGTTGTCAAGTGCACAGTCTAAATGGGTAACGGAGAAGCTCTGTCAGATCGCAGCGCTCAAGACGCCCATGCGTACTGCTGTTCTGCGTATGTAATCCCCGGATGACGTTGACACACGACGCCTGACGTGCCTGGCTTCTCCCAGGTATCGGGCAGATGGTAGGCGACACGCTCAATGGGGCCTGGAACGAGTCCGAGGGGATCTCGCTGATCTTCAAGGTCAGTCTCGTGGCTGTTCGTTCATCAAGCTTACTCCATGGGATGGGCTGGAATAGTGTGCAAACACGATCGGTCTCCTTCCAGAGTTCGACGAACAAGTCTCGTGGCTCCCGGTCGACTATGCCGCAAAGAGCATCGTCGAGCTTGTGAATCTCCCCGCGTCGTCGACTGCCGAGTGCCCCGTGTACCATGTCCTACACCCGGCCCGTGTTCCGTGGGCCACCGTCCTGGATTGTTTACACGTCGCACGTGTCGAATTCAAACGAGTTCCACGCCGCGACTGGCTCAAAGCCCTTCGCGCGAGTGATTCGGACGAACGCCGCAACCCAAGTCGTAAGCTGTTGGCGTTCTACGAGGGCAAGTATGGCGATTCGGAGGAGCGGACGAGGGTTGGGTTGTGCGTGGAGAAGACGGTGGAGCTGAGTCGATGGTTGAGAGAGGTGCCGGTGGTGGACGAAAGATTGGTGGCGAAATGGGTTGGCACATGGAGGGAGAGTGGGTTCTTGCGTAAGGTATGAGGGGCAGAGGCAGACAGGCAACGTGCCCCCTTGCTCTAATTCCACTTGCCCAAACGTGACTGGACGCGAAGGTTCCCATCCCAATGACCGTCATCGACGATTTCCGGTTGTGAACTTCACTTGCTGTAAAGTAACCAGTCGATGCCAAGCAAGCGGGCAATCTTTCCCCGTGAGATGGAGTTGTTCGAATCCTCGGATGGCGATGCACAGCTAAATGTCTGGAACACCATAAGCCACGTTAACGATAAATGGAAATAGGTCTTACCTCTGGATACTTCTCATAGCGCACCACCTCTCGCACGTTGTATTCCCGACGCAGTTTACTCGACAAGACCGAATTATCTTTCCTCACCAATGTCCACGATCATTCATTCCATGCCTTTATAGTGGTATGCGTCAAGAGAACGTACTGCCGAGCGGACTTCCATCCAAAGTTATGTCCATCTTGTTTGGGTTTTCTCGACTATACACGCTTATGCTTGCAGGAAGCTCCTTTCCTGGTGTCGTAGTACATGGAAACCATTTCCCATCGTGTACGTTGCTCCAGATACGGCGGGCTCGCTCTACCTTGTCCCACCGTGCACCACTCGCATGCTCCGAATATTTGCACCCCCTTGGATTGGTCGGCACCTGCCCACGTTTAAAGAGGTTTTAGCTTTTCTTGTCTCGTCAATACGCACACCTGGATGATCTCATTGCATTGAGTGCGAATGTCATCGTACACAGTTCTCGCTTTTCTACACAGGCATACCTGGCGTTCATTTTGAGCGAGGATGTTCCAAGTCAGATGACCTCTTCCGAACCTCCTGACTCTGTTCTAGTCTTCCGGGTGCTTTCTTGTTGCGAAGCACCGTCCGAAGAGCCATTTGCTATTGGGAAACTACTTGCGCATACCCGGTCCCTCGCAGTCGAGTTTTTTGCCGTCGAATTTCCATACATTTTCAATCGTTCGCGACAGCTGACAGGAACGTATGCTCTTACGCCCCTGAATGTCATAAGCCAACAAGACCTTTTGCGCCGACTCTGTCCTCGTAGTCAAATGCAGATCCGAAATCTACTCATTCGGCTACGATGATTTGTCCCTGGATGGCCTCTGGCGACTGTTCCTTGCGCGTCAACATGGCGA
This sequence comes from Boletales sp. KT-2023b, assembly GCA_038089675.1. Taxonomy (NCBI): domain Eukaryota; kingdom Fungi; phylum Basidiomycota; class Agaricomycetes; order Boletales; species Boletales sp. KT-2023b. Next base: position 48,382 of record JBBPLE010000057.1, read on the forward strand.
ACTGCCTGTCAGCCTAACAGACGACGGACTCTGCAAATTGATCTCCGCATAACTATATCTCCAAAGGCTCTTCATCAATCACGCTATGGGCTGGCCCACGCGCAACGAGACCGCCCTCGATGGTTCCCTTCGACACCTTCGGACGTCCCTCGCGTTGCGAGGCTTTTCCATGCGGATCGACATGGAGATCCTCACGTATATCCCAGAAAGCATGGGCGTAGCATATCCCTCACGCCGATTCCCCAACGTGACCGGATTTGCATCGCTGGCGTGGTGGACGTATTTGTCACGATCGGGTTTGGGCTGTTTGTGTGGGTGCGCTCTGCGATATTCGTGGAGGCGATGTTGCAGGTCGCGATGGAGATGTAGGAGGGCTGGGACGGTATATGTGGGGGTCAAGGCGCGGTTCGCTGTCGATAAATGGTATCTATCTCGGGCTTTTTTCCGACTCCTTCGTTCCCGGGTCAACAGGGGGTCAACCCGCGCAGTCAATCCAGCCTGAGCGCGGGTCGACGCCGGGTATGCCCCATGTACTGGGAATGGCTTCAGGGAGCGTGCACCGAACCACAGTCTCGCCTGTCAGTCACTGGACCACGACCAAACATGCATCACGTACCAGCGCCACTGTCGCACAGGATAAGAAGCGCATCAGCGCGCTAGTGGGTACAAAAAGCTGGATGTTGAAAAATCATCATGAATACAATCAAGAATACAAAGAAAACGCCATTTAATCCTCCGAGTTCACTTCCATCGGCTTGTCTTCCTCGTCTTCGGAGCGGCGTGACTATCAGATGAGTTAGTAACTGTTCACTGACTGAGAATACTGCATACATCAAACAGGACACTGGCTGTGCCTGGAACCAAGACAATCCATCCAACAGGAGTTTGCTTGCCTCCAATGGAGAGACTGGTGTACACAGCCACCACTTGTGTAATTTGTCCTTCTCACACTGACAAAAACTAATCTCAAAGGAAAGTCTTTTGCAAAGCTTCCAAACCATCATTCAGAGGTCCATGACATTTACAAAGGTTGTTTGGAATGCAAAAACCTGGTCCTCAAGTATGAGGGTGCTAATTTGATGCTTGAGGGATGCCAACAGAAGGGTGGAGTGCAAGTTTCCAGTGCATCCAGAATGCTGGGAATGACTTTGGGGAGTCTTGGAAGTTGTGATATAGTGGGAAGCTGCATTGTCCCATCAGGCCAGTTAGACTGTAACTCCTTTGACATGCCAAACTTGTTGTGAAACACACATTCAAAGACAAAACCAGCATTCCAACAAGTCACTGGGGGGCCATAGAGAGTGCATAAAAGTCTGATATGACCCAATTGCTCACCTCCATCAGCCCCTCAGTGAGATACTCACAGACAGTGTGTGTTGGGATCTCCACATAACAGTGATAGCAGATCAAAGCCCCTGTAGCGGCCCTCCTTTTCGGGCGGACAAAGTAAAACTGAGATGATGAATCGGTTGGTAAGTTTAGCGACCCCGCCCCCCGTAAGATGGCTTTGCAGTTTGTGACAGCATTGCTGATGCGTTCGTAGAACGTAGCTTCAACTTCCCTCTCCATCTTAAGTGTCGGGGATATGAACGAGCGCTCAGCGCATTCAAGAACGAGAAGAACAAAGCCCTGACGCGGCAGGATTCGAACCTGCGCACTCAAAAAAGTAAATTTATTACATAATAACTTTGCAGACTGACGCTTCAGACTGTCCATTCAAGAACCATAAAATTCGTTCAAGATGCTCGCCTGTCCGAGCCGTTTGCGGCGTCCCGCGGCCGTATTTTTTTTCAACATCTCGCCCGCGCGTTCGACGTCCACGACTTCCAACTCGGCCGCTCCATCTACCTCCCAACCACCCGCGGACACCGACTCGATCTTTACTGCGCCAGAGTCTCCCTGGGAGCATGTCTTCTCCGACCTTGACCCCGTTCTCCCTCAGCCTTCCGCTCAAACACCGCGCACGCGTTCCAGCAACGCGGCCTCCCGTCCCGGAGACAAGGAACGGCATGGCCAGCACGAACCGTTTTTGCAGCGCAAATCGGGCGTTCGACAGCAACGGGCGTCCATCACCGCGCGCGAGATGAAAGTGTTTGACGAGATGTTTGACATGATATTCAATGCGGTGTCTAGCAAGGAAGGCAAGGCGAGTTCTGCCTCTACGCCTACGTCTGGACCCCCTGTTGTTCCACACGCCCCGTCGCCGTCGACGCCGAGCATCGGGAGCGCGGGTGCGCCGCTCAACGACCTCTTCCGCACGCTCCGTCGTCACACGTCGCGCGTGCGATGGACGACCGCGATAGACGAAGAGCTGGATCGAAAAAAAGAGACGATGGAGCTGTTCAACACGGATCACCAGCTCCTTCAGTGGGTCACGATGGAACTGTTTGGCGAATGGCAGTGGGACGAGGCGGCGACCAGGGTGATTACGGCCTCGGGTCACGCGGCGGGGTCGGGGTCGGGGTCGGGGTCGGGTTGTACTTCTCAGAGGCCGATCAACCATACGATCTATCCTCATCTAATTGCGCACGCGATGCGCATCTTTCGGACGACGTACTCTAATCCGTCGCTTTCGCTCGCGATATTCAATCATGCCGCACGGGTGTCGATACCGTCCTATGTGTTTGGGTGCACAGCGCCCGCATACAACGAGCTCATCGAAGCTCGCTGGGAAGGGTGGGGCGATCTGGAAGGGGTGTGCAGCGCACTGGAGGAAATGAAGACGAACGGGGTGAAGATCGACGGCAGGACGCGGATCGTGGTGGAGAAGGTGAGGAGGATGGTCGGAGAAGCGCGGCCGAATGAAGAGGAACTAGGCAAGGTGAATGCATTGGCGAGACGGGCGTGGACGACGCTGGGGGAAGAGGAAGTGATGCGATTGGTCCACCGAATCGAGGAACTGGCACTCCGAGATCGGACTCGGACTCGGACTCGGACTCGGAGTCGTAAGCCGAGGACGAGTCCGCACGAGGAGGCGTGGAAAAAAGCGGCATTGGAACCAATCGGAAGCGACGGGTGGAGTTTTGATGGGTGGGATAAAGTTACGTAAGGAACCGGTAAAGATCCGTTGATGTGTGTGGCTGTACAGTGGGATAGATACGTTCGAAATAAAATTAAATTAAAAATAAAGAAAAGTTTTGGTCAACTTGACACTTGCAATGCGGTCGACGCTCGCGGATATCAGCAGGAACACGTCCGTCATCTCCTCCTCCTCCTCTGACTCGGAGACGAGCACCACCACCGTCCTCAGAACGCCCAGGCCACGTCCTACCCGCACTTTCTCGTCCCCCCGCTCTCGCAGTCCAAGCTCACCGCCCTCGCAGTCTGTCCGACCCCCGCCCTCATACCTCACGAGGGAACTCGGCGTATCAGACGACCATGACGCCGTTCATCCACACACCCAGGCGCGCTCAAAGTCCAGGAAACGCACAAGGTCTCAGAACCCGTCCGCCAACACGCGTTTGTCTGCCCAGGATTTCGTATTTGGGGATACCCTCGGCGAGGGCTCGTATTCCACCGTGCGTGTTCCTTGCTGCGCCCCTCCGCATGCGCAATATGTAATCCGCCGCTGGCACGTTTAGGTAATGCGCGCGCGGCATGCCCGCACAGGTCACGAGTACGCTATCAAGATTCTCGACAAGAATCACCTGATTCGCAAAGAGAAGATGCTCGTCGCACTCGCCGAAAAGAATACCCTCGTCAAACTTGGCACCGGTCACCCGGGCATCATACACCTCCATTGGACGTTCCAAGACGAATGGAGTCTCTGTGCGTTTTCCCCCGAACCGTCTCTCCTCGCTCACTCTCCCATCCAGTTTTCGTACTCGATCTCGCACCAAACGGCGAAATGCAATCCCGCATCTCACGCCTCGGATCCCTCTCCCTCGACTGCGCAAAATACTACACCGCTCAAATCGTAGACGCTATCGAGTATATGCATGACAAGGACATCATCCATAGGTACCTCTCTCCCACAGATCATGACCCAAGATAACATTCTTCCAGAGACCTCAAACCGGAAAACCTTCTTCTTGATAGTGCGTTCCGAATAAAAATCACCGACTTCGGCACTGGCAAGATCCTCGAAAACAGTGGTAGGTACTCTGTTGCTTCCCCACTGCTTGCTCACGTGTCATCGCAGAAGAACGCGCCAACTCGTTTGTAGGCACTGCTCAGTATGTCTCTCCGGAACTCTTGGAACGAAACGAGACCTCCAAGTGGTAAGTCTCCGTATCCATCATCATGTTCAACCGCTCACATTCTCCGTCGATAGTTCTGATCTCTGGTCACTTGGCTGCATCGTCTTTCAGATGATTGCAGGCAGGTTCGCGTTTCAGGGCCTATCCGAGTACCTCACGTGGCAAAAAATCAAGTCCCTCGATTATTCCTTTCCTGACGGTTTTGATGATAACGCCAAGGATTTTGTATCCAAACTATTGGTACGTGCTTGCCCCTCTTCTCCGAGTGAACGCCCTTATAAAGCATACTCTATATAGGTTCACGACCCGTCCCAAAGGCTCGGGGCTTCCCGATCTCCGTCATCTCCGTCGCCTCTCCGCGTTCACCCTTTCCTGGCTTCCATCAACTGGAACACGCTCTGGACAGATCCAGCCCCTCTCCTCGAGCCTGGCCTTGTAAAGAGGGATCCGGTAGATGCTGAGGGTGCACAGTGGAACGATATCGGTGCCAAATGGGACGCCCTCGTTGGCACCGAAGACGATGCAGCGGAGACACAAGGCACCCTCGTCAACGGCAACGGAACTGTTGCCGTACACGATGCTCGACGGCGTCTGGGCGACGATGGCATCGGATGGGCGGAAGACGCCCATGGTCCCGAGCTTGAGCGATACAAGCTCAGGGATGTCAGCACGTTCAAACGTGCTTCCCGAATCGAAGAGGAGGTCGGGCCGATGGGCGAGCTTCCCGATTATACCCTCGCGGTTCCAAACGGCGTGCACGTCCCGTCTGAGCCGAGTTTGCAAGACACGGAGACGGATGCAGACGGGACTGAGGATGTCGCCAAGGCGGCCAAGGAGACGGACAGGCCGTCGTCGCATACCAACATACCCGTGCCGCAGACCCCGACGGTGTCCTCGACGTCGACGTCGACGCCGATACCCATTCCCTCGCCGCCGAGCAACGGCAACGCAGCGGGGTCTGGTACTAATTCTCCGGACGGCAGCTTGGTCGACAAGTCGGTCGTCGCTGCCGCAATCGCCGCGCTGGAACTCGAACGCGGGCGTAATCGCCTGCTGACGCCCGTGCAGGGAAACGGCCCGCTGCCCGATGCAAACTTGTAAGCGACCTGCCGTTCATGCGCCATGTCCACTGATTGCTTTAGCGCATCGTTGCTGCATGCCGGCGAACGCGTTCTCTTTCACACCCGCGTCGAAGCGCGTTCGCCGAAGCGACGCGGCAGCAAACTGCGTTTCCCGATCAGCGTCTCGCCGATCCGGCCCAAGACGCGCCAGCTCGTGTTGACGACGCGCCGGCTGCTCTGTGTCAAGCCACACGAGGGCGGCGTGCGCCTCAAGTCGGAGCTCAGTCTCATGCCGGGGGACAAGTCGTCCGTGGAGAGCACGGCGCGCAAGAGCGAGCGCGAGTTTGTGGTCCTGACGGTCCGTCTGTTTTTTTTTTTGGGTGTGTGCAAATGACGGGTGCTGATGGGGGGGATGCAGGCGACGACGGCGCAGACGTATGCGGCCGAGTCGGGTGCGATGACGTCGCAGTGGGTGGAAAGGATTCACGCGGCGTTGAGGGTGCCGCGGTCCCCGTCGTAAGTGTTTTTTTTTTTTTTTTGCATATTCGTTTTGTGGTTGCTGTCTGGTCCCCACGGGTTTGGGAGGTGTTCTCGTCATAATTTTTGTATGGGAATGGATCGTATTTTTACTCACATAATGCGTACTTGGACATGGACATGTGATCTGAGCGCGATGGCGCTCCGAATAGTCATGATGAGGAAACGTTGTGCCCCCACCCCCCCCCCCCCGCGACGAACCCCGTCATGACCTTTCCCATACTTCCAACGCTTTGGTGCCGGCGTCTTTCAACGTTCACCCAATGTCGTCGGGCTGTGCGCCGGAACGATAATTGACATCGTCCGTGGCACCAGCTTGTATTGTTGGTCCTGTTTTTCGACAAACAAAAGCGCTGCTCAAGATGGACGATCAACCTGGACGCCCGAGCACGTCCGTTTCCTCCACGGTGTCGAATCTGAGCTACAAGATCACTGGTAAACAAAAGTCCGAGAATACCTCCTCGAGCGATGATGCGTGATCCAACAAGTTCTGCACGCTGTTCGACCATGGAGTCAGTGACGACGGGGAGCTCGCACGGACCGGGTTTGTAGACAGAGACGTCGGAGAAGGGAAGCGCGCCGTCGAACGTCGATGGCGGCCCGACCCAGTCAAGTACGTCACGGACGGTAATGTCGCCCTGTCGGTCCAACGGTTTCCTGCAAACGAAGCTCGAGCGCGCGATTTCCGCCTTCGCGCGCATACTACTATTTCGACATGGATGTCGCTGTCGAATATACGTACCTACGCAACGTCGACCTTGACCGTGGCCTTCGCACGTGCATGCCAACGCGGAGCCTCTGGCGCACGGAAAGGCTTCCGGGCGAAAAAAAGTCGACCTCGAGGGTGCCACCTCCGGGATCGTTCATACTGCCCTGCGGCTCTGTTTTGATGGCAGATATCATTGATACAGCATGTGTCGCTCCATGACCAACAGTAGCGTTCACAGTCATCCTGCATCAGTGAAACAGTTAGTCGATAGGATTGCAGGACCTCAGGTAACAGCAAGACCTGATGAGGCCACAACGGAGTGGGTCAGTTGAATAAATCTTATTGGATAGCCACTACAAATTCGGGCAATGCTGTCATGGTCCTCGAGTCCTAGGACCAGCTTTTGGTTCTGCGTTGATTGAGCAGTATGAACGAGTCCTAACCATCGCCCGACTTACTGAAGCGAACCGTTTCGCAGAACGTCCGTAAATTGATTCTGGGGCGACGATGGGTTCTAGCTGATAGACTGGAGTCGGAAACAATGGCTCTTCTTTTTCCCACATATGAGAGAACATGACATGGCGGAAATATTCACCCACATCTAATTCGATGCGATGCATGTCGGGTTTCGTCGACACCGATGGGACTAGCTGAGGCCCGCGGCCGGCCCAAAGCCCTTCGCGCGAGCGATTCGGACGAACGCCGCACCCCAAGTCGAAAGCTGTTGGCATGTTACAAGGGCAAGTACGGCGATTCGGAGGAGCGGACGAGAGTTGGGTTGTTTGTGGAGAAGACGGTGGAGCTGAGTCGATGGTTGAGGCCTTGAGGGAGGTAGAGATAGGCAAGCAACATGCCCCTGGCTCCAATTCCGCCTAGCGTTGCTTTGCACAAACGTTACCGGACACGAAGGTTCCCATCCCGACGACCGCCACCAACAATTTCAGGCCGTTTGTAAAGTACTAGCTGGACGGGTGCAGTCTGCTTCCATGCCGGCGGCCGCTAATCGATATCGGGAGCGGCATCAGTCCTGGGGATATCTGTGAAGAAACTCGCCATGGGCGCCAAGATCGATCTCTATGCCTGACATCCTATCTCTAAACCAGCTAGTCGCAGAGAGGGTACGTGAATACCCAAACCTCCCAGTGCTTGCCATTCCAGACAAGAACTTCCATGTAGGTCTTCTCTGCGTGCAGACTCCTGTAGCTCACAGAAACATAGTATACGAGGTACACTACCACTGAGCTCGATGAAGCAGCCTCTCTCCTTGCGCATCATCTCAAAGACACAGGTGCCCTCCCGGGTCGTGCAATGGGCGATGCAACAAGCAGACTCACGGTTGGCCAGTTGGGCGTGAGCAACATCGACTATGTCGTCACGTTGATGGCGTTGTATCGCATGGGGTACTGTGCGCTTCTTTCCGATTTTAGCACTGCTCAGTGGCTAGCCTATTAACCCGATCCTTAGGCGTGATCTTCTTGTCTCCCAACAACTCACCTGCTGCGATCGCGCACTTGTTGACCGTAACCGATGCATCACATGTTATCGTACAGGAACCACTGCTCACTTCCGCAACCGCCGCGCTTGCTCACCTCTCCGACCCATCGTCAGTCTCAATCGTCCGCCAACCGCCGTCCTCGGTATTCGGTCCCGACGCGCGGGCGACACACCCTGACAAGACACGCTGGGAGCCTCGTCTCAGCCCAGACGTGGAGTCTCCCCTTCCCATAGCGATCATACACTCGAGTGGTTCCACCGGGTTCCCCAAACCTATCACTGTGACGAACAAGGTTGTCATCAAGAACTGCGGTATGAATTTCGGGCTTACCAGCCTGACAACATTGCCATTGTTCCACGTCTGTCGATCTCTCTTTTATTTTCTTTGCAACTCGTCGTCCTAACACGAGGCTTAACTCGTAGAACTTTGGTCACACGAGCTTGTTCCGGGCATGGTACACTGCAAAACTGCTCTACTTGTTTCCAGCAGCGTCCATCCCACTTACGTCCGCGAATACCATCCAGTTACTTTCGCAAGGGCCAGACATACAAGGATTTTTTGGTGTGCCTTATGCTCTGAAATTGCTTGCAGAGACGCAGGAGGGTCTGCAAGCCCTGAAGCGCCTCAAGATAGTCTTGTTTACCGGAAGCGCTTGTCCAGAGGAGCTTGGCGACTTTCTCGTCGCGAATGGAATCCCATTGATCGGCCATTATGGGCTCAGTGTGTCCTTTTCCCCTTGTGCCGTTTCATCTCATGAGTTGTTCGTCAGCGGAGATGGGTGTACTCATGACGTCCTTCCGTGATTTCGACACAGACAAGGAATGGAACTGGATGCGCACAAAAGGCCCCTACGTTACTTCCGGCGTGCATGAATATGTGCGCTTTGAGCACGTCGGTGATGATGCGTACGAACTGTATGTGTTGGATGGATGGCCCATCAAGGCAAGCCCTCTCCTTCCTAATCGCTATGTCTTGAAGATCTGACCGCTTTGGTAGGTAATGTCCAACCAACCGGATGGATCTTATGCAACCAAAGACCTCTTCGTCAAACATCCGACGATCCCAGGCGCCTACAAATACATAGGTCGGATAGACGACACCCTCGTCATGGTAGGACCGTCTTCCATCCTATCGCACATGTCGTCCCGACATCCAGCTCATCATCCCCCCAAAATATGATAGGTCAATGGCGAGAAGACCAACCCTGTCCCCATCGAGCTCGCTCTTCGCTCGTCTCCGTTTGTCGCCGACGCCGTCGTCTTTGGCGCCGGCCGCACGCAGATCGGTGCGCTCGTTCTCCCTTCGGAAGCTGCGCAACATCTCTCGCACGAGGAATTCATTCAACGTGTAGCCTCTGTCGTCGCCCGTGCAAACGCCGATGCGCCCTCCCATTCTCAATTGTCTACGGAGGCGCTCGTGTTTCTGCCCTATGGGGTACCGATACCAAAGACTGACAAGGGCAGTGTCCTAAGGGCCAAGACATATAAAGCGTTTGAGAAGGTGATCGAAGAGCTGTACAAACGCCTTGAGGGCGAAACGGAGTCTGGGGAGAGGCGGCGCGCAGAAGGCGAAACGGAGGCAAAGACACTTGTTAGAGAGCTGATCGAGAAAACGATCGACATGCCGGTTGATCGACTTCAAGATGATGCGGACCTGTTCGAGTTTGGCCTTGATTCACTCCAATCGACTCGGATTCGGAATGCCATTCAGAGGGTGGGGTTGTCTATCTTTGCGTTCCGACTGAAAGCCAATGACTGTCGGTCACCAGGAGATCGATCTAGGCGGAAAGAAGTTGTCCATCAATGCCGTGTTCGAACATCCCTCCATTACCAAGTGCGTTTTGTCGTATTTCATGTGATGGCCACCGATAGATTTTCTTTGATGCAAGGCTGGCAAGGCTTGTTTTGTTGTTGTCCACGGGAAAACTTGAAGACGCGGTGCCCCCGCAGAAGGACCCTCGGGAAATTATGCTTCGGTTGGTTGAGAAATACAGCCACTTTCCATATTCGCCCTACACCAATGACACGAATAGCGTTGAGATTGACTCCTCCAGAAAAGTGGTGCGTATTCCATGCCCCACTTGCCTTTCTCTGAGACTGACAGCCATTTTCTTCAGGTTGTCTTAACGGGTGCCACGGGCTCCCTTGGGGCCTATATTCTCGACGAACTCCTTGCGGACCCGCAAGTAGAGACTGTCTATTGTCTCTGTCGCGCCAGCGATGACGCAGACGCAGCGAACCGTGTCGAAGCATCAATGTCCATGCGCAAGCTATCAAAGTTCATAAAGCCGAACGAGCGTGTCAAGGCGTTTGCAGCAGATTTGGCTGCAGTCCGGTTGGGTCTTGACGAAGAACGTTACGCAGAGATCGCAGAGCGAGTAACGATCGTGATTCACGTGTGTAGTTGCACCTGTCTTTTACTTCACCTCACCTCGTCTCTCTAGAACGCCTGGGCGGTCAACTTCAACCTAGGGATATCGAGGTAAGTTCATACCGGAATGCGCTGTACAATTACGCCCTCGAATGCTGATAAGTCATGGTGCAGCTTTGAAACGCACATTCGCGGCGCGGTGAATTTGATGCAGCTCGCACTCTCTTCGCCTCGTTCAGAACCCGCCCGGTTCTTCTTTGCATCATCCATCAGCGCAGTGTTGAATCGGCCCGGACCTGAGTTGATCCCCGAGGCTGTGGCAGACAACCCGGCCTTTGCGCAGGACACGGGATAGTAGGTTTTTCCTTTCTCGTCGTGTACCCATCCGTTCTGATGTGTCGTCATCATATCAGTGCTCAATCAAAGTGGGTTACAGAGAAACTGTGTCAAATCGCAGCACGTAAGACACCGATGCGAACGGCTATACTGCGTACGTTGCGTAATGCAGAAATGATATTCTCATAGAACGTCTTCGTAGGCATCGGCCAGATGGTGGGAGATACGACGAATGGCATCTGGAACGAGTCCGAGGGCGTCTCTTTGATTATCAAAGTCAGTTCAGGCTTGTTTGGATATCTGAATCGTGCCTGTTCCCGTTTTCCTAACCCAATTCGTTTGGACAGTGTACAGACACGATCGGTATTCTTCCCGAACTTGATGAGCAAGTCTCATGGCTCCCCGTTGACTATGCTGCCAAGAGCATTGTCGAGCTTGTCAATCTTCCTGCATCGGCCGCCGACTGCCCTGTCTATCATGTCCTCCATCCGGCCCGCGTCCCCTGGTCCTTTATCCTCGATTCCTTCCAAACCGCACATGTTCGCTTCAAACGTGTTCCGCGATGTGACTGGCTCAAAGCCCTCCGCACGAGTGACTCCGATGAACGGCGTAACCCTAGTCGAAAGTTATTGGCGTTTTACGAGGGCAAGTATGGTGGCGAAGAGGAGCGGACGAGGGCTGAGTTGTCTGTGGATAGGACGGTGCAGTTGAGTTGTTGGTTGAGAGAGGCACCAGTGATAGATGCGAAGTTGGTGGTGAAATGGGTTGGAGCGTGGAGAGAGAGAGGATTTTTGCACAGGCTATGAGAGTCGAGACGTACGTGCGGCTTGCGGCTTGCAGGCACGCGGGCCCATGACAATCATGGAGCGTCTGCGACTCAAGGTTGCAACTTTACACTGATGAACCTTTTCAACCTGAATATGACCCACTGTGGGTGCCAACGTGATGATGCACGAGACAAACACGGAGAGCCGAAATGTGACCAAGTCGCTAGTGATGAAGACAGAATGCCATTGTTGCGCGGCGGTCACAGCGCTCCAAAGAATCCCGGGATGTAACGCTAATTCAAGGTAGCCGGGAAAGGAACGTATGGTAGGCGCTCGGCCAACTTGCGGGCGTACAACAGGCACGATCCAGCGCCGGGCATTCTGCCACTTTGGTCAGATGACGATTCAAGGTGTATCAGGTGCCAACCAGAGCTTTGCTATGGATGGTCCATTCCGACGTGTGATTGCCATCTATTTTGAATCTGTTTAGTTATCATACCACTCCATTTTGCCAGTAGGCTCACCAGCATCCGCGGTCTGCATCTCCAATGAGTAGTAACCGGGTAACAGAGTCAAACGCAGAGTAGTGACAGTCCGCAGGGGTTATCTAGGAGCTGGGCGCGTTCGGTAGAGCCATCCAACCAGTTCTGTGGGGACT
>JBBPLE010000057.1:71653-85135 GCA_038089675.1 Boletales sp. KT-2023b
GGCGGCGGGGGCGGCGGGGGGGGGGGGGGGGGGGGGGGGGGGGGGGGGGGGGGGGGGGGGGGGGGGGGGGGGGGGGGGGGGGGGGGGGGGGGGGGGGGGGGGGGGGGGGGGGGGGGGGGGGGGGGGGGGGACTCACCGTTGAAATGAGAGGTGTCGACGTCGAAGCCGACGATCGTGCCGGTCGTGCCCAGACGGACGACGGACCAGTCGAACGCGGCGGGGTTGTGCCGCCTGGACTCCCACCCGCTGTACAGCGCGCCGTTGGGCCCGAACTGGCCCTTGAGACTCGGTGCGGGCTGGCACACACGCGCGCGCAGCATCGTCAGTCCGAGTCGGTCGTCGCGCGCGCCGTGCGTGTCCTCACCTCGACGTGCAAGAGCTGGGATGCCTCGGCGAAAAACTCGTCCGAGACGGCGAGGACCTTGCCACCGAGCGCGACGCTCGAGAGCTCTGGGGGACGGTGGACGTGGTGAGCGAATTCGGCCTATGACAGCGACGAAGGGGGGACGCACCGATCGTCTCGCCAAACGTGGCCTGAAAACCGTCGAGGGGGATGCGTTGGAAAGACATTTTGGAGGTGGAACCGAGAGTTGGTCGGAGTATGTGACAAAACCCAGCTTATCGATGGCGATCGTCGCGCGTCTAGCTAGTCGATATTCCCCGCAAGCTCTTCCCCGCCCGGCGCCTTCGTCGTCGACCCCCAACGGTTGCAATTGCGGCGATTCGGGATGCCAGTCGCGCCATCACCAAGCATCTGATCGCGCACGGGACCTGCATCATGATCGTGATATTCATGAACGAAAAAGGGACCCCCACGCCGATCCTCGCGGAGAGTGGCGTTTGCTGCAACATCGATGAGTTCGTGCCATGACAGTCGTAAAAGATCCACGGCGGTGCCCCCAAGATCCGGGGATCATGACGCATGATGGGCGCACGCTGGCAGGCGTCTGCGATGCTCGGATCCATGGGCACTGCGGCAGTGCATATTGCGCTCGCGGCACGCCTATGTGTGTGTATATCCTCGACGGTGCGTGTAGCAAGGCCGGTCAGACTCTGTCACGCGTTCTCCTTTGTCCTGGCTTGACTACCAGATTGAAAGAAAGCATCATCAAGGTAGACCACCACAATGACCGCCTCCATCGCCATTGTCCTCGTCCAGTATAAAAATACGCCGGTGCACGCGAACGCCCCAAACACATGCACGCGTACCATCCCCCCACGCGTGGCGTAGACGACCCCACGCCATACATGCACACACCACCCCATCCGGCCGTGCCACCCGACTGCTACCCGCTCGAGCTCGTCCAGTTCTGGCGGGGCGAATACAAGCGCGGCCTGCCCCTCCCGCTCCACTGGGCCCTCTTCGTCCGTATGCGCGACGCGTCGCCACGCCCCCGGTCCGCACGCCCGTCCCACCGCACCCCGACAGGCCACTTTTACGAGCTCGTCGACGCCGCGCGGACCCTGCACGACGTCACGTTCGTGCCCGAGCGCGTCCCAGACTGGCGCGGGACGCGCGTGGTGGGGTACATCCGGCCCGATGGGCTCCCGCGGTTCGAGCGCGCGCTCCGAGGAGTGCACGTGCAGCGCCACCGGGAGGCGTGGCGGAGCCAGATGTGGGCGTGCGCGGTGCTCTGTGCGCTCGGCCGTGCGCCCGGGGTCGTCGTGGAGCGAGTGACGTTGGGGGACTTGCAGACGCACATGACGCGCCTGCTGGACGCATGGGAGAACGCGGGGGACGGTTGATGGCGACGATCATACGGCGATCTGAATCTACATACGTAGAATTGTATCCAGTCAAGAAGGGGGCGGTGCACGCGCGTACGACTACTATGACAACACAAGCATCATTTTCACGCGGAAACATCTCGACGAGGTCCTTCCTGATAGAGCCACGTCCTTGCAAGAAACCACCGAGTCGACCGACAAAGGAGCGGGTGAGCGTATGGGCCAAACTGAGGTGAAACAAGTGCGACAGCCCGTATCAGCGACGAGAGAAGCGTGGGGGTGTTACTAGGCGAATCATGTGGACGCGCACGTCAGGTCGCGCACACTGGGTCATGATGCGGCGACGCGCGCAAACACGACGCGCGCCTTGTCCCATGGGTCCCTCCAGACCTCGACGTGCGCGAGACCGAGACCGGGGGTGGAGCGAAGGATGTGTGTGACGGCGGGGGCCTGGTCGTGGCCGACCTCGAGCGCGACGGCAGCGTTGTCCGCGCAGACGCCGGGGCGGGCGAGGAGGGTGGCGATGGCACGGTAAAAGGCGAGGCCGTCGTCGCTGTTGCCGTCCGAAAAGTCGCCGATGAGTGCCCGGGGGTCCTCGTAGTCCTTGACGGAGGGGGGCAGGGTGTGGTAGACATGGCGGGGGACGTAGGGCGGGTTGGCGGTGATGACGTCAAAGGGCGGAGTGGGGTCGAGACGGGGGAGGAGGCCGGGGTCGCGTATGTCAGCCAGGAGGGGTGTGAATACGTTTTTGGGTGTGCGTGATCGGACAGCGTTGTCGGTTGCTAGCCGGATCGCGGCTGGGGAGACGTCGACCCCGACCGCGCGGACGTGTGGAGGCCAGAGATGACATAATAAAAGCGGTATGCAACCAGAGCCGGTGCAGAGGTCGAGCACACGCACGGGGCGGGCGGGTGCGAGCGTGTCTGCGAGACGGAGCACCCAATCCTCGGTCTCTGGACGAGGGATGAGCGTTGGGGGCCGGGTGAGGAGGTCGAGAGGCCCAAACGGGGTAGTACCTGCAGAAAAAACCCGGGTGAGGTGGGGTATCGGAGGGGGCGTTGCCACACGGACCGAGGATGTACTGGAGTGGCTCGCCAGCGAGTCTGCGATCGAGGGCGCGTAAAATATTCAATTCAAAATTTCGTTTCATCCACTTCAGTTCGCATTGCGCACAGTCGCGTCCGATTTGGAGCGCGAGTTTTGCGAGTCGACTCTGCATGTGTAAGAAGAAAAAAAAAAAAAAAGAAAAGGAAAAAGAAAATAATAATAATAACGATTATGTAATAACTGAGATCTCCTTCTCCTCCTCCTCCTCCTTCTGGGTACTTATATGTGCGTCCATGTCCACGCTCAACGACACCCCCGCTCAGATGTCTACTGCCTACATCAACCCCGCACACATCGACGACCCCCACCACAAGCGCAAGACCGCACCCCCCCCGAAGCGAAGGCGCGCTACCTCTCCAGACGAGAGCGGCGACTCGTCGTCACACCCCCCTCGAAAACACAGAGACGGCCCCAAGAAGAAAAAGGCCAACCGTGCTTGCGCACACTGCCAAAAGGCCCACCTCACCTGCGACGACTGTGAGCCCCGCCCTCCCCCCCACCATCCTCTCCTCACGTCCCCCACAGCCCGTCCCTGTCAGCGCTGCATAAAACGCGGCATGGCCGGCAGCTGCGTCGAGGGCCATCGCAAAAAGGCCAAGTATCTCCTCGACGATGACGAGCTCGGTCCGTCGTCGTCCATTTCCCCATTCGTCTCCTCCCTCCTCATCACGTGCTCAGTGCAACTCAAGTCAATGTCGTCCTCTCTCCCCGACAAGAATTCGGATCACCCACCCCCTCCCATCCCCACCTGTAATTATTCCCAGCTCCTCTCTCTCTTCCTTCTTGTCTCACTTTCCCCTTCTTCCCAGCCGAATCGTTTCCCACAAACGACCCGCTCTTCAACCTGTCCTTTGACTCCAACTTTGCGTTCGGTTCAGAGGCCGCCAACCTGGAGTATTCCATCCTGTCCGCTATCCTCGGCAACCCAAGTCCTCCTGATTCCGCTTCGGGTGCCGCTCCTTCCCCTTCACAGCCCCACTTGCAGCCCTCCGTCCCAAACTCGGCCTGGTCTCCAGAACCACTTCATGCTCAGCCACACTACCCATCCGCACAACATCAGCCTTCATATCCTTTTTCGGAACCCAATCTCGCCACCCCCGAACCCACGTTGGCCGCTACTGCCCAGCCGTCCCCCACGACTGCCTTTATCTCCTACTCTCCCACGCAGTTCTCGCGTCCTTCTCAGGACTCTACCGCCGACATCGCCTATCCGTCCTCTTATCCTCATAACCAGTCTGCCCCCCTCTCTCCCTCACTAACACCGCGCTTTTCCCGGGATCTCGCACCCATGCCCATCTCTCGCGTGTCCTCCAAGGAGGCTGGTCCTCACTCCCTGGAGACCTCCGCACATCCGTCCCCATCGTCCACCAGTTCCCATCATAGCAGCCTGGATCACATCTCCGTCCGTCATCCCGCCTTTTATTCCCGATCATGACGGCTAACATTCACATCAGCCCCTCACGGTCACCGCGCCGTACGACTATACGGAGGGTTATCATTTCCTCATGAAACATCTCCCTACCCGGTGCGTACCCTTTTTGCGCTCGCCTATGACACATGCATGGCCTATTCAGGTCCATTCCTGATTGGTGTTGGAACGCCTTGGGCGACAGATTTGAAAAGAATGACATTTTGCGCATCGTCCGAGCACTTGCCATTTTTCGCCCGTCGCTGATCGCGCTGCAAATGCCCATGACAGACGAGGATGAAGTGTTTGTCGAGCGCTGTTTCCAGCGGTCCATGATCGTACGCGTTTCGCGTCTCTCGATTGCACCCACGCCATCTCACTTTTTTTAAAATTTTTTTTATTACAGGAACTCGAAAAGCTGATCTCGTACAGCGGTACGCCGACCGTCGTCTGGCGACGGACGGGCGAGATCTGTCTCGTCGCGCCCGAGTTTTGCATGCTGACCGAATGGCCGATGGAGGAGCTCGTCGGGAAACGCAAGTACGTGTACGAGGTAACGTCCCCTGCCCCTTGCGCAAACGTGCGTTGCGCGCCCCCGGCTCACGACACGCTTCGTTTTGCGGTGGGGCCTAGCTGTTCGAAAACCAATCGGTGGTCGAGTACTGGGAAAACTTTGCGTCGCACGCGTTCGAGAACACGACCAAGGCGGTGTACTCGCACTGCGTGCTGCTCAAGCCGTCCGGGTCGCCGCTCCCCGCGACGTTTTGCTTTTCGATCAAGCGCGACATCTTTGATCTGCCGAGCATCGTTATCGGTACGCGAGTTCGGTCCGTGTGGGTGACGTGTGTTTTGACGCCGCGTGTAGGACAATGGCTGCCGCTGCTATGACACGTCTTGCATGTTGCAAGCTCGCATCGCTTGCTCGTTATTTATTCTCACTCATGTCGTTTCCGCTCCGCGTTTTCATTGGGGATCTCCGCACGTGTGGATTTCTATTTTGATTTTTTTTTTTTTTTGGAGTGCTCGATCTTGTTCATGTTTTCCATTGTCACATCTTCCACGTGGCGTCCGAACTCACGTTTAGACTATTGCGGGAGATCCGTTTGACACGGACGCGGGGCGGCCAGAGGAAGAAGCAATGTGGGCGTGTGGGGGAGGAGGTGTATATGTAATGCCAAGCATAGATCAGGAAGAAAGAAAGAGAGAAAGAAAAAAATAACATCATGCATGTCACGTCATATCTAATCGACTACATATCCGCGAAACAAAAAAAACAAAAAAAAGGAAAAGTCGTCCAAGCCCATCTCAGACCGAATCCTGAACGGGCGCGTACTCGCTCTCGACGCCCGGCTCCATGAGCGCGGCGTGCCCGAGGACCAAGCACGCCGACGCGCCGACGAGCCAGAAGAAGGTCATGACGGGCGAGGCGACGTACAGCAGGGGGAGGCCGACGACGAAGAGGGTGACGTAGAGCGATTTTTGGGTGATGACGAGGGAGCCGATCTGGACGGGTTCGGAGCCTGTGGGGTTGGGGGTGCGTGCGTGCGTGCGTGAGTGAGAGAGAGAGAGATGGGGGGTGCGGGGGGTTACGTACCGAACTTGTTGATGGCGGCAAAGCCGCCGATGAGGAAGACGAGGGAGAGGAGGAGGAGGGGGCTGGTGATGCTGGGAGAGAAGGGATTGTGAGCGGCAGGAAGAAGGGGAAAAGGGGCGGAGGAGGGGGGGGGAAGGGGGAAGAAAGAGGACGTACATGGCATACACGGCGAGGACGAGCACGATGAGGGTGTAGTTGCCCGAAAAGTAGCGGGTGTTGTAGGTGATGCGCTGGCGGAGGGGAAGGGAGAGAGGGGGGGGGTGGTCAGTTAACGCGCGAACGCGGGCGGACGTATGAGGAAGAGACGTCGTACGGAGACGGCGTGGGTGGTGTCTGCGGGGCGGGAGAGACGCTGGACGTCGAAGAACTCGGTGGGGGGTCGGAGGGCGCTGAGCCGGGTTTCCTGCTCGAAAAAAAAAAAAAGGAAGAAGTGAGATGGTTTGGTGCGTCCGAGACGAACGCGGTTTGCGTACCCGGATGTGTTTGATCGTCTCTGTCACGCGCAAGAGGGCGTCCATGGTGGGTTGTGCAAAAAGGAAGTTGAAATCGGTTGTGATTTAATGAAACTTAAGAAGGGGAGGGGGGGGGGAAAACGCTTGCTGCGGCCCCAGTCGCGCGAACGCCACGCAACAATATTGCAAGTTGGAGCACAGCATGGACAAAACAGGTCGTTTCCGCGGTTTCTCTCTCATGCTCAAACGGTCCTTTCGACGAGGAACGCTGGACGAACACACGTGTTGTGTTGTGTAGATACGTAGACGCTCTGCATATTCTCTTTTTCATGCGCAGAGCACCTCGGGACTAGCGACTGGACCGAGAAACAGAGCGAGCGAACCGAGTTACGGTACGCGATCGCATCCGTATCTAAATTTGAACCCACACGCGCGCGAGGGTGTCCCCGATGCGGCAGACTGCACGTCCGAGAATATCTTCCGCAGTTCACGCTCGTTCGTTACACACGCATTCAGGTGTTGGGTCTGACTGTGGATCGGGCCTGCACGCCCTGCATGTTTTCTTTTTTTTTTTTTTTATTCTTGCGCATCGATCGACCCCGGCGACCCGAGGAACGGGCCGAACCGAGTTGCTGTCTGGACAACCCTAGGCAGGCCCAGGTGCGTGCCTCGGTGTTACGTACGGTGTTTATCTCGCTCGGCCTGCAGATCAGAGATGTAGATCCCTACATGTGGATCTCCCCCCTCGCTCGCACTGGTGACTGTGGCTGTCGTCGACAGCTAGGACGACGATACGGAGGGAGGTCACGTCGCGTCCATTGTCGCCCGCTTTTGTCGTTCGTCGCCATTCCCTCATCCAGCCGGCGGGAGTCGATTTTGGAGGGACGTTGCACGACGCCGCGACCGACCGTAACGTCAAGTGATCCGCGCGTTCGATCCGACCGACGATGCGCTCTCCGAAATCGACCACGTTCGTCCGCCGGAGAAGCGTGCGTGCGTCGTGGACTGTCGAATCGAAGGAAAATCCTTGAAACGTCGTTGGTCTGCGTCACTCTCGCTCTGAGCGGTTACCGGTCGTTCCGGTCTGACTGCGCTTACTAGCACATGTCGTCCCGTTCGATGGGTTCTTTTTTTTACATGGGATGATCGCACGCGGCACAAGGGATGTGGGTACAAACCTCGAGTTCTTCGTACTTTGTTTGAATGACTTGCACCCTTGGCTCGTGTGCACGCGTCCCTGCTGGGACTCGGGGATCGTGATCGTCTAGCCCCGGGGTAGGTGTTTCCCCAGTCTGACGGAGCGTCTCAAGACTCTTTGAAGCGGATCGTCCAATGTGAGGATGGTACTTTGGCGTCCGCGACACACGGGCCGGATTCTCCAGTGGGACGGGTACTGTCTGCCATGCGCAGTCGGCGACACCTGGCAACACTCGGCAACACCAAGACTGTCGGCTAGTACCCCCTGAAGTTTGGTGGCTCGTTTTCGAGTAGGCGCGCGCGGAAGGTATTTCAATATATAAATGTACCGATACATAGTTGGAGCGTCAATGTAACGCGTAACCGGTCGGATGTTTGGGGGACAAAGGCGTGAGTTGCCATTATCGTCGTGGCTCCAAGTTGCTAGGATCTTACCACGCACCAACAAAGCAGATGCGACTTTCATCGGTATCGTACTTAAGCGACTTGAATTTGCCGTCCTGTCCTTTCTTTCTAACTTCTAAACCGCCACCTCATCCGCAGGAGAACCATGCATCACGCGCTTCGAATCGAAGAAACCCTTCTCAATATCTTTGATTACTGTGACCCTGCCACTACTCTAGGCAGATTCTATGGTTCCAGGGGTGGTGCAGATCTAACCGCCCTCGCTAGAACATGCCGCGCGTTCAAGGACCCTGCGCTGGATGTCCTTTGGTCGGTCCTGAGAGACCTGACTCCTTTGGTCCGATGTCTTCCAGAAATATCTCGAGAGGTAATATCGTTCCTGTTCCTCTTCACAGTTCCGGTTGGTAGTGAACTTCTTTGTTTTCTTGCCACCCATCAGAGCTCAGGCTATGGATTCACCAGGCCACTCAAACCAGCCGAATTGGATATCCTCCGAGGCTACGCCCGTCGCATCCAGTGCCTCAATAATTTCAACCGTAGTCTCGACTGGGAATCGATCGGTGCATGCGTGAACATCCCTCCCACTGAGCCACTCTTCGCAAATCTTCTATCCATTCACCGTTGTTTTTTCTTCCAGGAGGCCGCTCCTTGGCTGAGTCTTCCCTTCCCATCCCTGCGCTTCCTCATTATCTATCCATTCAACCCAGAGGATTTTCATACATTCCAAGTTCTCTTCGAATCGTTTGCCAAATCCTCACCCAATATCGATTGGGTTTCCATCGATGAATTCGAGCCTGACTTCCCCATCAGTAAACAAGTCTCCGATCAGATCTGCTGCTGGTCAAACCTTCAGGTGCTGAATTGCTGCTCAGTCGTCTTGGACATGGATGCGCTGGGACATTTGTCCTCCATGCCCAACTTGCGCGAACTTGGCTTTCGGCCGGACTCTGCCACACATCCAGACCCAGCCGTGGTGCTCTCCTTCCCAAATTTGGATCGCTTGAGGCTCCTCTCGACACATCTTGCCCCCATCTCGAGGATCCTTTCCTGCTTGCGATTGTCTCTCCTCACGGTTTTCAACGCCTGGTTTTCGTCCACGCCCTCCAGGCAGGAGTTGTCCGCTTTTCTGACGAGCGTCGAGACGTGTGGCATGGGGCACATGATCCAGGACTGGGAATTATCGCAAATGTCTCCTTACGACTGGGAGAGCGACTCAGATACCGACGAGTCGGACTTGCACTCGGGGCACATTCTGCTTGGCTTGCACGACCTGTATCCCCACATGGCGTTCACCGACCTCCGTCACATGCAACTCAACATTCGGTGGGCGATAGGACTGACGGACCAGGACCTTTTAGCGCTGGGCCAGGCGTGGCCCAAGCTCAGCAGCCTCGACATCAACCAAGAGTGGGGCTGGAGGCATCGCGGCATCACGCCCCACGGGCTCGCGCAGTTCCTACAGCGATACCCGTCCGTCGCGCTGCTGCGCCTCGCGATCGACACCCACGGGTTCACCGCGTTGCCTCCCAGCCTGGCGCGGTCGTCGTCCGACTCGGAGTCGTGCCTCCGAGTCCCCCCACGTACCGCGGCATGTCGTATCGACGTCCTCGACTCGGCGATCGAGGACGCATCCGTCCCTGCGATGGCGGCGCTCTTCGCCGCCGTCGTCCCGCACGGCAACTTTGGGCTGACGACGTGGGACGACCACGGTCGGGAGGCGGACCTGGATCGGGGCGTGTACTCCGAACGTTGGACGCGGGTGTACGCCCGGGCGAACGAGGTCGTCGAGGCGGGGCGTTTGGAACGCGTCGACGACGGGTCTTCCTGAGCGCTTCTCGAAGAAACGTTTGCCTGGATTATCGGTTCGGTTGCCGGGTGTTCTTACGTGCATGTTTCATACAATACAACGAATAGTAGCGGCGAGCGGAGTCGCCAGTCCCCGACTCCTTTCGTCGTTAGGTAGTCAAAGCTACAAGGTTAGGAGGATGTTCGCGCGGTACCGTTTGCAGGGAATTGGACGAATGCTGCTGACAAAACCCTCCTCCACAAGGGAGTCGGGGATCCCGTCGAGACTAGAGTGATGTGGCTCTGAGTTCAAACGTTCGTCAATGGTGACATACACACTTTTCCGTAAGCCTACTGCGGCTTACCTAGGTACCTACAACTTGCATATATACCACCTGCGATACCGAATCACAGCGATTCGGTATCACTGCCTGTTGACGTAACGGTCTTAAGCGGCAGGTGGCTGGGATGCTACATTTTCGGCGCTTAATTTGAGCGTTTACCACTGCCAGCCAGGGGCTTTTGTACCGCGTTCTGGTTGTGGATGCGGTGGTCTACAGTGCAGGGAGACATTGAGTTATCACAAGAATGAAATCTTGGTCGACTCGGAGAATCGCGATGTCTCGGACTGTGTATGAATGTTTTCTCATTGTCCTCGCGAGTCCCGATTTGTTTGGCACTGTTTATAACATGACTTCGTCATCGCGCGGCCAGCAAATGCATCACCTGCTACAGGTGCAAGAAATCCTTTCGAATATCTTTGTCTATGAAGCCGCGAGTGGCGATCTAGCTGTTTTCGCCAGGACATGCCGCGCATTTAAGGAGCCTGCGCTGAATGTTCTTTGGTCAAATTTAAAGAACTTGTCCCCTGTTTCACGCTGTCTGCCAGAAGTATCCGTTAAGGTTTACCAAAAGGTAAGTAAGATGATTCTGAGCACTCCTTCGTGTTCTTACCTCCACTCAGCGTTCTTTGGCACGGTTGGATGGGTTTAGCAGGTTGCTCAAACCAACTGAACTCGATATTCTCAAAACTTACACCCGTCGAATTCGACACATACAGGATTTTCATGGCGGGCTCGACTGGGAATCGGTCGGGAGTCACATCGACATCCCTTCCACTGATTCACTCTTTCCGTGTCTCCAAACCATGCATTGCCAAATTTCCCAGCAAGCTTACCCTTTGCTGAGTCTACCTCTCCCGTCGTTGAAGTCGCTCGTCATCCAGCCGCCAACCAAGGAGCGGCAGAACATCCGTGCATGTCGGGATCTTCTCGAATCGTTTACCAAGTCCTCCCCCAACGTCACGACGCTTGCCTTCGAGAATTTTCTTTTCGATTCTGCGATTCCAGGGATTATTATCAATAATATCTCCTCCTGGCCAAACCTCGCTGAAGTGTTGTGTTCTGGACTCGACTTATGCGTCGACGTTTTTGCACAATTATCCGGCTTGCCAGCGTTGAACAGGCTTAGGATAACAGGAAATAACAGTTTTCCCAATCAGCACACCACACACCCACTGTTTACCTACTCAAACTTGGATTCCTTGGTGTTGAGCGCTCCAGACTCGCACTCGGTTTCAAGACTACTGTCCCACACTCAACTACCTGCTCTCGTAACCTTCGATGCTAATGTCAGGTCCTGTCCTACGAAGGAGCACCTCAATGCTCTGTCGGCTAGCATTGTTGGGTGTAGTGGTGGCCACACGATCAACGCATTTTGGTTCCAGCAGTACATGAGTTGTAACTTGGAGCGCGATCAAGCTGAATCCCTTGACTTGGTGGATCTGCAGCCCTTCATGGCATTTACCAACCTCTCTGTCCTAGTGCTCGATCTGGAATGGAATGTGCACCTGAAAGATGGTGACCTTACAGCATTGGGTCAGGCATGGCCCAGTCTCAAGAGACTCGCCATAAACGAAAAGTGGGGTTGGAACACAGGGTGTACGCAGGGCGGTATCACACCCCATGGGCTTTCGTGCCTTTTGCAGACATCTCCATTACTTTCTTCGTTTTCCCTCGCCATCGGTACACGAGATTCTACCAAACTGCCGCTGACGCCATCCTCGTCGCGCCTCAAGGCGTTGCCACATCGATATCACATCAACGTGCTCGACTCGACGATCAAGGAAGCGTCCGTCCCAGCCATGGCGGCTTTCTTTGCTGCGGTCATACCTCACTTTGACTTTGATTTCGCCGCTTGGGAAAGTCGGTTTTGCCTGAGCGAGTCGGCGCACAAGAGATACGGCGAACGTTAGCAACGTGTGTACGCGCAGGCCAACGCGGCCATCAAGACACGGTTCTTGAAGCTCGTCGAGCAGGACATTCTTTTCCCGTCCCTGCGCTCATAGTCTCTCTCTGAGCGGCATCACCCGAGGCGTGTTGTCCTTTCGATCGCCTCGCTCGTTCAGGAGCAGGCTGACACTCAATGCGGCAAAGGTTAGATACATGCGTTCGTAGATACCGTTCAGGGAAGTTGAATGCGACGTTCGTCGATGAGAACGGGCGAGCGTCGATGCGATGGACTGTGTACATCGATCCTCGATACGGCTACGGTGTATCACCGCGACTTGTTCGGAGCAAGCCTGGAATTCGGACTCGGGGGACTGGGAAGGAAAAAACGTCGCAAGTTCGGAATGCTGGCGGCGGAATGGCGGGTGGACCACGGAAGAAGAAGGGCACGGGGAGGATGCGATGCTATTTGGCCAGGACGACTGGCAGGACTGGCGACCGATTGTCAGAAGCCGCCTCGAGTCGGATCGATTTATTCCTGCCGGGTTCGTAGGTCCGTGTCTTTGTTGACGACACCCCTCCTTCTGAACAGAACTTGGCTCGCCCTTTCAGTGTGGGTCTGAAGTCAGACGCGCATTGGACGCGGCGGGGATTCTGGTCCTCGTTTGTCTACCCGTGTCACCTGCTGCTTCCTGACCGTCTTGCCTGAAAATCTAAGACGGCGATTTCCTTTACCTACCGCCTGCGACGGTCTTAGAGGGCATTCTCCGCCAAAACAAACGGTTGCGCGCTGGGGTGTTTTTGGTGGTAAAAATGTATATCGAGCTCAGACAGAAAAAACAACACTCGTCGCAACGGTCTGCTAGTACTAATTTGCAAGTATAATTGTGGCTGAGCCACCCACTCACGTACGATACCACATGTAATGTCCAGCAAAAGGCGACCGCCTTCATCACGACGACCAACCTAGCATTGTAGCTGCTTTTATGACGTTGTAATTATTTACCATGTCACACGACAATGGGGACCTGAGCAAGGACATATAAGACTATTATTATAAGTGCTTATAAGACCTTACAAGACCTTCGTAAGTATAATAACCAATTGACAACAGGCGGACAATATTAAAAATGCTAGGTCCGTACGATAATGCATTATAAGGCTATGCAAGAAATCCTGGACTCTCGTGATGTTAGAGGACAATAAACAAGGATTAAAATATAAAATAAAAAGTGGTTGTGTCAAAATCGCGGCCGTGGTGAATTCTTGCCAAATTTGTCATTACAGGCCATGGCCCATGGACCATGGTACGCACATAAGGTTACTGCCGATGCTTCGGCCACACATCCTGTTATAACCAGTGTCGGTATGTGTATTTTTCAACAAGCTGGAGGCACCTGGGCAAGAATTGTAAAATATAGTCCCAAAGAAAAGGCCTGCTGCTCCGAATCGGTGGTCGATTTGTTTCGATAAGTTTGCCACTAGTGGAAGTTCTCGCTCTTCCATCGGCACCCTGAGAGAATGCAACACCCGCTACTACAAGTACAAGAAATTCTCTCTAATATCTTTGCTCACATA
>JBBPLE010000058.1:0-89792 GCA_038089675.1 Boletales sp. KT-2023b
GAAAGGAAAAGAAGCAGGCAGAGGCTGCACAAGCCTCAGCCTCCTTCGCCTTCACCTCCGCCACCGTCATCGCCCCTGCCGCCACCATGTTCACATCACCCGTCCCTGACCCCCACCACAATGCGCACATGTTCGGTGCGACCCACTATGGGCCGCCAGCATTTCCTCTAACCAAGGAAACTATCTCCCTCGCATGACACCTCAAGGTCCCCACAACCTCCTCCACTCTCTGCAACCTCGAACCGGTTGCATCCCACCACTCCAAGCATGCTCGCACGGAGCAATCCCTCTCTGACCGCCTTTCCGCCCCGCTTTCCAAATGGATCACGGAAGTTCCGCTCACCGGAACCACTGGAATCATGGAGGTTGACGAGGATGTTGTCAGTCTAGGCGAAGATGCCTATGATGAATACATTGAGGGCTTCTTTATGGAGTCCACATTGCAGTGCATATCCCCTTCCTCATCTACATCAGGTACTGACGCACAATTAAATTTGCTGCAGGTAAATCGTATATACACATTCCCTGTAGTAGATAGCTTGAATAAATCTGCTACACATGAATTCGCACAGTGTGATACATGCAGTAAGGACAGCAAAGGAAAGGAAAAAGTACACAATCACAAGGTCCCATCGGACATGTGGCTGCTCGATTCAGGAGCTTCGGCTCACTTCTCACCTGATCACTCCAACTTCATTGAGTATCAGAAGTTTGACCAGCCCCAATGGGCTTCCACCACTAACAGCCGATCACCTATTATAGGTAGAGGCACCATTTTGCTAAGGTTTGGCAACCATATATGCCGCCTATCACCTGTCATGCACATGCCCTCATGTGCTGTTCGACTAGTGTCAATGGGCACCCTATTGCAGAACACCTGCCTCATGCTTCGCGCCAGGCCTGGGTATTTAACCATCTGGGACCAGTGCTTTAAGGAAGCTTATTTGGAATTCCATAGTCATGGTGGACAAACCATGTATTGGCTTCATGCCAAACCCATATTCCCTGATGATGTACCCTCCAGCATGTCATCACTTGCCTCTGAGATCAAATATGAACTCATGCACCAACGTCTTGGACATTTGTCCCCTGATGTCATCAGGCATGCTAAAAAGCACCTGAAGGGTTTTCCTGACATGAAGATCCCATCGAAAACTGGCCTCTGTCAAGGGTGTCAGCTCGGCAAACAGCCGAATCGTCCCTTTCCTCTCAGTGAGACATGGGCAACTGCTCCCTTTGAGTTGATTCATTCGGACTTAAAGTCCTTTGAGATAGTGTCATACTCGAAATACAAGTATGCAGTCATCTTTTATGACAATTTTACCTCTATGGCCTGGACCACCTTAATAAGGTCCAAGGATCAAACACTCCGCACAACCAAGCAATGGTTTGCGTTTGTCCGAAATCAGTACAACGCTGTGATAAAACACTGGCGTTCTGACGCTGGAGGTGAATACACTTCCGGCGCCTTCCAGGATTTCTTAAAAGACAATGGAGTAAACATCCAACAGTCCGCCCCATATGCACACCAGCAGAATGGGCATGTGGAATGCCTAATCCATACATTAATGGACAAGGCACAGGCTATGCGTTTACACGCTTGCCTACCTCCCTCCTATTGGGAATGGGCTCTGCTTCACGCAACCCATGTTTATAACCGGACCCCACAGCTTCAGCTGAAATGGGATACTCCCCTGACATTACTTAAGGGGGAGAAACCATCCGTTGATCACCTTCGGGTATTCGGTTGTGGTGCCTATGTGCACATTCCTGCAGAACGCCGTGGCGGAAAGCTATAGCTGAGATTGCAATTGATGATCTACTTGGGCGTTGCCCCTGGTAGTGACTCAAATTTTATTTTCATGTCACCAACAAACGCTGTTGTCACATCGGCGCATGCAATCTTTGACAAGACTCTCTTTCTGAGATGCTCTTGATCTGCCCCACACCATCCCCATGTGGGTCCCCTGGAACCAACTCATACACACAATGAGGTTCTGGAAGTTCCGGTCCTGGCTTCCACTGGTTCCAATGAGTGTTCCGAGTCGGAATCTAGTTCCGGTGAAGAGTCCAGTTTGGATTCAAAGAATTCGCCCTCTCCTTCACTGTCGCTGAGCCTGAGCACGTTGAGATCCTCTTCTCTGTCTCTCGCTCCTCACACCCGGATGCCCAGTCCAGCCCCTCCTCCAGTGACACCTCTGTCACACCGACCGCCACCTGTGGGTCCCCCACCTATTCCTAGGTGTAGCGAGTGCCTCTGTAACCCCCCGATATGCCCCGGAAACATTTTTGGTGAGCGCCGTCATCCACTTCAGCAGCTCCAGGACCTTGAAAGTGAGTCACGCTGGAAGGATCTCACTGGCGAAGCTGGCCCGTCCCGAGTTCCGGATTCAGTTCCAGACTCACCTGCAGTCCCTGGTGGACTCCCCCCATCTCCTACTTCTGAGGATGATGTTGACCATCTCACACGGGAAGGGGGAGATGCTTTGGTCTCATACCTTTGCGATCATGCTATCCCGCATGATTCCGCTTTCGGGGCATCCCCAAATCTACGTGAGTGGACTTTCCACGACATCCAGAAGCTTCCTAAATCAGAGCAGAAGGATTGGCTTAAAGCCTGTGAAGACCAGCTACAGATGCTGAAGGACCAAAAGGTCTACGAAGTTGTTCCGCGCCCACAACACCAAAAGGTGATTAAAAACCACTGGGTCTTCGATCAAAAGTTGGACGGTCATAAAAGAGCCCGCCTGGTAGCCAAAGGCTTTAGCCAGGTAGAAGGGTTAGACTTTGACCAAGTCTTTTCCCCAGTTGTACGTTTTGAGACAGTGCGATGTATGTTCACCCTCTCAGCCCTGGAAGGATGGCACATCTCTGGGCTTGATGTACACTCTGCATACCTATATGGTAAACTGGAAGAGGAGATCTATATGGAATTTCCTGAGGGGTTCATGCCTCCTGACCAAAAAGGCAAAGTCCTCCGCCTATTGTGCGCACTTTATGGACTCAAGCAAGCTGGCTTAGCCTGGTGGAAAGTGCTTGATGCATCCATGGTGGAACTTGGCTTCAAATGGTTAAAAACCAATGCCAGACTTTTTATTTATTGCAAAGGCAAAGACATCTGTCTAGCAATAGTCTACATAGACAATGCCCTCTTCTGCAGCCCTAACAAGATCTTTGTAGACAAGATCAAGGCTGCATTCATGAAGAAGTGGGAATGTCATGATCTTGGAGAGCCATCCGAATTCCTCCGAATGAACATTCGTCAAGAAGGTTGTAACATCCGAATTGACCAAAAGGATTACCTCGACAAGGTGCTTGAATGATGTGGCATGACCAATGCCAAATCCACACCTACACCTCTCCCACAGGGTTACTACCCAGTGAAGAACAATGCTCCGGTCCAACATGAATTACAGACACGTTTTCAGACCGTGATCGGCTCATTGCTGTATCTTATGATTGGCACCCATCCAGACATAGCATATGCGGTTACCCAACTAGCACGCATGTCAGCCAACCCTTTGCAGGAACATCTCGATAGAGCTCTGTACATCTGCCAGTACCTTATCGGAACCCGGGACTATTCCCTATTCTACAACGGTTCCTCCGGAAAAGGCATTCTTGCCTGTACCGATTCGGATTGGGTGCAGGACGTTAATACCGCGCACTCTCAAACCGGCTTCTACCTTAAGATGGCCGATGGTGTGTTTTTGTGGAATTCACACTTACAAAAAACCACTGCTGTCTCTTCCACTGAAGCAGAATATATGGTGCTGAGCGATTGTTCGTGTCAATGCGTGTGGATTCACGAGATGATGGGTGAGCTCAGCTACAAGCTGAAACCTATCCCCATCTGTGGCAACAATCAGGGTAGTTTATTCATCACGCAAAACCCTGTGACTGAAAAGCGCAACAAACACATTCACATGAAATATCACTTTATCCACGATGCAGTCATGGTCCACAAGCTAGTGGAGCTTTTCTATATCCCCGGGACTGACAATCCCGCCGATATGTTCACAAAGAACCTTGGACACGTCAAGTTCAATGAATTCTGCTCCCAGCTTGGACTGGAGTTTAACTCCACCAAGTAAAAGTACTGCCCTCCGTTTTTGTTAGATACTTACTAGCACGAGCTCTGAAGGAGAACACAAATGCTAGAAGGGAAAAGTAATTCCAAAACTAAAGACCGACTACTGTACAGGCAGGCTTATATATCGTTCTACGTTACTATGTATGGTAAGAAGTAAAGAACCCTAATACCCCACAATAGAATGCAATAGAACATCAAAGAAGCAATGGAGGAAATAGAAGCTGCGGGGCTAGACCGGGCACAGGGTATTGTAAAGGGTCTGAAATGAAATGGAAATAAATGTTCATGACATTACCCCCTTCTCAAGGGTCGTTGTCCCAACGACTGGAGGGATATCGAAGAGGGAGTCGTCAAGGTGTTTGAAACGCTTGTGGAATTCAAGGAATGAAGGATTGTGGAATGTATCACCATTGAGACAGCCAATGCAGTCACAGGGATCATCAGGAGCAATAAGCCGGGAGCGAAAGGTTTTGGTTGGTCGAAAAGCCATGGGATGTTTTCGGTAAAACGCTTTAACAGCGTCTTGAGCATTACCAAGTTTGGCCTCTTTCTTCCACTCGTTTTCTTCGCATGGGAAACCTTTCCAGCTGACCAAGAATTCTATGTTGCCGCGTTTCTCTCGGCAATCTAAGATCTCAGCGATTTCCTGCTCTGGTATGGTGTTAATGATTTCCGGTGGCGGTGGCGGTGTCTTTTGTTGAGATGGGAATGATCCAGGCACATAGGGATGGAGTAAGCATTCATTGAACACGGGGTGAATACCCCACCATTTGGTGTCCAACTTCAACTTGTATGCCGAATTTCCAATCTTTTGAAGCACCTTGAACAGGCCATACTGTTTGTCATCTAACTTCTTCGATGGCCATTCTGTACGGATATTGGTAGCTTCAAGTAGGACTAGATCTCCAACTTTGTACTCCATTGGTTGCCGAACTGACCGGTCATGGAAGCGCTTCATGTCTGCTGCCACATGTTCGAGGGACGTCTTTGCTTTGTCGAATGATTGTTTCATCATGTCTACAAAGTCCTTGGCAGCAGGATTGTGCACTTCTTTGCGCCAGTCTATTCCGATCAACGGTTGTTGTCCATAGTTTAAGACGAAAGGAGAGAATTCAGTACTAGTGGTGGTTCGCTGGTTATGCACAAACTCTGCAAGTGGTAGCCAGTCTACCCAATCAGATTGGCGGTGATTGGCGTAGAGTTGTAGGTACTGTTCTACTGTAACGTTGTACCGTTCCGTCTGTCCATTGGTTTGCGGATGGAATGCAGTTGACGGATTCCCCTCTATCTTCAACATGGCATATAAATCCTTCATAAAAGACGACATGAACTGTGGTCCCTGGTCTGAAATCACTTTCCACGGAGTTCCATGTAGTTTGAACATGTGATCTCAGAAGATCTTTGCTACTCCTTCTGCAGTAATGTTTGATCGTACAGGGAACACGTGTATCATCTTGGAAAATCTATCTACCACTGTGAGGATCGCATCCTTTCCTTGCGATTCCGGCAGTGGTCCAATGATATCGACAGATATGATCTCCCAAGGTGCATCTGGGATCTCGTTCGGATGTAGTGGCATTGCTTTGGCCTGCGTGATAGATTTGACCTTTTGACATTGGTCACATCCGGTTATGTAGCGTTCTATGTCCTTTTTAAGGGATGGCCAATAGTATTTTGCCATGATGAGGTCACGTGTGCGTCTTTTTCCTGGGTGTCCCACAAGCGGATGATCATGATGCACTATTATTATCTCTTCGTGCAACATGTCATCCTGGGGAATATATAGTAAGTCCTTCCAGAAGACTAGACCGTCCTTCTTTTGCCAATTGGATCCTTCTATTTTTAATCCCTTCTTGGCGAAAGATTCCATTCGGTATTGGAGTTTTTCCACCTTCGTTTCGATGGATTCAACGGTTTCATCGCTGGTCAGTGAGCGCACAGCAGCTCAAACCGATATCTCAGCGGGAGGAGTTGTGAAAAGAGCAATCGGGAGAACGATCTGACCCTTGTTATCGTTTTCTACCCCCTTCTCAAAGTCTGACCTCCAGGACAGAGGATCTGCCGGGTTAGTCTTGCCAGGACGATGAGAGATGGAGAAATGATATTCTTGGAGGAGTTGTTGCCATCGTGCTTGCCAGCGTGACAAGTCCTGAGGGCGAGTCCAATACTCCAAGTTCTTGTGGTCAGATAGGATCTCGAATTCATGCTTGGCATCAAGTAGGTAATGGTGCCATTCTTTAAGCGCAAGGATGATGGCGGCAAGTTCAAGGTCCACAGCATGGTAATTTCGCTCCACGTTGTTGAGTGACCTTGAAATAAAGGCCAGCGGGTGCCATCTATCCTCTTGCTTCTGCGTGAGAATAGCTCCAATTCCAATTCCAGATCCATTGGTTTCGATTCGTAATGGACCATCATCGGTCAGCATTGCGAGTGCCAGTGCTGTGGTAATGGCTGTCTTAAGAGCATCAAATGCTTGTTGACACTCTTCTGTCCATACGAAATCTTGTTTCTCCGATGTAAGCGTGTTGAGTGGTCACACGACTTTTGCGAAGTCTTTGATGAAACGTCGGTAGAAATTCAGAAATCCGAGGAATCCCCGTACTTGTTTATGGGTTTTCAGTATTGGCCAGCTTGTGACTCCTTCCACTTTTGTGGGATCCATTTTGATCTCCTGATGAGAAATGATCAAACTGAGATATTCAGTCTCAGTTTGTTCGAAGTTGCATTTCGTGTGTTTCAGGTACAGCTTATTGTCTTGTAAGACCTGAAGCACTTCATTTACGACCATTCAATGTTCCTCAATCATTTCTGTGAAGATCATAATGTCGTCCATGTAGATGACCACTTTTCCCCGATTGATCAGATCGCGGAAGAGATGGTTCATCATGGTTTGGAAAGTTGCCGGCGAGTTCATAAGTCCGAAGAACATCACCAGGGGTTCGAAGAGTCCCCGATTTGTTCTGAATGCAGCTTTCCACTCGTTGCCTTCTTTCATGCAGATGTTGTTATATCCCCAACGTATGTCAAGCTTTGTATAGTATTTGGCTTTCTTAAGCTTGTCAATTAATTCGGAGATTAACGGGAGAGGATACCGGTTTTTAATGGTGATTGTGTTTAACTTCCGGTAATCCTGGACTGGGCGTAGTCGGCCATCCTTCTTTTTGATGAAGAAGAAGGCTGATGCATATGGCGATTTAGAGGGGCGGATTCTTCCGGAACTAAGGTTCTCTTCTAGAAATATGTCGAGTTCCTTTTGTTCATCCAGAGTCAGATTGTATGTCTTGCAATCGATCTGGTGATCTCCCGAAAGTAATTCGATAGCGTGGTCCCAAGGTCTTCTTGGGGGTAGTTCATCAAAGTTCTCCTTTGCGAACACATCGGCATATTGGTGGTAAGCCTCAGGTACCATGCTTTCGAATGACTTGTCGCCTCCCTTCTTTTTGTAAGCTTCAATGGCCAGATCCGTAGATAAGGTTCGAAGATAGGATTCCATGTCCAATTTGAACATTCTCTCGGGTTCCTGATCTTCATCATCCTCATCGTCGATCAATCCCGGAATATGGTCTTCGCAACAGAATTTTATTTGTCCATTGGTCCAATTTATGTCCGGGTTGTGCATCTTAAGCCAGTCATGACCCAGAAAGATATCATGTGTGCTTAGCTGGGTTATCGCTAGCGTAAGGTTTTCAATGTGGCCATTGATGTCCATTTCTACCGTGGTGAAATCCGTGATCTTGCCTCTAGAATTAGGTGTTCCATCAGTGTTATATACAGGTATGGGCGTAGGTAGTGAATATGTTCTTAGCCCATGTTCCTTCATGAATTTCTCATCCATCGCTGATCCCATACAGCCAGAGTCTACTAACGCCAACACCTCGATTCGATCTCCTGCAGTCATTGTGACTGTTCCCTTTACTTCTAGGGAATTCTTAGATCTCTTTCGCTTGGTGTAGCATGGTTTTCGCTGGAGTTCGTGGAGTGTGAACTGTGCTTCAAGGTTTGTTAATCCTTTAATATTGTGCACTAGTTCCAGAGTTACTTCTGCGATTCTGTCATCATGTACGAAGGATCGCAAGTGATGAATGGATCGGTCCTCATCCTTTTGGTCAATGACCTGCTTGATCCACTGTGCAGACCATGGGTCCACAGTGTTCAGCCAAGTCTGCCTACCGCTTCCCTTACAGGTGCTCTTGATCACATGTCCGCTTGGGTGGACAGAGGCTGGGTTCTCCCCCATTTGGCTAATAGCTGCACCTTTACAGGAAGCTTCGGCAAGCAGGGGGTGATCAACCCTCAGCACTCCCTTTGATCATTGAAGGATTTGGATGTCTGTCGATCCAAACCCACCAGTACCTCTAACCATGTTGTCCAATTTCTCTACTTGGACAACCTTCAGAGTTGTGATCTTTTCAAGGATCATTTGGGCTACTCTATCGCCCTTCTTGATCTTGACGTCCTCATCACCCGTATTAAGGAGGATAACTTGGACTTCTCCTCGATAGTCCGCATCAACAACTCCGGCCAGTACATCAATCCCTTTCTTAACTGCTAATCCCAATCTCGGTGCTATCTGGGTGTAAGTGCCCTTTGGTGCCTTTACGCTAATTGCGAGGGGCACTTTTACATGTTGATGGGGTTTAATGGTTACATCTACTATTCTGAATACATCATAACCAGCCGACCCTGCTGTTTGTCGTTCTGGTAACTTAGCATCATTTGAGAGTTTGATGACTCTCACGGGCTCAGGTTCAGTCTCGTCCATTGTATCGCAAGTCAAAATAGAAAATTTATTCGCACTTGGTACTACAACAGACTTAATAGGAGCAGTAGTCAACTGTACTATGCTCCAGTGACAAAACCCGAATCGGAACCAGTACTACAAGAAGGGAGTCCTTTCTGTTTGATCTCTTTGATTGATTTCTCCAAAGCCTCGGGGTCACTGTACTCTATCTTGACCCCTCGGAACTCAAACATGCGCGTTGCCATCAGTTGACATGGCCTCAGCTTGAAGTGCTTGGCACATGGCCAAGGTTTGCCACAGTGGCAGCATTTGCCTTCAGCGCAGGCTTTGTCGAGGTCCATCAGAGCACCAGCTCCTCCGAACGTTCCAACGGCGTTAGGGTGGACAATTGCAGGCAGCGGAGGGAAACTACTATTGTTCGTGGGAGCAACCGTTATCTTGGCAGGGACGGGGCCAGGGGGAAACTTCCTGGTCTGGCCTTGTGGACCCCAGGTCCACTGTCCTTGCTTCTGATACTTCTTTCAATCCTCAATCTCCTGAAGTATGATATCGGCTTGTTTAAGAGCTGCTTCCCACTTGTGGTAATCTTCGCTGGAAATTAATGCCAGTTGAGATTGTTCGACAAATTCTATGATCTCGTTTCAGACATTTTGCCTCATGAGGCGCACCAACGTTCTTCCATGCGTAGACACCTTGTAGTCAGCCTCCAACATCAGCTGCTTCGTCTTGACGAAGAAGTCCTGGAGAGACTCCTTATCGCCTTGATGGCTTCTCAGCAACTTCTGTTCGGCTTGCTGTCTGATTCCGACCAGCACAAATGTATCGTGCAGCTCTTTCCTAAAGTAGGCGTAGCTGAGCAGGTGGATCCTGCTTACGTTTTCTTGGAGCCACAGATCAGCGAATCTGCCGGCAGCGTTGTTCCCTTTCATATATGAGAGGGCGATCAGAATCTTTTGTCCGGAGGTAGGTTCTTCATCATAACCAGCGATGAACACTTCTACCTGTCTCAACCATTGTAAGAACTTCTCCTTCGTCCCATCGAAGATCTCGGGCTTGGCTGTGATAGACTTCCCCAGATTGGGTCGTCCATGCTTTGAAATGTTTGCCACGATAGGACATGGCAATGGTACTGACGCCTGAGATCTGTTACTGTCAGGTCGTACGGGTAGAGGTCAAGCGCCTCTAACGAGGGGAGGAGTAGCAATGCAGGTGGCACCCCATTGCTGATGTAGAGCAGAAGTATCAACTGGCGATATGCCAGTCGAGACGAAAATGGTTGAGGAAGGAAGGGGCGGTGGTCCTGCCACTGCTGGGCCGTATGCGGTAAAGTCCTTGACCCATCATTGGTAATCCCCAAAGAATTCGTCAGGAGTCTGATGTTGAGATGGCACGGGCAAGGATGAGGCAAGGGGGGTACTGAGAATACCTCCAGTGGCTGGTCTTGGGCACAGCACAGCTGGCGAACGGGTGGAGGGGAGGTAGCCATAGCTCTGAGCCCTGGAAACTGCATGAGAGGGGGTTCTGGATGGGGCTCGGGGAGTTGTGGCCATTGCCACAAAGGCATTGTCGAATTGGTCTAAATCAGGAGTGTCCACGTTGTCGTGAGTGATCCGAATAGGGTTGGACATGTGGGTTTCGTGTTTGTCTTGGAGTGGTTAATTCCTCAATGAGAAGGCGTGTAAGTGATAGGAAACTCGCATGATACCTGCGCTAAATGCACAGGTGTGTACAGCAACGAGTTGGAAGTGGATGGAAGAGGGAGCTAGAAGCTTGATGGCTTCTTCGGCATGTCGGTGTCGGTCGAGTACACACTGAACCCGCATACAGAGTATCTGTTTCCCCAACAGATGGAAGGTGACGGTTAAACCAGTGTCGAGTTACCAAATAAGGGTGGTATACCCACAACTCTTCCAGCTGGAGTTGCCCTGCTGGTACCGCTTTAAAGGGCCGTATACACGCATCTGATTGAGGTCTCAACCACTAGCTCTATGTGCAAATCACAGTGCTCCCAAGTTACAGGGATGAGCACCTGACCACAGGAAATGGCACAGGCGTGGATTCGACATGCTTTGTGCAAGCAGCAGCGGTGCGATACCGTCTGGGATGAAGGGAAAAAGAGAGGGAGAGGAAAAGGACACGGATGCTGGGCTAAATGTGGCGACCGGGCAGAGAGTAAAGAGTAAAGTGTAGAGATGCGCTAAGTGCGCTCAGCATGTTCTGGTTCAGAAGGTGAGTTTTGGAATTTTGTTAGATACTTACTAGCGCGAGCTCTGAAGGAGAACATGAATGCTAGAAGGGAAAAGTAATTCCAAAACTAAAGACTGACTACTGTACAGGCGGGCTTATATATCGTTCTACGTTACTATGTATGGTAAGAAGTAAAGAACCCTAATACCCCACAATAGAATGCGATAGAACATCAAAGAAGCAACAGAGGAAATAGAAGCTGCGGGGCTAGACCAGGCACAGGGTATCGTAAAGGGTCTGAAATGAAATGGAAATAAACGTTCATGACAGTTTTAATGCTTTACACATCTACCGTATGCTTAGCAAGGGGGAGTGTTGAACGGACTCTATGTTACATACATAGTAATTAGTTCACACACATTATGTATTTAGCTTCAGACTCAGCAGAGCTGAGTTCTAATCGATTCTTTACTCAATACCACCAACACCTGTTGTAAGTTACTCAACCCAACCAACCAAAGGTATGTGAGAGATCTTCCTGTGTATGTAACACGCGTACTCGCAACACCCTGTTTCTTCTTCAGACGTTCGCACACCATTACAATTATATTCGTGGCCACATCAATGTCACTGGCTTACCCTTAGGTTTCTGGGGACATGGTGCATGTGGTGCACTTGCACTGGCCTGCACAGCCATGAGTCTCTTGCACCTGTTCTTTTGTGATTAGAAACTCATCAATTCCAGCTTGCTTGAGTTCTCACACTGGTTGCCAATGGTGATGTGATGTTTCAGCCAGCTGAGTTGGAGGATGCATGGATGCCACACATCCCCAAAGGAAGTTGGTATGAATTCAACAAAAGTCTCTGGGGTGCAACCACTCATTGCTACTTTGCACCAATCCGAGACCTATCTGACAAGCAATTTGATCTGGTCATGAATGAAACCCATCAGTATGTCAAGAATGTCAAGAGTCTCCCAGGATCAATTGCCTCATCTGGTGACAATGACTTTGATGATCTCTTCGTCTTCCATTAACAGTAAGTGATCTTGCCACTGACATTCATGATCATACCATTTTTGTAGATTTTGTCTGAGTTGGCAAGTCTCCCCTCCATTGCCCTTAGTTGCCATGTCAGCAAGTCACCTGTATTGTACATTTTCACTTCATGCCTGTACCATGACATTGGTCTTTTTTTTTTCTTCTATTCATCCTTTTTTTCGTTTGGGTTGGCTGTCTTTCCTTTTCTCAGACCATTCATATTAATTGTAATCAACTTTTTGTATGTAGTGGCTAATACTGCTAATGCCATTTGCTTACTTCTCTAGAAAGTAATGTGAGATCATTAAGACAATGAGTAGAATGAGCACAATCTAAGTTGCATGTCTTATTGAATTGGCATGATGATGGTGACTTTTCATGCTTTGGGTGTGTCGCAAGTCACTCAAGCCGAATTGAGCCAAATTGAGCCGGATTGAGCCAAATAAAGAACGGTGTGAATTTACTGATGCGTGTCTCGATATCCGACAAGGGATACGAGATTATCAACGACCCCCTTGCCTTCTCTACAGCATCCTGGCTCGGAGCCATCTCGAACAGCTCAGTTAATGTGAAAGTCTCTTTCTTCGTCACTATGACCGCGGCATTCTGAGGTCGCATGAAAAATGCGAGGATATCTAGACACGGTAAGGATGACTTCTCCACATCACTTGCGTTAACACACCTGTTCGCATGTCGCGCACCTGGGAAATAATAAGGTCCCTGTCCAGAAATGCAAGGATATCTAGACACGGTAAGGATGACTTCTCCGCATCACTTGCGTTAACACACCTCCTGTTCGCTTGCCGAGCATCTGGGAAAAAACAAAGTCCCTGTCCAGCTGCTCAGACTGGATGGAGTCTAGCAGGTTGTCCAACATCTTAATGATGTGATGCCATTGAGCCTGCTCAAAAGGTCCGTGGACATGTGCACTAAATGTGTGAGCAGCACCGCGAACTGCACGAGCCAACGATAACTCCTTCTCTTTGGTATAGCTACGCCTGTTACGAAGCTCGAAAACATGGGAAATAAGATAGTACTTGTTAGAGATTTGAGAATCATCAATAGCCGTGGATGGGGCCGGTGAAGATTTTGTTTCGACGTCGGAATCGTCAGCATCAGACAAGGTAGACTTGAACATGATGGTATGGGAGAAGAATAGAAATATTTCCCACCGCATGGGTTTGAATCTCCCACCATGCCCCAGTTCGTAGGCTGAAAGCATGAAGGTAAAACGAGTTCAAACAACTGAAGATAAGGATAAGTAAACAGATGATCTATGAACACAACATCCAATGGTACCAGACCCTCTGCTCGACCTCACGCCACCTTCTTTGTATAGTCTGCGACAAGCTCTTTCATCACCTTTTCCAACTTGGCCGCATGCTTGACGTAAATGGACCCCTCAGGATTGTACAACCGACAATTCTCGAATATCAGTTGTGCGTCATCTAAAAACATCTTGAGATGAAGATATTGGTTCGTGTTGAGCTTGTGTTCCATCGTGCTGAGATCTGCCCGATAAAGGTTAGACAGAAAAAGTATGCGAAGGAAAGGATACGAACCCATCGGACGTTTAATGACCTCGTAATAATCAACCACTTCTTCCGCGTTGACGGGGTTTAGGAATGGCCATGCATTAGGTTGGGCTTTAAGATCCCCCAGCAGACGATGCATGAAATTATGCTCGGCGCTTTGGGGTGTTGAACGTGAGCTGATGGATGGGAACATGTTACGTCAGTGCATGACTCGTGGTCGACATGTGAATGGCGCTCACAACGTTGTCATTCCAGGTGTCCAGCCACTTTCTCCTGTTGACGGAACATAAGGACACGAGGCGATGGAATATTCCTGCAGGAAGGACGTACGTAGCCCTGGCACGTCTTTGGGATCGACAATCACGCCTTGTGGCGCACCATCCTGGAATTGATCCAACCCCTTGTACACGATATGCGACTTGGATTTTTCCCGAATTTTTGCGATGACTGCTTCGCGCTGTTTGGCAATGATGTTGGCCTTGTCGAGGTAGTCGACTTTCCGTAGCATGGTACACTGCATGATCGTGCCTCCTTCGTAGTCCTTGATGTACCCCGCCCACACGGAACGATGGAGGGTAATATCTTTTGAAAAGCCTTGCTTCTTGAAGAAGATCACGGCAAAGTTGTCTGCGTAGGTGAGGAAGTGCATCACGTTGGGGTACGTCTTGCGTATATGGGCTTTGAAATGGTCCATGAGCATGCCTCCGTAACCCTGGGAATCATTAAGACAAGAAATGTAAAGACGTCGCGAAACACACCTTGACTTGGTC
Organism: Boletales sp. KT-2023b; assembly: GCA_038089675.1. Classification (NCBI taxonomy): domain Eukaryota; kingdom Fungi; phylum Basidiomycota; class Agaricomycetes; order Boletales; species Boletales sp. KT-2023b. The sequence continues at coordinate 14,367 of JBBPLE010000058.1, forward strand.
GACAGAGGCCGTGGCAAAGAAGACGATCTCTGCAAAGCCACGGTGAGGAAACGGGCGGTAGCAAATTCCACCGACGACCTTGTACCCCCGTTTAATGATGGCAAGAGCTTTGGAGTTCTTGTCATATACGAGACGTGCGATATACTCTCGAGGCATCATGGGTAGTTGGGTACGAAAGAGGGTCTTCAGACCAGTGAGGATGACTAACGAACGGGGTGCACCGTCATTCTCGACTGCCGTCACTTGAATGATGCCTTTTCGAAGTTCAACGAAGGCCGCTTTCTCCGTTTTTAAAGGAGGCTACGTGACACTACGTTAAAAGGCCGTGGACCACGGGTGGGCCAAAATTCACTCACATGAGTCGTGGAGGATGGACCAGCATCGACGGTGACACCAGTAGCGAGTCTAGTCAACTGAGATTCGTCCATCTTGTCTTCTACTTTGACCTTTAGATCAGGAGCATGACCATTGACGCCATTGACATCAGGCTGTTTAGTGGGTGGTGGTGCAGTTTGTGACATAGATTTCATGCTAGACGCCTTCTTTCCAGTGCGCTTATTTGATTTTCGCGCGAGCGTGTCTGTGTGTTGTGGTACCTGTGTGGCGAGGGGTTTCTCTTCCTCCTCGTCTTCCTCTTCTTCATCCGCATCGCTGAGCGAAGATGATGATAATCTACGTCGTTTCGTGGGCGGTTCATCACCATCACTTAATATAGAGGATCCAGGCGAGTGGGCTCTATCGAGTGGAGATGAATGTGCTGAGGAAAATTGTAAATTATGATTGACAACTGCGGACCGTCGACATATCTTACCGATGGATGGTGAATGCATTGAGATGAGTGAGACCGTCAACTTCATTTGTTGTCTCATGGAAACAATATCGTCGTCCGTGTAGTCAAAGTCGAGCAGCCTGTCAACTTCCTGCAGAGAAAGCAATCCGAGCATTAGTATCCACCAAACATGGGCATCGGAGTAAGATGATTGCCAACCTGAGACAGACGAAATGGAAGTGTTTAGTCGTGGCGCACTGGTTCAGCGGTTCGTTGCAGACTTGCCTGAAGCATTTCGTCGAGGCGAACAGCCAAACAGCCTCGTCGAGAAAACTCGTCTCTTCCGATGACGGTCTTGTCTGCCCCGTGTTCTGCGACCTCGTGTCCACATGTACAAGTGCACAGGTATGAAGGTTCGTCGTCCTCGTCTGAGCCATACTGATCCAGCACGCCCAGTGATGATTTACGGCTGTCGTCATCGTTGAGGATGACTTGGACGCCGGGTGGAGGATGGAATCCGAGACAGGTGTCGCAGACTGAGCATGGCGTATGACGAGCGATCTTGAACGCCAGTGCAGCGTCCGAAAAGTTCGAGGCTGACACGGATGGATACGTCAACTTCATGTCGTCGTCGTTGCTGCTACATCGGTTGGCGTCAGTGACTGCATTCGCTCAACGTCCGTACGTCAAGGACCCCAGTCACTCCCTTATCCTGACCACGGTGAGTACTACCCTAGTTCTACGAAGTCAGTAGAACCGATTTAGCCAAATGGAACGGTCCGTTATAGCTTGAACATCATGTGAACCTTACCATTGTCCACGCCCCGCAGCCTTCATGACTGAGGAAAAGCCCACTGCAAAGCCTCGCGCAAGCCAGCGCAATATTCGCCGTGCAGGGAAACGCGATGCTGAACAAAACTATGTCTTGGTCGTTCACGGTGGTGCAGGCACGATGAATCCACTGGCCGCGACACCCGAACAGCGCGTCAAGTACAGAGCAGTACTAGAGGACGCCCTCAAGGCTGGTTACGAGGTCCTCAGGCTGGGGGGTGAAGCGATGGATGCTGCCGTGGCCGCTGTCACCGTGTTAGAAGGTCTGTTCGTCCAAAACGGTCCGCAAAGCTCCCAATTATTGACAGTCTTTGACAGACTGTCCTCTCTTCAACGCAGGCAAGGGTGCCGTCTTCAATGCAGCCGGAAAGGTATCACCGCTTCCATTGTGTGTCGCCTTCAATCCGTATTTTACATTCTCACAGAACGAACTCGAAGCATCTCTGATGGTCTCCAAGCCCCCCGCTGCGCATCCCGCTATGCCAGCCAATCGCCGCGGCGCCTCCGCCACCCTTCTCACCTGCACCAAAAACCCCTGCCAGCTCACCCGCGGACTCTACCTCGCACCCGGTGTCGCACCGCACCCCATGCTCTCCGGCGAGACAGCAGAGGCGATCGGGGCAGCGCATCTCGGCATCCAACTCGTCGACCCGTCCTACTTTTGGACAGAAGCAAGGTGGAAGGAACATCGAATTGGACTCGGACTCCCTGTCGACCCAATCGAGGCGCCGTGTGTTCTAGATACCGCATCTGAGGTGGGCTCTGAAAAGACGAGAGTGACTTCGTTGGAGGGCATCAAGGGTGAGCTCATGGATTCGATGCCCAAAGGAACCGTCGGTGCTGTCGCATTGGATGCCCGTGGGTGTATCGCCACCGTCACCTCAACGGGCGGGCGGACCAACAAGGTGGTCGGTCGCGTAGGTGATACCCCCGTGATGGGCAGCGGATTCTGGGCTGAGGAATGGGAGCGCCAAGGCGGGGTTCTCAAGCGGACGTGGGACCGTATCTCGGGAAAACCCACCCAGTGTGGTGTTGGGATCTCTGGTACAGGCGACGGTGATGTATGGGATGCTGATGTCCATATCACCGAACGATCTTTTGACGCCTTTTATCTGCAAGTACTACATCCGTCAGAACGCTGCCTCGACCATCGCACGTCGGATGCAATACCTCGACGAGTCGCTCGACATGGCAGCACAGTACGTTGTCGATGACCTGTTTAAGAACGGCGGTGTTGGCGGGGTGATTGCAGTCGACAAACAAGGGAATGGTATGTTCATGTTCCATCGTTCCATCGCTCACTTGCCTGGTCGTTTACCTGTATCCAGTCGCACTGCCGTTCAACTGCGATCGCATGTACCGAGGCGTTATTCGCCCGGACGGTATACCCTTGACTGCTCTTTTCTCCGGTGACGAGTTGTCCCAGCTCCAGTGAACCTACGGGTTTTCGCGCCAATCTACGTCGGCTTTATGTTAGGGGAGTAGATGGAATATACCCGTTGCATCATACTCGACGTTTCTTCCTCAAGACGGATTTACTTGGAACATATGGGACATAGGGTGGAAGGCCACCGGTTTTGGATCCCCTCAATACAGCCGATGAGTGACTAGGTGATTGACCATGGTGATGAGCCCCCTCATATATCTCGACAATCAAGAGATCTGGTTGGTTTACAGCAATGGAACAATACTGTGTTCTACAACAAAATGTTCTCTAATCATCCCGTATCGAGTGGTATGTGGTATTCCGCGAAATCCAATCAAGGTGCCTTGTCGGGCCGTCCGGACCGCGTCCAGACCTATAGCTGGGATAGTTCATCGTCAAAAAAGATGGCCGTCAGCGGGACTCCGTCCGGACGGATCACACCACGGTACATCCCACCACTATTGAGGGGCAGCGCAACTGGAATTCAACCCAATGATAAGTCTTCAAATGTGCAACGGCGACAGTTATGATACACTGACCATTCCCTTGTCTATCGACGGCAATGATACCTCCAATGCCCCCGCTCTTGAACAGGTCGTCGACGACGCACTGTGCTGCGACTTCGAGCGGTTCGTCGAGGTATTGCATCCGACGCGCAACCGTCGACGCTGCGTTTGCACGTATAAAGTACTAGCAGCGTGTCCAATCAGAACGCCGTCTGGTGACAAGCATCAATGCCGTGTGGCATACATCACCATCGCCCGTGCCAGAGATCCCCACACCACACTGCCGAGGCTTGCCCGAGATACGATCCCACGTCCTCTTGAGGACCCCACCCTGGCGTTCCCATTCCTCAGCCCAGAACCCGCTGCCCATCACGGGCGTATCGCCCACGCGACCGACGAGCTTGTTGGTCCGTCCGCCCGTCGAGGTGACGGTGGCGATGCATCCCCGGACATCCAATGCGACAGCACCGACGGTTCCCTTGGGCATCAAATCCATCAGCTCGCACTTGATGCTCTCCAAGGAAGCGACCTCGGTGACTTCCGAGTTCACCTCAGATGTGGTATCGGACACGCATGGCGCCTCGACCGGGTCGACCGGCAGCCCAAGTCCGATCCGATGTTCCCGCCACCTCGCTTCTGTCCAAAAGTAGGACGGGTCGACGGTTGAGATGCCGAGCTGCTCTTCCCCGACAGTTTCCGCAGTCGTGCCGGAGAGCATGGGGTGCGGTGCGAGACTGGGCGCGAGGTAGAGTGCGCGGACGAGGTGGGAAGGGTTCTTGGTTCGGGTGAGGAGTGTGACCGAGGTGCCGCGGCGGGTGGCTGGCAGGGCGGGGTGTTCAGCGGGCGGTCTGGAGAGCATCAGAGATGCCTCCAGTTCGTTCTGTGAATCGGTATTGTTGCATGAACCATTCGACATGATGAAATAGCAAACGAGGTTACCTTTCCGGCTACGTTGAAAACAGCACCTCTGCCTGCATTAAAGAGTGGACAGTCTGCTCGAAAGCATCAGGATATAGTTTAAATCCATCATCAATGATGGCTGCGAACGGCTCGCTAATTGCCATCAACACGGAATGGAACCTACCTTCTAAAACGGTGACAGCTGCCACAGCGGCATCCATTGCCTCTCCACCGAGTCTGAGGACATCGTAGCCAGCTGTGAGCGCATGCGTTAGTGTTGCTCTGTACTTAGCGCGCTGTTCGGGCGTCGAGGATTGCCGGTTCATCGTGCCTGCACCGCCATGGATGACCAGCACAAAGTTTTCTGCAACGTCACGTTTCTTTGCGCGGAGAATGTGATGCTGAAGGACTACGGGAGGCCTTACGACGAACTGGTCCCCAGTCATGGCTGGAGCAGATAACAATGTTCACATGTTATCACGGAAAATGACGGCTGTCACAGTCCCAGGCACACGATCCAGTGGAAGTGTTGAATGCGGCCCGAGGATAGTCTCGTGACCAGCCCTTCCTAAAAGAGGCTTGCTGAGTGTATGCAAGACCGTCGATAGACGGTCTGGTATAATTGGTTGTGGCGTCTGAGGGCTGAGCGGATTCTCACGACAACGTGATCTTCATCCAATCAAAATGTTTATTGTTTACTGTTGAAAATGAGAATTTGCAGAGTTCTGTTTGGCCATGAAAATTGATCACCTGATTGATTGATTGATTAGTGGCAGTCCAGAGAGATAAGATCAAGTTATGTGCTAGATATGGACCCAGCACTCATGCTGGCATTGTTAAACATCATCTGACATTTGCCATTCAATCAATTGAAGGAGTTGGCAATGACATTGACACTGATAAATGATCACCTTCTGTTGGATTATCTAGCTGGTCTTGAAGAGGAAGACAGACTTGAAGCATGCCTTAAAGAAAAGCCACATAAGTACATACTCAGCTTAACTAAGTTTTAATTGAATCTCTTTTGATAACTGTAATGTCACCCATTGTAAGATCCTCTCAATGTTACCCCAGGTATGTAACTTGAGCCTTTCCATATATATAACAGCATACAGTGACCTAAAAACCCCTTTCATACTACCCCCAAGTGCAGTGCACTTCACCCACTGCCCACTAAGGGAAGTAAAGTCACATATAATCAGTGTCAATGACACTGCTTTGTAGTTCCTTTATCACTAGTTTTTCATACTTCATCACAAAAATACCTATATAATTAAGCTGCAGCTCATGTGTGATTGTCCCCCATGTCATCGCACCCAACAAAAATATATAATTAAAAACATATTTTTGCTACTACTATATTGTGCCAACATCTGGAGTTGAACTCAAGGCTTACCACTTGGACTTACCAAAATCAGCATGTAAGCATCTTCAACTGTTACACCATACATATGAATACAATGTAGATAAAATAAGTTGTAATATAGCTAAATTGCCCAAAATTTCAAAGTTATCTACTGTGATTGCTACTGTGAAAAATCAACTAGAGTAGTACATAGCAACAAGGCATTGGTCTTTTTGAAGCATTTTGAGGAAGGGCCGAAAATCAGTGTTATTGCCAAAAGCACTCAAAATCAGTGACAGTGATTATAAGTGCTGAAATCTAGTATCACACACCTGTCACTGAAAAGAAGTGACCATGAAATCAGTGACAGTGACACTTATTTTGGCATGATCAGTGCCATTGTCACTGATAATATATGACTTTACTTCCCTCAGTGTGCCCAACACTGTGGGAATTTTGCTTAGCTTTGGTGGTGTTATAAATAGTACATACCATCAACTACAAAATTGCCCCCTGGGTCATGTGATTTGGTTTACACATCATGGAGATATGAATATTTTAAAACAGCAACACCATAAAAAGGATTTTTGAGCTTTTGAATTGATAAGGGTATTTGGGTATTATCAGTACTTAATATAGCTCCAATGACTGCATAAACACTCCTAGGCATTCTTTAATCAATTTCTAACACCCTTCAACTGGTATACTTTTCTATTTCTCCTAAGCTCAATCCTTTAATTCATAAACTTTATTAGGAGGGTTTTTTTTCTCTACAAGTCATTTCCAAAGATTTTCAATAGGAGTTATGTCAGGATACTGTGCAGGACAAACCATAGTCTTAAATTTCTGCTCCTCTAGCTGCTCCTTGATGTTTTGCAGGTGTACTTGGGATTATTGTCTTCTTGAAAGATGGTGTTAGGAGGATTGAGATCATGATGCTCCAGGGTTTGCTAAGTTTATCCTTCAAAATGTGAAGATGGAGGTCACCACCCATACTACCATCAATTCTAATAGCAAATCCAACACCTTCCTAAGTCATACAGCCCCATATCATCAAAGAACCTCCACATACAAGTACTTTATACTAGGTAATCACTATGCCCCTCATGTTACACTTGCCCCAGGTAGGAACAAGCGTAGACCTAATGATAATCACCTAGGTCAAGGACAGGGGCTAGGAATAACATACTGATGTAAGTCAGGGGCTAGGAATAATGTACTGATGTAAGTCAGGGGCTAGGAATAATGTACTGATGTAAGTCAGGGACTCTGGAGATGAAGGTCAAAGGTTCTGGTGGATGGAGGCATGTTCTTATGTCAGATGATGTCAAGGATCTTCCAGAAGGATCACAGAGGTTCTGGGTGGCTAGAGACTAAGGACAATGATGAAGAGGCACTAAGGCCAACTTAGAGATGAGCTCAGAGGAGGACGAGGGATGTGAAGGCGAAAACCTAAGGTAGGAATTGCTTAGCATTACTGTACATGTGCAGCCAGTATTTATACTAAGTAGTGCCAGTCATACTGAGTCACTATGAGTCAACAGATAGCCATGGAGCTGCATAAACTAAGTATAGAGCTATGCTAATCTGTGCAAAGGAGCTGCAATCAAAGGCTATGAATGATGATGGGAAAATAGAGGGAATAAATAGCATGGGCTGCATGAGTGGAAACACATAGGAATTCTATTGGGGATCTCTAAGTGAAAATAGATAGTAGTTGTAAATAGACACAGTAAGGTCTAGAATGTGAAGGGATATCAATGTTACCATGTTGCATAGCAAAAGAATCAAAAGAAGACTGAGACAAGTTATTATGTAACAAGGGAAGAAAAGATAGGGGGGTATCACTGATCATAACACCTCACTTGTGTTTGTTTACAGACATTTGACCCTAGGCAATTGATTTTGGTTCCATAAAACCATATCACATCATTCTAACCCTTTATAGTTCAATCCTTGTGGACAGAAGCATAATTCACACAAACCTTGTCATATCTGGCTAAGAGAATGAGATGTTTACTTGACCAGAGCCTTCATACCAGATCTCTTCAAGCAAAGACAAACATTACTGGCAAAGAGGAGTTGGTTGATGATATTGGTAAGATCTTTGGTTATTTGGACAGCATTTTCAGCCTTATCAGAGGTGATGAGGTGTTAAGTATGTTAAATGTTGGTAGGAGAAAGCATGAAAGGGTGACCTCTAACATCTTTGAAAAGAGTATAACACATCTTGGGTCAATATTTGGATGTAGCAGAAGGGCTAACACCAGTTTGCTTGGAAATAGCTTCATTGAAATGGTCAAAACCAAGTAAAAGACAATAATAATGGTATTCAGATAGCCTAGTGAATGCTATGAAATTTCATAGCCTTGTCTGACTAATTAGACTGGATGTGAATCTGAGTCTGAAAACTCACTGGCATGCCTGCCTCCTACCTGCCTCACATTGGAACACTTATCTTGTCTGCTGATCTATTCTACTTACATAATGCTACAAAGTTTTACATCTACACATTGAGTTTGACTGAACCTCAAATATTCATGGCCAGTTAGTGGCCAATTAGTCAACAACCAATTTCAGTGACATTTCATAGTGTTTGCTAGGCTATTTGAATACCACTAATATTTTGTTGAGTAAGAAGGGTTTGACCATGATGTGGATGATAATTAAATAGTACATTTGCTAATTTAAACTCAGATATACCATTTATATGTATATGTTCATTTGTACTAGCAAATAAGAGCAGTTTCTCTATGATTTCACTATAATCCTGGTTCTCAATTCAAGAGCTCAAAAACCCTTTGCATGGTGTTGCTGTTTTAAAATATTCATATCTCCATGGTGTATGAACCAAATCACATAACCCAGGGGGTGATTTTGTAGCCAAGGATATGTACTATTTATAGCACCACCAAAGCTAAGCAAAATTCCCAGTGTTGGGCAGTGTACTTCATGCACTGCACTTGGGGTCAGTATGGAAAGGGTTTTTGAGGCCACTGTATTCTCATTTCTTGTAAAATGATATGAGAATGATATTGAAATGATCAACAAATGATCAGCAACTGATAAATACTATCAGAATATTGTCAAGCTGATATAAGAACTGTCAAAGGCTGCCATCAGCTATATAGCATTTTCTAATCAATCTCATTATGCCTATAAAATGAGCATAGTATATATATATGTATTTATAATCATACATATAGCATAATTTTATATGATTGATTACATATATCTAGGAATATCAGCACCTCAAAATTTTCCTGATTGGCGTCACGTTGTCAGCGACCATCAGCACGGTCTGCACAAATTCCCCAACAAATCAGAACAATACAGTAATCAACTACAGAGACGTTCCTCGAGGCCTCACACCTCACGTCAACCGCCGCGCGCCCTGCATCACCGCCCGCGCCAGATACACATACGCCATCCCCGCCTCGTCCTCCCCGTTCCGATCTCGCGTCTCCCAGTGCGTCACACACCCGTCCACGAGCGACATCGCCTCCTCGACCGTATGCTCGTCCACCCAGCGCACGTACTCGGCCTCCTGCCACCCGTGTAGCACGTGCGGGAGCGGGAGCGGCGCACGCACGAGGATGTGGTGCAGCACGACGAGCGGGGAGAGCCCCGCGGTGCGTTCCGGCGACGCCAGGTCCGCGTTGTCCAGGAACAGGAGCGGGCTGGGGGAGGGGGGGTTCGGCGGTCAGCGTCGGTGTCCGTTGTCGTCCAACTTAAAAAAAAAGAGAGACCCACCGCATCGCGCGCAGCGCCTTGTACTCCTCCCCGATGCGCTCCAAGCTCCCACCGCGTTTCCCCTGCGCGCCGTCGGCGAGAAACGCGTTCAGGGCAAATTCGAGTTCGGTCATGTCGGTCGTCAACTGCAGCTTGCCGCTCTCGCCGAGCGGTTTCGCGATCGACGCGTGCAAGACGAACGTCCGGATGACGTACTTGACGATCCCCGGCAGCCTGACCAACGACATGAGCCAAGGGACGCACGCGAGAGAAAGCGACTTGCCAAGGGCGCACGATCTCGGGCGCAAACTGGCTCAACAAGCCCGTCTTGACGAAATTGAGCTTGTCGACGAGGTCCTTCATGTACAAACTCGTCCCAGAAATGCCCGACATGGGGTCCATTGCCTTTTTCAGGTCGAGCCGGTGAAGCCTCGACACGATCCCCGCGAGCTCTTTTCGAATCGCCGTCAAGAGTGGATCCACGACGTGATCATAGCGACCTTGAATTTTCTGACGATCGCGCGTGAGCGAGGGACCGCGACGATATAGTCGGTATCCACGTACGGTGATGCTGGGCCGGATGGCCGTCGCCACGCTCTCCGTGTGCTCTTCCATCAACTTGTCCGACTTGGTCCAACAGTGGTAGAGACAGGTCGCGATCGACGCATTCAAGACTTGTTGTGACGTCGCTATCGGGCCCAAGAGCGACACGGCCGAACGGTCCGACACGATCTAACCATCGACGATGAGTCGCGCCGTGAACGACACAGGGCGCGCTTCTCACCAGGACGTCAGCTCTGTTGGCCGCGTTTTCTAGACTCGCCGCTGCATTCTTGGCCACTGCGCGCAGTAGCAACGGATCGAATCGAGCAGAGTCGAGCTCGTTGGTGACTGCGCGCACGATGCTGATGCCTTCGTTGACGCCAGGCGGCGTACGAGTGCCGCCGAGAAACGCCTGTGCGACGACCTCGTTCATGCGCGTAGACGAGCGAGACAAGTAGAGGCCTTCAAACGTGGAAAGTGAGCGCAGCACGAGGATCGTCTCTGGGCTTGAAATTTGGTCATGCGCGATGCGTCATTCAGATTTGCCGGGGATACTCACGATTGATAGGAAGGCGTGTACACGGTATCGGTGTGCACGGCGATGCTAGCAAAGAACTCGTGGAAAAGCCGTAAAAGCTTGGGGTAGCCAGACGTCAATGTTTGTTGTAAGAAACTCGATCCTGTCCTTGTCGTCAGATCATCTTGGCCGTGTGGGGAATATCAATACTACCCACCTTTGGCAGCATCGCGCGAGTGTTTTTCCAGAGCCAAGCACAGTGAGGTCCAAAATACCGTGCTCGGTTTATCGTCGATCACCTGACGTTTGATCAACCACCTGCATCAGTGCCGATACGACCACCCACTTTGAGCGCCTCGTCCAGGAACGACACCCCGCTGAGCGGATCCTTTTTGAGATTGAGCACTTTCTCCAGCGTATATACCTTGATACAACACCCCGCCATGCCCTCGACGAGCGACTCGAGTCGCGTCCACAGCGCGGCCGCAAACTGCGGCGCAGTGACGTTGGTCGGTTCCGTGCGCACGCGCGACTTGTATAACAACCCTTGCGACGCCTGTGGCGGTTCTACCACGCCGTCAGCACAAACGACGATCCCACGCAATGCGCGCACCCTTGGCGACGATCTCTTTCGAAATGCGACTGAGATCAAACGCGTGCTGAATACGCTCCTCCACCGCCGCGCTCAGATCGCGCACGAGACCCTGCACCAGCGTCGGTAACGTGCGCAGGTTGTACGCCGTCTGGAGCGACGACGCCAACAACGTTTGGTTCTGTCCCCCCCCCCTCCGTCAGCACTCACATCTCGAGTCCAAACCAGACGAACGACGCACAAGCGAACCCAGCCCCTGGAGGACCATCGCCTCCATCTCCGCCTGCACGCGCCGGCGCGCGTCGGTGATAAACGGGACATACGCCGCAGCCGCATGCACCGCACGCAGCGGGATGCTGTTCGCGCGCGTCGGCACCGACGCCTCGCCGTCCGGATGGCGCGTCCCCTCGTCCGCACCCCCATCCGGCCCGTCCAGCAGCGCACCTAACACCCGCCGTCAGCCGCAGGACACGACACGGCCCGCACACAACGCCCTGGCACGCACGCACGCACCCAGTTCGGCGACGCTCAACGCCGCTTTGGCGATCGTCCGCTCCTTCTCCTCCTCCTCCTGATAGTCCCCCGCGCGCCGCTCCCCCTCCGCGCCGTCCCCGAGCTCGCCCATCTGCACCTCGAGCCGCTTCGCCAGGACCGCGAACCGCGCCGCGCGGCGGAGCGCGTCGTGCGCCTGCTGGATCCGTTCCAGGCGCGCCACGTTCGCCCGCAGCGCCTCGTACGGCACGCGGATCTTGTGCCGCAGCCTGTAGCCCCGTTGTCCGTCAGCCAGCCCGTCCGTCCGCCCGACAAGACCACCACCAACGCACGTGTCGATCGACGCTTCGACGTCGTCCAGCCCGCACCGCACGCTCGCCAACGTGCCCGAGAGCCGGCTCGCGCCCGACGCATGCGCGAGCAGGTCCTCGTGGTGCGCCGTCACCTGCCGTCGTTTTCAGCGCCGGCCCCGCGGGCGAAAAGCGAAACGCGCGTACCAGGGCTTTGATCTGTTTGTGCACGTCCTCGATGCCTCCGTCCAGTTTCGAGATTGCGACCGAGATGTCTTCCCGGGCGAGTTCTTGCGCTGGCAGCGACACCCCCACGACCGTCGATGGTGCTTTCGGTTTGACCTGGGACGTCGGGGGGTAGGTCTCGCCCGCGAGCACGGCGTGGGCATATGCGTTCGGGTCAAACTCAGGGAGGGCAAACACGGCGTAGTCTACGTGGGCCATCAGCGACCGTGCAACGACAAAAATACGACTAATGACTTACCTGCCATTGTCGTCATGTGATCGATCGACGTCAATGTCGAGGACGACGCAGCCGAAGAGAATGTGGCGGTGCAGTGATTAATAGTCACGTGATATGTCACACCGCGTTCGTGACAGACGCGTCGCGCTAATCAAGAGAAACAGAATCGTTCAATAAAACTACCCAACGTCCGTCTCTTACACACATCACCTCAGAACTACAACGACGTTTCTACCAGGTACAAGCCAAGTACAAACTAAAGCGACAGGTCATGAGGGCACACCACGCGGTGCGCACCCAGCTTTCACAGATACACGAGAGAAAAAAAAAAGAAGGCAAGAAAAAAAAAGAGACGAAGGAGAGAGAGAGAGAGAGAGAGAGAGAGAGAGAGAGAGAGAGAGAGAGAAAAGAACGGATAAAAAAAGAGTGGGATCCCGCCAATCCCGCTCATAATACTTACAACCTCCACTCTATACCCACTTACATACCCGTATGGCACGGTGTCCACCGAGACTTGTATACATTCAGAGATCGAGAGAGAAAATGTCGTTCCTTCCAATGCAGCAAGGGGTATGATGATGATTCCATAATGCTGATGCCGATGCCGATTCCAATGCTGGGCGTGCTTGTGCATGTTATTAAAAAATCGTCACACGCGTCACCGTCTTCGGGTCTTGGCCCTCGATCGTGCCTTTGGCCGTGCCTGCACGGTCGTACTTGTCTTTGCTTCGTCCGTGACAGCATCCGTCTTGGTCTTTGTGGCCGCTCGCGCGCGAGAGCCACCCTTGGCTCTAGGGCGCGCAACGCGAGCCTTCTTCGCTACAGGACCGTCCAAATCGTCCTCTTCGCCTTCTTCTTCATCGGCCACTTCTTCTACCGTCTTGGCAGCCTTGGACTTTGTATCCTCTTCTTCGCACAGGCTGACAGCTGTGCTTGATCCGGACTCGCCACCTCCGACAGACTCGGGAGTCACAGCAGACGACTCCCGCGATGGCGTTCGTGCCTGAGATAGCCCACGGGTTCGAACAGATGGGGTCAGCGTGGATGCCACAGATGCAGGCGACTCCACACTCGCCGCCTTCGCCTTGCGCTCCCGCTGACGCACGCTCTTGCGCAGCTCCGGCGCTTCCTCGACATCCGGAGGGTCAGGCTGCACAGCGTCCTCTGCCACAGTTCCGGAAAGAACGGTATCGGGCGACGCGATCCGCTCGCGCCTTGCCGCCTTGGTGACCGTCGGCGCGACGTCGGTGGCAAGCAACAAGGCGCCATCTACCACTTCGGGTCCGCGCATCCGATCGCTCTGCTTGTTCTCGTCGTCTGCAGGCTCGCCGTTCGCAGACAACTTTGCGCGGGAGCCTGCCGCACGAGCAGCAGCCGATTTGCGTGTCCTGGCACGCTTCCGAGGTGGGGGTGTCACTCTCTCCTCGTCGTCTGCGGTTTCGTCGCCGCTCGCGCCGTGGGTTGTCAATTGGAGGATGGCGGGTGGCTTGCGCTTTCGGAGGCTCATACGGTTCTCAGGTTCGGAGGGAGTATAGGTGGCATACCACGGGAGGGATGCGAGCGCTGGGGCATATGCAATCTGCATGCTCTTCAGAATCCAGAGATTCTCTGGGACATCGATCCAGCCAATCGGCGAGAGGATAGGCGTAGGAGTAGTATCTTTGAAACGGGTGTGAATACGAAAACATGCATGGCGGCTGGGTGCGAAGGACTCACCCAGGACAGATTGTATCATGTGTGCGGTCGCCTTTTTCTGCTCTCTGTTCCAGAAGGCCCAGTGGGCTGGATGGAGGGGGTGGTAAAAGACAGAAAGGGCGACGAGCGCCAGCACGCGCTTGTCCGTGGGGAGTGGGGGACACTCTGGTGGAGCGATGGTGGCAGCCTCGAGGAAATGTCGAACGGAGGGAAGCTTGGCGGTGAGGACGCCGTCTGCGAGTACGCCAGGTGCCACGGAGGGGACAGGGACGATGTCAGGGTATGTCCGAGGAGGAGGCGGGGGAGTCTGGGCGAGTATGTAGAGTGGATCGTGGCGCGGATATACGGGTTTCGGAGGGTGTGCGGGCGGTAAAGCACCCGAGAGGGGAGGTGCGTCCTGGCGAATGGAAGAGATGGGGAATCTGGAGGCGGAGGAGACGGGGAAATCGAATTCGAGGGGGACCGGGAGATCACGAGAGGGAGGACAGAGGACGGGCTGACGGGGCTGCAAGACAGACCGGAAAGTGTCCGGATTGGGTGTGCTTGAAGTGCCTGCCATGGCGGATGGGCACAGAAGCTGCAAGATATGCGGCGATTCAGGAATATAGGAAGCGGGAGTGGGAGACATACGTTGAACCTGGGGATATGTATACGAACTGAAGGGGGAAGACAAGGAGGAGGGGGGAGGAGGAGGAGGAGGAGGAGGAGGAGGACGATGGCGGTGGAGGGAAAGAGAGCGTTGTGAGTGAGTGGAGCAGGCTCTCAGCGCGCCGGCTTGCGAGGCAAGGCAGGGCACGCTCTATCCAATTCCCGATCCAGCACAGTCCAAATCCGGACACCTCTCTTACAACACGTGGCTCTCATAAAACAGACCGTGTGCGGCAGTGAACAAAACAGTGCGGGCATAGAATGTCAGGTAACAATCGTATCCTTGCTGGTGGAACCCACAAAGAACGCCCACAGTCGGTAGCCTTGGTCCCTTTGTTCACCCGTAGACGCTCGGAGCCTCGGCGGATGCGGACGAAAGCAGTCCCGGGCTAATTCCGGTCATTTCGCTTAGCGGGACACCATCTAATCTTATCGTTTATCTCAAAACCCATCCTCCAAGCCACCTGACAATAATAATACACACGTCGCACCATATCACAGATACAGATCAGATGCGTCGAGGTTCCAGCGTGGGCTCCACGGCCTCGCGGAGAACCGGACGCGATGGAGATCACTCAATCACTGTCCTCTCCCCTTCACTTGCGCGTTTACCCACAACGTACTCGGCTAACTCACGCCACACCCCCAAGGATACCCCCCCTCCACGCATCCACGTCAGTTCAGCCGACGAGAGTGAGAGAAACACCAGCCTCGTTCGCATGTCCTAAATTATCCTTCCCCGACGCTGTTACAACCCCCCCGTCCACCCTCCTTCTCCTTGGCGCAATCCGGGTACGGTACCGGTCCCACTAGTTCCAGTTGACTTACCGTATCTCGCACCCGCCTCGTACTACTGAAATCCCGCGTGACTGGTGCGATAATTACGGCACGCACGACGAACGAGGGATCGATATCAGGTGGTGCTAAGTAGGCTGGAAGCATGGGTATGGGCAATTCCGACTACTCGGCGGCGCGCGTGTCATGCGAGACCGGTAGAAGCGAATCTAGAATCACTTACATCAACCCGCTCGAGGTAGCCAACGACCCATACGTAGCTCTTGCGTTCTATTGCCCATCGATGATCAACGTTGGGAGCCTTCCGTTCCTTGCGCGTGACGTCCTCCACGTCAATGCAGAGACTCGCGTCTACGAGCAGTGCCTTGGATGCGTCATACAACAACACAAGTCCAGTCTCGGCATCATATGTGAGCATCCTGTGTTTCGCGACCCTACAGTGAGGCGTGGAACGAATGTAATCAATGCCGCACCTTCCTGCAACACGCAATTTCCGTCCGACATCATTTTTACAGATGCGATCTAACATCACGATCGTCGCACTATCCACTTGCTGGGGCATCCCGTTGGAACAGATACGCTGTCACCAACCAATGGCCAGCGCGTCCGTTGAATAAAAACGTTGCGGTTTTTCAAATTCAGCAGTGATTTTACGTTCAAAGAAGGGAACCGAGCAACAATGGCGGGTGGGAGACGAAGCTGGGGTGTCTGGACCTTTTAAGTACGAGAACAGGTCTTGCCAATTTTGGAATCCCTTGTTTTCCAGCAGCTTCTGATCCTAACATGTGCAAACAAGGCACAACAATCACTTTGTTCTCATGCGTCTCACCTTGTGTTCAGGGTTCCTTCCGACACGAGGTAACACGTAGTTCCTTGGGGATCATACTTGTCGTCACTCGGTGTGCGTTCGGTCCGCATCAAGAGTGCAACAACGTGGCACACAGCCTTATCGATACGAATGATGGAGGCTTGGACACTCCCCGTTGGTTTGACGCCTTATGCCCCGGCCACTGCCAACGTCTTGCGTGCATCTACAGAGTCGCGGAAGGACTGAGAATGTCGTGCGCTTTCTCAGACGCCCAGGTTTCTATGTCCATCCCGATCATGATCGCGCGGGAAAAGGGGGTGATGTCAAACGTTCTGGATCGGCAGATCAACCAACATATCCGGTGACATGGCACCTTTCACGATACGTTCACCCACAGTCTGTATATCGACGTCGACCACATTCATTCGGAGCATGTTTCGTCCGATGAATGGAGGTGATCGATATGTACAAGGCGTGTCAATTGGGATGACCAACACTCGCCAACACAACGCCCCAAACAGGCAACTCCCCCCTGGTCTCTTACGTCATCATGCATAACGAGGAACCGAGATTCGCGAGAAAACGGCAAGGTTCAAATATGCAGTACCTGCCTTTTGGACGAAAGCCTCGGTTGACGGTTTTTTTAGGAAGCTGGGAAGGGGTCTCACTTTGGTCAGGTGGCGCCATTGTGTGTACGTGACGCTGTATGGGTCAAGAAGAGCCCTAGTCTAGGCAGCTTATGGAAGCACTCCAAGCTCATGACTTGAATGCCGACGTCTGGACGCCATCCACACACGCATCCGAAAGGAGAGATCGTCTCCGAGGTATGTGCTGGCGAAAGTGGATTCGGCGACTAAAGAGGGGAGGATGTGTCAGCGCGGCGGGTCCGGTGACAACAGGGTGCCATTTGATGAGTGAGCGCTCGACGTAGCATTACGTTTGCGATGCTTACATTAGTGGGCTGCGCCCGTAAGTGCCTAAGGCGCGGCATGGGTCTCGGCGTCCAAGATCGGGGACCAAATAGATTTCCAAGACCTGGGCCGCCCTGTGCGTGAGTGAGAAAAGGGGGCTAGGAGGGACAGGGCGGGTCGATCGCACGAAATTCTCGGTGGTAAATCCAAGCAAGTGAAACGGTGCTGATAGCACGGCGATATGGTGGACAGAAAATGATTTGTGAGACCACGATGACGTTCGGGGGGCAAGGAACACACGTTCGTGCGTGCCGTTGGTTCGCCGTGGACCCCGTAGGCTGGTATCGTTAGTGCGAGTGGCGATGGACCGTCGTTGGCGCTGGGGCAGGGACTATTTCTGGTGTTGCGCATGCGAACGTACGGCAAGGTAAGCTTTCGTTCGCCAGGGAGCCCACGCCACAGACACATATAAAAAGTAAAGTTTTACTTTTACTTTACTCGCGATCGGATAACCAACACCCCCGGTACCTGGATCGTGCTATGACCGCGGCAGGATAAAGGGAGGATAGATTTAGCGAAAGAGAGTACAATGTATGTTACAAGTGCTTATCAGGTGGGGAGAAGGAGCGTGCTGGATGGGGAAGGGAGGGCTGGGTGGAATGGCTCAGAGAACACCAGCGGGAGTTTTCAATTTCGCCCAGATTGGAATCGTAGTGGCGATGATGGGAGTGACCATTGGAGGGGGGTGGCCACCGGAGCACGTTGGAGATGGAGGGCACGGGGCGATATTGGAGGCTCCGTATCCTGACTATTCTCGGACGTTCCTGTCAGAGTGGAGGAGGAGAGTAAGTACCTTAGGGGGGGGGTCACTGTATTTATTTATTTATTTACTTTTACTTTATTTTTAACAAGACCCCCCCGCAATGGCTATTCCCGTAAGCGCTGTGACCGGCAAGGCACTCCCTGTTTAGCCAAATTCTGCACCCGTCTCAGCGGGTCCTCACAACTCGTCCAGCCATTGTTACGAGCTGGCCACCGCTCTCTCTCTTTCTTTCCGCTACTATCACCATGTCCCCCTCCTCCGCCTCCGCCTCCTCCTCCGCCCAACCAAAACTAAGGAAACGGTCAGTGCCCCCATCCTACCCACGTTCTCACCCTCACTCGTCCTATCGCTGCCAGTAAATGGACCCGCGAACAGCTCCTCAAGAGTCTAGAGGTCCTTACTTTCCTTTCTCCTCCCCTTCTCCTCACATGTATCTCCCCTTGACAGATCTTGGGCCCGCTCTCTGCTCCACTGCCACCGGACCTACCATCTCCCCCCTCGTCCCGGTCAAACTCCCCCGCCCCACCCCCTCACAAGCGCAAGCTTGATCCCCAACAGGAATCCGAATCGACGAAACGTTCCCGGACTACCATCCCACAAGACCCTCCTCCACAGCATACTCACCACTATCATCTCCCCCAACCGCCTCCTCCCTCCCTCCACAGGTCTTCTATCCAGCCCACCAACTTTAATCTGCGCTCTGAGCCTTCGGAAGACGGCGAGGTCCGCGAGGACGTCGCTTCCATCCCTCCTCGCTCAACCGCCTCTTCCCTACTACCATCGTTTGTACCCGTCCGCCGTCCGCGGCGAGGCAAGGTTGTTCCTCTCGACTATGATGCCATACACCAAAAATACCACCACGCCGGCCGTCTACTCAAATTCTCAGGTGACGCCCGCTTCTGGTCAACATACCCTTCTACCCACAAGGAATATCGTCCTCTGTCGCTTCCCCCTCCTCCAAACTCTCAATACCACAAATATGGCGCTCTCATCGCACGTCTAGAGCTCGTCGATGCGCTCGTCTGTTTCACTTATTCTTTATGGATCAAGGATTATAGCAAAAAGTCCTGCTTCCACGACACTTGGGTCACCATCGAAGCTTTCTTGGGCTGGTGTAAAAATAAATGGACTACAGAGGATACTTTTGGCGAACGCGAGAAAGCCCTCCTGGGCTTGATGTAAGTACTTGTCCCTCCTCTCCTGGCTGCTCACACATGAGTCCTTCCTCCATACACAGCTGGATGATCGAGGGCTTCATCCGTGCACGCAAGTTTTATTATGCGGCGAAACAGGTAGTCGACCCTGAATTAGAGCGCACATGGGCCAAGATGAGGTCTGAGATGGCCGTCCTCACCCGTGAGGCGGAGAAGGCGGAGATGAATGGTTCTGCTGCTACCGCGGGCCCACTTTCTCTAACCTCCCAAGCCACCCCTCAGATGCTTCCCTCTCCCGCGAGCATCGCTCCCGCTAATAGCGCCAATTCGACTCCTATCACAAACAGTGCAGGAGGTACCCCAAACACCAGCATTTCCAGCACCACTCTCGTCGCTTCCCAATCGTCCAACCCTCCACGTTCTGCGCAGTCTACCCAGGCTGCATTACCACAACACATGATTAGTCACGTGCCTAACACCTCTGATGGGCGTGCGCCGACTGCCAGCATGATCGCGGCCGCCGCGAAGGCGACTGCATCATTTGGGCCCACATTCACATTTGCCCTTAAAGAACAATCAGGTGGTATCGTTTCTGCAGGTTATTGCATGGAGCACGCCCAGAAATTCCTCACCCTACCGATCTTGGCTCGTCACTATCCTACTACGTTTGCTCGTCTGGTGGGAACAAGCCTCTCGGCGCATGAGGAACATGAGCCAGATATCGAGGATGAAGAGGGCGAACTCTTCTGGCCGGGTCAGTGTATCACTGGCGAGGGCCTTGGCTGGGTATGCCTAATGGGCAAGGCGATGGTCAAGGAAATTGGCCGTGACTTTGGTTACATTGGCCTCGCGGGTGTCGTTCCCAAACCCGAACCACCTTCTGGAGCATCCCCGGCGGATTCCCTGCGACAATCCGTTCATCGGTGACGTGATATTGTAGCCGTGCTTGATCTCTTGTCGGCATCAACAACTCGGGATTCGGCGCGCATGATCGGATTTGCACATTCACGCGACCTTGTGGACGAATTTTCTGGATTTTTCATTTGGGAGGGCCGAGGGATGGATTCTTTGAAATGGGAAGACTGACAGACTTTCGTAGTCCCCGCGCTATCAGCCTGTAACACTTGGGCAAATTACTGCTTCCACTGCGAGCGTGGAAGGAGCGTTTCTCGATCAGGACGGTATCCCACCGCATCAAACGATCTTCACGGGATCTCCGGCGACAACGACGGCCTCACAGCCTCGATAGCCGGAACGACGACCGGAGTCAACCACCCAAACATTTTGTATTATTACTCATAATTGCCTCGGACTAAACCCATTCCCATATGGTCGTCCCTCGCTTTTCTTTCGTGTTCCATTACACTGGTTTTTTTTTTCTCCCCTCCCCTAGTCATGACATTGAGATTCAGAGTACACGGCATACCTTGAACCCCATTTGCTCCTTTCTGAATCAAACCCTCCATTCTGGCTCGCAATATCCACGCGAGCGCATCTTGTTATTTATTCCGGATCTCTCCGTTTCCTGGCCACGGTTTTACGAGGCCCCAAGGTCGAGTCGCGTTGGATTCGCGTTACTCGAACCCGCTTCAGGTTGCACAATGGCGCAAGCAGAAGACGAAGAAGTGACGAAGAAGAAGAAGAAGAAGAAGAAGAAAGGGAGAGCCGTACATAGGTTACAGTTGTACTCGCTACTTTTTTTTTATTATTTATCGCGCGCTTTGGCGCGTATCCTACTGCGTAGATGTCTCCTTGCTTTCTTTCTTTTCTTTGCTGTCGGACAGGGCACAGCACGAGACAGCGATGGAGATCGGATCGGTTGGGCAGTGTTCGTGTTGTACATGTGGCGGTGTTGTCGCTCGGTCGTAGATGGCCGACCCGGTGGTTTCAGTCAAACGTCCTAACAAATTTGCATCATATCCGCGTTTGCGTCCGAGAGACCCTGTGCGTTGGAACAAGGAACACATACGTCCATGTCTCGCATACCATGGGTGCACGCCCTCCCCTGAAACAAACACGAGGGAGTGGAGGGGGGGGGGGGATAAAATGCCAGGCACACACGCCCTTGAACGCGAACGTGGGCGAGACCAAGCGCGCGCGTATGCATGTACGCCAATTTGAACCTTGTTTTTTTTTTTTTCGTGGTCGTCGCGTTTCAGCGCGTGCGCGCGCACGTCACGACCCTGATCCGACCGGCGGATGACGTGCCATCATATCATTATCCATTATCGTTGTCGTCATGATCGTTGGCGCGCCGACGTGCGCCCTTCCTTTTTCCACCCCCAGGTCCCAAGCGTCGTGCCATTCGGGACCGGACCGAAAACGAAGGGTCGCACGACGCGGTATATATATACAATACCGTTTACGGACATCCACCGGACGCCGCGTCTGCCATTTCCGGCGAGGCCTCTCACCCACGCATACGTATACGGTGTTCGTAACGGGCGACGACCGGGGAAATTGCACCATTCGCGTGTACTGGGGATAGAATGACGTGAACGATCCCATCTCTGGCGCAGTGTGACGGGCGTCCCGTCATCGTCCACGTCCAGCGCGGGCAGATGCGCCGCTAAAAGTCAGGTGCACCGGGTCCCCTCGTTTGAGAAGGAAACCAGCGCAGTGTCAAACTACGGACATGAACGTGTGGTGTGCCTTGCCAATTCAACGCAACGCAACGAACTACGGCGAGAGCCCTCGTTTTGCGCTATGCCTTTTTCTGGATCGATCATTTATTCGGATGGAAGGCTTGGAAGATGCCAAGAGTACGCATTAGGAATGGATGCCTCCCCGGGACACCGATCCAGACATTCGCCGGTGTACGAAGCCGCCTGCTTACGATGAATTCCGTGGATGATCGGACGTTCCCGATACTAGCCTAGATAAGCACGCGGAGTCGAATACTCTGTCGACAATTGGGGTTATGTACATGGATAAAAGCATGGGTTGCATTGATGGGACGAATGCTAAACGTAAGAAAACAATGATATAACGGAAAGGAGAACATGCCCATAGCAAACAGCCATGCTTGTACCGCAAACCCAACGTCTCCGCAGACATCCCGTGCAGAGAACAAGTGGCATTTTTTTTCTTCTTCACCGGTTGGACTTGGCGACACGTTCCAGTTCGTCCTTTTTCTGTAGCACGCAAGGCGGGTGAGCACACAGCTGGGTACGGCAAACAACCTCACTCACCTTGATGGCATACGAGTTCGAGGAACCCTTGGCGGCGTTGATAAGCTCGTCGGCAAGACACTCTGCGATCGACTTGACATTGCGGAACGCCGACTCACGGGTCTATCCAAGTGCAAATCAGCACCGCGGCGACGCGATCATCAGCGTACTTACACCAATGGTCAGAAGCGCAATCGCCTGGTTCACCCGCCGCAGAGGGGACACATCAACGGCCTGGCGACGGACCGTACCCTGCGACCCAATACGGGTCGAGTCCTCGCGCGGACCCGTGTTGACGATCGCATCCACGAGCACCTACAACAATTGCAGCACGACCAGAAGAAAAAAAAAGACGCCCCCGTCAACACAGAACCCATCTCGACAGGCACGACCCGACACACCTGAATCGGGTTCTGGTCGGCAAGCAGGTGAATGATCTCGAACGCGTGTGCGACGATGCGGACCGCCATGAGCTTCTTGCCGTTGTTGCGGCCCTTCATCATCAAACTGACCACCGCGTCTCGGTCTCGGATATCGGACAGAGCATGAGATGGGCATACCTGTCAACGAGACGCTCCACGATGGGCATTTGCGCCTTCTTGAATTGCTTCTTGGCATAACGACCCGCAGTGTGCGGGAGATAGACCGCATGGCGGACTTGGATGTAATCGGTCAAGGAGATGTCCTTGACTTCGACGCTGGTCAGGCTGATCAACGACAACGTTTCATCCGAAGCATACTATAATGTATCGTACTCTTGTGTTTCCCATTTGCCAAAAAGCTTGATTTCCTGGCCAATTCTCGAAACGTCCCTGGGGAGTGTTTGAACAGCAGCCATTTTGAAAGTTGTTCTTGAGGGTCTTCAATAAAGCGCGGCCGGCGACGAGGTCGCTGGTGTCAACCACAATGATTAAGGTTTGGTGCACTTCGGGCGTTGCCGAAAACTGTATAGTCACATCAACCACATCGCTGATTAGTAATAGCAACATCAGTGCCACTGATTTTCCTTATCTAGGTTGGCTCGAATGGTAGTTTATGAATGATAGCACTCCCACTCACACCACCGGTTTGATGCGTGTTAAAATTTTACTAGATCATTGTGACTGTATTACATTTGATTGAGTCACCTCTGATCCAAGTGTTTCAAATCCCAACGTTATTTATAGTGAGTGTATTCTTTTGTGACTAAATGACCGTACAGTTTCCCTTTTAGGAGAACATAGATCAAATTATATGCTCAGGTAAGTAAAGTGCTCTCGCAACACTATCATGGGTGTATGTACGATACTTACAAGTGTGTACAATAAAGTTTGTCTTGCAGCGCGTGTTCAGACGTGGCAATCACGGATCCCAAACAATTCTACGAGGTCTGAACCAAATTTGATCAAGCAGCCCTGAGAGCCACAGCGCCACCTCGTACCTTGGAGTCTTGCTTCCCTTCTCTCTCTTTGGCTCTCCGTGCGTTTAATTCCGGAGAATGCCTATGAAAACATGACAGGTAAGTCCCGTCCGACGGCGCAGGAATGGCTACGAACATGCTGGATCAAATGTTTCTTCTTCT
The DNA here is from genome assembly GCA_038089675.1 of Boletales sp. KT-2023b. Lineage (NCBI taxonomy): Eukaryota > Fungi > Basidiomycota > Agaricomycetes > Boletales > Boletales sp. KT-2023b. The sequence continues at coordinate 38,338 of JBBPLE010000058.1, forward strand.
CTTGAATCTCAATCACCTAAGATCGGCTCATTAGAAATCCACTCCATGGTACAATCGAGTAATCGACTTGCTTTGGATTCCACTGTATTCTCGGCGATCAATTGGTATACGTGGACAGGTTTCTTCTGTCCGATACTAAAGGAACATGAGGGCCTGCCAACTAGAAAGGATATTTTCTTACCGATTGCATCTGTCGATAGCCTGACTTTCAATACCCTCCTACGATGCATCGTCAGCTGAGAAGGCACCACGAGGATGCTGGTCACATTACCTGCCACCATCTGACACGAAGCAGAAGCCAGGAAAACACCCGATCAATATACGCAGCAAAATGGTCATACGCCGACTCACGGATCCATCCTGAAGAAATGAATGAGGACCATAATCCACACCGTAAATTCGACGAAGACTCACAAAAAGACATGATTTGCAACGGTAAGGTTGAGTCCCAGGGCACCCGCCTTGAGCGAAATCAACAAGACCTTGGGGTTCTCAGCATAAAAAGCAGAACTGCCGAAAACCTGCTTCGAGGCTGGAGTGGCTTTCATTTTGGCCTTCCCTTTCCCTTTATTCTTCCTTCCCTTTGTCTTGCTCTTCTGGACGTGTGTTGAAATGTCCTCTTGAAAGTCATCGTCGGATTCATTACCGTTTTCAACGACAAAATCCGAATCATTCCCATCAGTGGTATCATCGCCATCCTCTGGCGTCATTTGACTTCGAGTCTCACGCCTGCGAGTCGATGGAAGGGGTTCTCCGGGAGCTGGAGATTCATCGGGTTCAAAAGGAATAGAGAATCGCTCCAATACCTCCTGCCTTTTTCTTGCAGATAGCTGTCCGTCAAACCGCACGTATGAAATGCTGCGAATATACTGAGCACAGGTCTGAGATTCAACTGCAAAATTACCCGTGTTCATCCAATGCCTCCCCAATCTTTCGATCGTGTCAATGCAATCATACGAGTATGGCTATAAACCCCGCTCACCTTGTCCAAGAAGGAAGTAAATTGAGAGAAAACCAAGCTCTTGGCATCGCTGGGAATCAGTTTTAGAAGGTGGACTAACTGATCGATCTTGGCGGACGATCCAGTGCATAGTTCATCCTGGCCAACTTGTCTTGCAGGCACTTGTGTGAGGTCCGTGGGAGGTGGTGGCGCCACTAAAGCTTGTATGGTGAGAGGACGGCGATCCTGGGAATAAATCAGCATCAATGCATGCAATGAAGCAAAGAGAAATATAATACCATAGGACATTTTGGATCCCTTGCAATCACCTCCGATATACTGTGTCATGCATGAGCCAAAATGGGTTGCAAATACACACGAACAAAACACACCAAGCCAAACAAAAGACGTGAGCACAAGTCGTAATCCTAGGTTCGGTCAGTTCGCAGAAACAAATAGGGCATTCTTCATTGTCCTCGATCGTTTGAAGAATATGTCCCTCCAACTTGGCCTTTAATTCGAGTGTAATTTGCACGGCGGCGTTGGACCCGTCTTCGTTCGTCCGCAGCTGATCCAAATAGTCTGCTGGAATCAACCCGGGATGGAGAACAATTTGACGTAAACGGGTGAGCATACTCAGAACATTACTGGTAACCTCGATGGGTGTGAACGCATGAATCGATGAGGTGCAGCATAACTTACAACAGGGTTCAATCCTCCACCTTTACTCATTAGGGTTTCAATCCGCTGTCGGGAAAGAAGTTCCATGGTATCATAGAGTTTCTGGGGAACATATTCAGAATTGGTACAAAACTGATTTAACTACACGTACCCGTGCTTCCTCGCCAAGTGTCACAGGCACGAGAGTAATGTCGACCTATTATCGTCGGTGAGTGAACCGCAGGACTGGCGACCAGAGAAGCTTACTGGCGGTAGAGACACAAGGGCGTTACCCTCGCTGTCTTGCATCTTCGAGTGGACATCAGATCTGAAAGCACTGTACATGTACGTTCGCCAATAACATACCTCCTTTGTTCTCCGGATGCAAACATGGCTCATCAGAGCCTAACACACGATCAGAGCAAATACTTGGCTTGCGGAACAAACGTACACGGAGCAATTCTGCACCTGATGGATCACCATCTTTCAGAGGGCGCAGAACGAGACGCTTGAAGAAATCCTCATTGTCCAGCGGATGGCAGATTTGAAGGAATGTGAGGATAGAACCGAGGTCCTGCTGGAATTAGCATTTGAAACGAGGACGTGAGAAAACATGACGAACCTTGGGAGAGTTAATCTATGGGGGGAGAGGAGGGGGGGGGGGGTCAGATAAGAAACTAGCAGATCTACTATACTCTATAACTCACGATGGGTGTTCCAGAGAGCACCCAGCGTCTTTCCGCAGGAAGCATGCATGCTGCCATGGCCATCTTAGTCTTAGGGTTCCTGATGTTGTGACCTTCATCTAGAATCACCCTCTAGGATCCGTTGAGTTCGCATATCTCTTCAACAAGCTGTCGCAAGCTGACCTTCCATTTCACTTCGAACAACCCCTTCCCCTTCTTTTTCTTCTTCTTCGTTGGCCCTTCTCCAACGCCCTGCTGTGTGATAACGCTGAAGTCTGCGTCACCCGAAACGACTTGGTAAGTAGTGATCACCACATCACACTTCATTAATTGTTGCGCCGTCATGCTGCGTGAGGCACCGTAGTATACACACGCCGTCAGGGCGCCTCTGACGCAATGTTCGTCAATCTGTTTCTCCCAATTGGAGATAACAGAGAGCGGGACAACTATGGTCAACAGAAACGGTTGAGGACGGCATTGGACGATATCGCAGTGTTACACACCAATGAGTGTGCTGTTAGAGTATTCTTTGGGTATATCCTTCTTTGTCGCAAGAATGAGGGAAATCATTGTGAGTGTTTTGCCCTGCGGAAAAACATTATTTTCGCTCTCTCTTCGACAGGCAACATACCAAACCCATACTATCCGCCACCAAGGCACCTCGGCCAAGCGTAGGAGGCGTACTAATGTCTTGCGGGCTCTTGGTGGCAACTAGAACAACAAATTTAGCAACCACTTTACTAGTTATCAATGAAATGAGTCCAACGATTGAAATAATATGGCTGATCACAATTAGCGCCTATGTTCAACACTGGATAACGACGACATACCTTGTCGCCCACCTTCCTATACTGCCAAAATTGAACCGGACTGTCTGACTCCTTGGCAGGCAACTTGGGATATTCGTGCTCCATGCACCATTGGAGGGCTTGGCTCTAACAGTCACACATGCATCAACATGTAATTGCAATTCGAGAATGAACGCGTTACCTGATGCTTTAACAAATCCACCATCAACTCTCCACTAGCAACACTGGGCGGACTAGGGTACACAGGCAGGTTCAAGATGTCAACCGCTGGCAACAGCGTATCAAGTAACGAGGCACGCCTGTCCTCATCGTCGACTCTCTCAAGACCGTTCAGCATCTGCCTCAGCTCTGCAGCCTTCACATATGCTTCGTACTGCTTTTTCGCCACTTCTTGTTGTGCTTCGCTCTGGGCACTCGTTATCCCACGAACCTGGCTAGGACCAGGCATCCCCATCCCGGTTGTCGCCGCAAGCACAGCAGAATGTGTAGATGGGATGACTCCAGCGGCAGAAAGGGCAACCATGGCAGCTGTGGATGAAGCACCTGGAACTCCACCAGAGTGCCTGGGTGGGAGACCCTTCTGATGAGTCGTAGCCCATCTCAACCTTGGCTCTAGCATGTCGCGTTTGTCCATCGATCCGTAGATGTATAATGACCTAACAGTGACAAGGCTTAGCATGAAACTAACGAAACTGGGCAATACTCACATGGAAAGTGAATATGCAAAGCCGTGCACTAAATGGATTCAGTCTACGGTCCCCGAACAAGCAAGAATAACCTTACGGTTTCCTTCGTGCATGACACCCTCTACCGCAACTAGCTTCTGATCTAAAAGCGGAGCCAGCTGAGCTGCGATATTTCTGGGAAGGTGTCCCACTTGAGCACCAGTAATATTCTGGACTTGAATTGCATTCCTTTCCGTAACCATAAGTAAACTGTCTGAAAAAACATGATCCTACATCCTACCGGTCATATCGATTGTGCGACTCCCTGACTAACCTGACCTGTTCACCGGGTCCAACCAGACCTGTATGCCAAGTGAGCACAGCGTAACGTGACTCCACATCACGTACCCTTGTAATATTGTATACCGACAATACTGGTCTTCATTACGGTGTAAAGGTCATCGGCTTGCTCCAGTTCGCCCGCGATGACCTCGTCATATTCGTCTCCGACTGGTGCATGTACACCTTTTTCACATTTAAAAACTCAATTGACCGATTGACCAACAACTCTCACCAGTATCGAGTTCAATTTTTCTTTTTCGTCCGACCACTCCATTAGAGGATGGGCCAGGCACGGCAGCAGGAGGTGGAGCTACCTTTGCACTTGCTGGTACATCCGCAGGATTGACTTTCTGATTTGCAATAGCGCGTCTGACCTTTTGCTGGTCGTCGCATCTGTGCGCATGTACTCAGTTGCTAGCCTACATGCGAGTCAGAAAAAAAAAGCCTGCCTACCGAATGGTAGCAAAGCCAGAAACCTTGTCCAGGTCGGTGACGGCAAGTGTGCGCAGAATGTCGGGTGTAACGCAACCCCTGTGTCGTTGCCACGAAGTTAGTGCTTCTTTCCCATGAGGCTGCCGAGCTGACGAAATGCGCACCAATGACGCCATGAAACCGTTTCGCCATATTGACCCTTGACAATTTGGCCGTACCTCAGACTGCCCACGGAGATCGGGGAGCCGCTGCACGGCGCAGGGCCTTTGCACACCGCGCGCGTGCTCCGGCTATACTAAAATTCCCATTAGCACGCCGTCGGGCTCTATAGACCGTGCTTACATCGATCGCGTGCGTCGACATTTAATATTGTAACCAACGCGCGTGGTGATGGTCAGTGACACAGTCCTGGAAGAAGAGTCGCCTCGGTCGCTGGCTCCTGTAAAGACTTTGCGCGTCTGTTTGTCCATGTTTGACTGACACGACGCGCCAATGTACCACGTGACGAGCGCGATTTCATTTCTATCCATCCCACTGAGAGCGACTACATACTAGGAGCATGGCCGAGTTTGCGTACGACCCGGATCAGGATGCAGCGGTGAAGCGCGACCTCCGCAAAAAATACCGTGCGCTCGAGAAAAAGACAGGAGGTGCGTCAGACGCGTCGCTTCGACCCGAATACGCCATGCACACTGGCGCCATACAGAACACATGCGGCCGCAGGATCATGAAACGGATGATCTTGCGAATCAGGTCGCCGAGGCCAACGAGCTATTTTCCAAGGGTATGCACGTCCATACCGTCACTGCCATCGCCTCCTGAACGCCCGCTGGTCAGTGAGAAACCCGACGGAAGCAACACTCGACTCGACGGTACTCCGAAATGTCTCGAGTATCGGCGCCCAGAAAGCGCGTGCGATGAAACTGGGCTCGGCCGCATTTGACATGGACGACTTTGTGGCAAAACTCATTAGCTACATGGGTGGTAGACAACGCTTCGAAGACGAAGAGGGGGACGAAATGGAAGAAGTGGGGGAAGGCACACTTGATTGGGACAAGATTGGTCGGAAGGCGCTGGCAAAGAGCAGAAGGGTCCCCGTCACTGGTTTCATGTGTATATCATTCCTCCGTTTCCTGCTCGTTTCTGAACGACTCGCAGGCTGGGTCCTCTCTTGATAGAACAGAAAAAGCGCGGACCTCTGAAGCGTGCCAAGCAGGATAAAGTCCTAGAGCAAGAACGCCGACCCCAGGAAATAAGGGAAGACGACATAAAGCGGTCTGAAAATGAAACGACCAAGAATGTCCTCCGGGTGTGCCGAATTTAGACGCTCGAAGACAGTACATCGCTCATACCTCTCGCAGATCCAAAATATTCTTGAAACCACTGGCCCGATCAACATCTTCAAATTCATTATCAATCCAAACGATTTTGCACAGTCTGTCGAAAATCTCTTCTACCTCTCTTTCATCATCCGTGACGGAGAATGTGCATTCGAGATTAACGACGACGGAGAACCCATCGTCAGTACGTGAGGGTAACCTGTCTTGCTTGGGTGTAGTCTGAGATTATTACTAGTGTGTTGCGAACAGCCATCCTTACAAGATAGAAAAGAAGGTGTCCATGCGCGACAGATCGTCATGGAATTCGACATGGCGACATGGAAGGTAGGATTCACCAACTGACCCAGTAACACCAGACTAAATCTCCTGCCACAGCGTGCCATCGAAGTCTGGAACATAACCGAGTCACAGATTCCTCAGCGTCCTCCTGCGAGGACCAAGATTGGTGACAAATGGTATGGTTAAGAGTGTATATGTATTCATCGAGCACGTAATGACCTTCTGGGACGCGGAGTCGCTGCGAACCTATTATAGTGTATTGTAGAGATAATATCTAGCCATGCATCATCTGATACACGTTTGGAAATCTTGCTACGCTGTTTGAAGCACGTACATGTCAGGTAGATCATCCGAGTCAATGATTCGTCCTATTCTGCCTACATTGATTCATGTTCATACCTACCCCTTCGTTGATGGGTATATTCGTGAATTCATCGACAATATTGATACAAGGATGATTAGTGATAAACATGATTTTTTTGAAACCCGCAATGCAAATGAATGTGAGTACGATCCACGACAGTAAACCAAGCAGTAAATGAATTCTAAACCCTCTATGGGATTCTCGTCTAGCACGACGTACGAGGCGCAAAGTTGAACTTCTTGACACCGTTCACATCGTAAATCCCGTACCCGGGCTCTTGACTATCTGAATAAATATGTGCAAACCACCCGATGCCACCGCCAGGAGCGTTCTTGAGGTCTGAGCAGTGACTATCAAGCATCTGGTAATATTCCTGGCATCGTGCTGTCAGACCGGAAATGGATGACCCTCTGACGGATGACGTACTTGCTCACTGCTGACACTGGCGTTTGCTTTCACGGCGTTGGCCTGAACACCTTGAGATGTAATCGAGGGCCAGCCATTCTAAGGCAGAATGTTAGACATGGAAAACCTGACATGTTGGAAAGCCTACCTCGTCAAAATACATCTTCTTGCCCCCACCCTGCTGGATGAACCAGTTCATATCCGTCTCCACGATGGGCCACGCGAGCGCTCCTGTGGTCGCGAGCGTCGAAAAGAACGGAAGCATGTGGATGTTAATGTAATCAATCGCGTCAAGGACGTCCTGAGCTCCACCACGTTCCTGATAACCGTAGGCAAGCTCGGAAACGGTGACAGGGATCTGTACACTTGCGAGCCGTGCTTTAGCGGAGATGACTTGCGATGCGAGCTCATCGTGAGGTAGGACGTTGTCGTACAGAGGCTCAGAACCGAATTGCACGCCACGCGTGACGAATTTGGCTTTTGGATTCGTGGTGAGGGTGTTGATGAGTGAATCACGACGGGTTTCCCATTCGTTACCACCATCAAAGCCGAACTGTAGGTCTTGAGTCAGAATGGATCGGAGGCAGTAAACACGGGACATACCCATATGAGTGCATGAATTCCGAGGCCGTTATGCCATGCAGCGTTCACAATGTCGTCACTGCGCGCTCGAATTAGAGGAAATCAGACGGTTGGTACATCACACGCACTAGAATCCGGGATTGTCACACGTGCCGTAGAGACGAACGTATCGACTATTGAAGTTTTTTCGGATGTCAGCAAACTCTGCGTTTAGCTGACCCGGGCTCTGACCTGGCGACATGTCAGTTGAAGCGTCAAAGGCGAAACGACCGAGACTTGCATGCGGTGATCTCGTAACTAAAGCCCACGAACGCGTACTCGGTGTCCATAGCACACCACCAGTTATCAAGGGAATCGGGGACACTCGAGGGCATTGTGAAATCCAGAGATGGAAAGCAACTTGACGAGCCAGTGGTAGAGTTCGAAGCAACAGACGGTGCAGTCACACTAGACGGATTGGCAGCAACTGGAGCGGGGGCAGCTCTGGGAGTGGGAGCAAGACTGGACGTAGTATCCTCAGGATTAAACTGGCAGCTTCGCGGAAGCGGCCAGGCAACAAGAACAGAAATTGAAGAGAACAGGAAAAGAAAGCAGAACAAACGGGACATACTGAAAGAGCGTGAGGGTCGGAATAGATGAGGAAGGAGATTCTGATGGGACTCATGGGCTTTGTATTGTTGGGGGGACAATGGTCATCTATTGTCTGAACTCGGCAAATGAGCCCGGTGTCTAAGATCTTCCCCCGAATCTGCCTCCGCATTATCATCAATCATTACCCTCGGACACCCGCTCCTCTCTTACCTGTCTCACTTCGCAGAGCGAGGTGACTGATTGTTACTGTCCCGTTGCTTAGCTACGACCTTACTTACCCTACTCACTGTAAGGACCGGCGAGCGTAGCTAGTGAGGCAGGCTCTTCTTGAATACGATTGTTTTTACCACATCTATTCTTTATGTAAGCCTCTTCTCGTGTCACGCTTTCGTGACACCCGGCCCGGGAATAGGCAACATCAATCTGGCCAGGATTGGTTTACATTACATCGGAAACCTGGTTCGCCAGCACCGGATCCCGGACGAGCAATGGTCAAAACCCAACCTCGGTACCATTCTCGGGTGCGGTAGCCTCACCTTACCCCCATCGAAACGGGGTGCCGCCAAACTAAAACGCATACTACTGTTTGAGTCTGCCTGCCTCCTCTGGTCACTACGCTGTGACCGAGTCATAGGTAACCGCACGTATACCCGGGTACAGTAATAGTCTCCAAATGGAAAAATCCCATCGCCTCGCGACTCGATATTGAAGGCCAATCGCAAGGACCACTCCGCCGCCAAAGTTCGCCACACTTGGACCCCAATTATCCCTCACCCCGAAACCCTCTCACTGAACTGGGCCACAAACCTTGAGGTATCAAGCTACCGTGGCCCCCTGCTTGACCAGGGACACCGGGTAGTGTACGGAACCTCAGGGTTCAACCAATGTCTGCGGGAGTGTGTCACAACTAAAAAACACGATCAAAAATGTGGGCCACCGAAATTTGTTCAGGTCGCGCACTCTGATTGCACGGATGGATTCAAATTTCAGATCTCAGGCTTGTCACAGTTCGCGCCCAGCCGCCATTGGGCGACGTCGCAGTTTACAAGGAAACCACATCATGTTCATGTAACAGCCAAACACAGGAGAAACATTAACCATCTTGTTCTTGAGACTCGTCCTTCTTGCCGTTGCTCAGTCGTAAGTGACTACATACCACTGATCCTAGTCTAAGCCCCGGACGCCACCTGTCTCAATTTTGCCACTCGCAATGTCAAACATGTCCGTCATTCCAACCGTCGACCAGTGGCTGTCCGGAATGTGTGCCCCCTGGGGGTCACGCAGCGACGCCACTTTCCGAGCCGTTGTCATCGACATCACGACGGGTTGTTCCATCGACTTCGCCAGCCTCGGCTTCAAGCCCAATAACATTACCTCTGCCGTGACAACTTGTTCAGGCTGCCATCCTTAGACAAATTGCCTGTTTGAAGGAGTGGGTTTCATTATACTAGCGCTTTGCCTTCGATTTATCTTTGTTGTGCAGCACTGCGGAAAACACCCTTTGTGCGACTGAATTGTTCGCCGACATTTAATCTTTGACTGGTATTCCCCTCTGTATCAACAATATTATCAGCTTGATTTCCGAGTCAACCCTCGGAATATTACCATTCCTCAAATATAACTTCCCCCGGTTGAGCAAAGGCTGTATACATTATTGGGAATCAGAACTTCCCCTCTCCTGCGTTGAACGTACAATCTGCTGTTCGGTCCAAGTGTGGCTCTTCTTTCATGGATTCGCGTTTTAAAATGCTTCTTCCGCAAGGCTGGGTTGGTGCGTTTGAGTAAATGGACAGATGCGGTCCAGCGTTCAGGAGGCAGCTGCCAATCGATGTCAGGCGCGTCAACCTCGACGGGCGGAGCTGCTGGTCTGTCTGTCTGTTGGTGTGCCTCGATGTTAGTGTAACCGTATTAATCACCTTTTCCACTGCTTTCGCCCTATTTGTGTAAGATAATTCGGTCTTTTTTTTTAGATGCTTTATGTTGTATCATACTTATCTGTGACAATGCGGAGAATCTTGACGCACCTTTATGGCTTGTATTAATGGACATTGCTAAAATTTGCAACAAAGTCATGAGTGGTGCCATTACGTCAGCAACCACAGTACTCCCTTGAGAACTGCGTACCCAGCTTGCTTCCCGCAATTGATGTCGGCGACAACCACGCCACGTTCGGCGCGGTTTGATCTCCCCCCCGCCCCAGCTTTCGCAAGTTCGACTGCCACGGATACCGCACTCTCTGAATGGACCAATAGGATAAAGGCAATGCAACGCCAGGTAGACGCCGATGACGAGGCTGAGCAGCGCCGTTTGGAAGAGGAGATCGTGAGAGCCAGGTTAGCAAGGATGAGGAGAAGCAGGACCGGCCAGAGTGGCGATTTCGGTGTGGGTACGCATGGAATCGATTTGTGTAGGTGATCTGGCCGGCCACCAAGGCAAAGTACTCGTCCTGATGGTTTGCACCGCAGCCAATGTTCCGGATGGCCCAACGCGTGCTGTGGAGGCTGATATGAGCGCATATGCGTCCCAGACACCATCATCCCATGCAAGGCCCGCGATGAAGTCATCATCAGGTGGGGAGAAGCCCATCCCCATATCGCTTGCGGCGTTTATGGGTGGTAATGCAACGGGTCCCAGGCTCAGGCGGCAGGAACCGCAGTTGGATCCCGCCGCTGCGTACGATGGGCGTGCAGATCATGGTGCCGTGCACCCGGTATTTGGTCGTGGGGGCATCGCAATGCCAGGCATGGTCGGACGTGATGTTGCTGCTGCTCCGCCGTCCCTTTCATCCTCGTCGATGTCTCTCTCCCAACCACCACCATCCGCCCCTGCTCCACAACCAGAGATGTCCAGACCACGAACGCTCAGCACCTCGAATGTTGCACGCCGGTATGTCGAGAAGATTGAGGAGTTTGCCTCTAGTCAGCCCTCGTCCCCCAAACCGTCCGGTCTTGGTATCCGTGACCGTCGTCAAAGTACGCCTCATGGTATCTTTTCGGAGCTCAAGGTTACGCCCACTCCTTTGCTTCCTTCCCGTCCACCATCTCAGACTGGGGGGAGGGCTGTTCCCCCGGCTAAAAGCCCACTCGCAGAGTCGCATCCTAAGAGCCCTCACGTCACAGATATCCGCCCAAAGACGCCAACCACCTCTGAAGCACGTCCTAAAACACCCGTTGTCAATTCTTGGTCAAAGACGGTACCGGATATGCGTCCAAAAACGCCCTCGGCAGAATTTCCCACCAAGACCTTTGTTGACGAACCACGTGCCAAGATGCCAGGTACAGAAACTACACGAGCAAAGATCCCCATCCAATCCAGCCCCACAAGGACAAGTTTTCCTGATGCACTTCCAAGGCAGACGCCACGACATCGACCATCTCCCCAGCTGCCATCAACACCGGCCATTCCCCCGAAATCCCCCGCGCCTCCCTCACCTGTGCGCGGCACACACGCGCCACAGCCTCAGCGGGGCGTTTCCCCTGGGTTTTTACGTCTCCCGCTTGGCTCTTCTACGAAGGACCCTACACCGAGCATCAGCAGGTTGCAGGGCCGTGGATTCGTGCAAAGCATCGTTCAAGCGAGTGACAGAATCAATGGTGATTCTCAGGGAAGCCCTTCTCCTGGACCGAAGCATGTATTCCCTTCTTCGTCGCCTGTCCCCAGCCAGGGAAACGACGCGAGGGAGAAGAATGCCAGGCGGGCTTCAGTACTCGACCGATGGACTCCCATGATGAACGCCAGCGGCAACGGCAGCACATCATCACTTCCACTTCCGACCGCCAAAAATTCTACACCTACGCGATCATACACGGCTCATGCGAGCATCAAATCGGCATCAACTCAGGGACAGGGACAGGATGTTGCACCGGTCAAGACGCATGACACAGGGCGTTCGGTACGCAGCACGGTATCCTTGCCATCGATACCCAAGACACCGTCCAAGAAATCGGATGGGTTGCCCGACCCAGACACGGAAGGGAAGCTCGGGTCCTCGAGTACGATGATATCCTATATCAAACCCGTCAAGACAGGCGACGATCCTGTTACTTCCGACGTCGACGAATTAGGCGTCAGAGCATCCGGAGGTGTGGGAAGTGTGGGAGCGGGGACAGGCGAAAGCGGTGTACATCACGGGGTGGTAACTAGCACCCTAGGCAAGGCAAAGACGCCGAGGGTATCTGCATCATCATTGCCTCCATCACCTGGCAAACCATTGACTCATGTGCGTCCTCTTCGATGACACTGCGCTTGAAATGATGGTTGATGGATGCCCCTTTGTTCTGTTTTTCTTGGGGTTTGTTTGACACTTGTTCTTGGTGCATATACCTCACGTCGATTAATGGTGTAATGCTGCCTGGGTCACGTTTTAATTGCATGTTTTCTCACCTTGCTGGTCAACGATAGCCTACGAAGGATAGGGCCAAGAAGCCACGTAAGGCGAGGTTCGAAGAAGGAGGATCCGAAGCAGCGACACTTTCTGCCATAGGCACCGAAGGGGAGAAGAAACCACCTAATCTGGAGGCACCAGTGTCTACAGGTCCCGCTCTGGGCCTTCCGCCAGGGTCGTCAAGTGCCGTATTTGGCTCGGAGGATGTCAGGAAGAGCACATCGAACGACGTGGGGAGGGTCGCTGACCAGTGGACGGAGTCGACGCTGATCGGGGTCAAACCCACGCTGTCGGCCTCGACTGTGGCGAACAGAGCTGGCTCGGGTGCCAAGCCGGCTGGTGGGGTGGGCATGGTCGGACGCAGGGCCCTACCTGGTCTTGTCAACCCCGCCGTGGTTGCGGGAGGAGACAGGGACGAGAAGAAGGACAAAGAGCAACGTGCTGGTGCGCCGCCGTCGCCGACGCGTCATGCGCGAATACCCAGCACGGGGAACAGAGCGCTGGTAATGGAGGTGGCGCAAGCGCTGAACGAGGCGGCGCAGCAGGACAAGGAGAAAGAGGAGAAAGACACGACGTCTGTTCCTACCTCGGCGCACGACCCTCCCGTGTCCGCACTTGCCGCGCGCGAGGGGCCGAGTGCTGACCAGCCAGGTGTGGAGAAACGCAAGTCGAGCTACGAACGGTACTCGGCGATCGCGATGCCCCCGTTGGCTGAGGAACGGACGCCTGTGGCGTCTGTGGCCAATACGCTGTCGCGTAGCGTGCTGCAAGATGTGTTGGGCGGCAAAGTGGCCAGCGAGAGTCCTGTAGGCACCGTGCGCGTTGAATCGGCGGGTGCTGGCGTTACTGAACAACCACCCTCGTCGAAAGTGTACATCGGTGAGGATCGGTCTTTGTGGAATCTGAGCGGATCGAGCTGACGTGAACAGATCATCTCGATGAGCCGTTACCCAAGCTGGATGTTGCGGCGCTGCTCGACGCGGAGAGGCCGCCCCGGTTCGTGCCGAACCCGGACCTGCGCACGGTCTCGGCGGAGGTCATGTCGATCGTTCACACGAACGCTGTTCCTGTCCAACGCAACACCAACGTCTTTTATGACGCCGAGCTCCTCGTCATCGTGCATCGTGCCAAGTCTCGCGAGAGCGGGTTGGTCGTTACTAAGGTGTGGTGCTGGAAGGGTAAAAAATGCCACTTTGAGGAGCGAGAGGAGAGAAAGGTGGGCGAGCTCGCGAGGCGATATGGGACCACCGCGGTTCGTGTTTTGGTGTCGTTGTGAACGACGGATTCACAAAAGATTTGCCTAGGACATTGTCGATCAGCAGCGTGAGCCTGCTGAGCTTGTTCATGTTCTCGGTGGTCAACTTGCAATACGCCAGGTGGGGCATGGTCCCACTAGGACTTGAGTGACATTGGTTTGACTGCCACCCAGGGCACCAGGACGCATTGGTCCTCCGAAAATACTGCGATGCATGTCGTGAGATCAAGTGGTGGCCATATCTTGATTGACGAAATAGATCTCGTGCGTTCTCACCCTGCAACGGTCTTAAAATATTGATGATGCATGTTGGCGTGCAGAACATCAGAAACCTATGCTCAGGATTTAGTTACTGTATCTCGATCTTGGACAATATCTACGTGTGGCACGGTTGCGGTTCAGTGGCAGCAGAACGGACTGCTGCGCTCCGGTATGCAGAAGGTATGGCTGCCAAGGGGACGTCGGTGAAAGAACTCGTGGAGGGCGAGAACGACGGGGACGACGAGATGTTCTGGATGGTCGTCGGTGACGCTGATTCCTATGCCAAGGCCGATTATTGGAGGTGGCGGAGCAGCGAGTCGCCTTGCGAACCTCGCTGTTGGGCCGTGGACGTGGCCCACCTGGAGGCTCCAGTGAGCATCACTTGTCACGGTCGATACTTCCTCCTGACGAATTCCTGTCTTTTCAGATCCGTCCTGTCGCGACCATGTTCGCAGGGATTGTGCAACAAGAATCGGTGTATATCATTGATTGCTTCTGGGAGTTTTTTGTTCTCGTGGGTAAAGATGCGCGAGCGAGGCGATCTAATATCACCCTGGCGATCAACACGGCGATGGTGCGGTCTCGTTGATTATTACTTTATTCGGGACGCCTCGATGACCGTTGGATTTAGGCCATGGCGCCGCTCGTTGCGAGCTCGAAGCCGTTTTCGCCGACGGTCCACGTGTTGATCCTACCCACGCAGTTACCGCTGGACATGCGGCACGCATTCCGCGACTTGGACGAGTTGGTGCTGGTGGGTCCTGTCTCGTTTAGGGTTGCTGTAAGCTCAGGTCTACACACGTCTATCAGAATGGCGGGTTCATTCCAGACCATATGAATATTTTGTCCACCGCAGAGGCCATCGAACATGTGAGCGATGCACACCTCTTGGGAATATGCATTAAACTAAATGGGATGGATAATACAGCTACGCACGTCTTCGTGGGATAGGTCTGCGTTGAGAGACCATACAATGCTCCCACTGGGTCTCGATTCGGCGCATCTACCTTCACCCTGATATTCAACTATTAATGCGTGACCTACAGATTTAGCCGTTTTGGTTGCGGGCCGTTTTTTCATTGTGTATCGTACGCTTTGGCACATTGAGGGGTTTTGCTGTGCAATGCTATAGAAGCCTCTATAGAGTGCTCCACAGCTGGACCTTCAACCCATGGTTCCATAGCAAAAGATAGGAGGTGTCTATCTTGACATTTTCAGTATCGAGTGAGCCTAAAATCTTCACTAGATAATCTTTGTATGAATATCAGCCTCTGTGCAATTAATGATGTGAAAAATACCGATTTGGTGATGCAAAGTGTACACACTACAATGGGGGTCGGTTGTGCCAGCTACATACACTATGTGGCTAGACTGAGCACCATGAGTGGTGAAGCTACACCATGGGTTAGGGATAGCTGGGGTAATACAAATTATACAATTGAAATGTGCTGATGGACAAGTGTAATATTGCTCATGTGCTAGTTTCACAACTGCATGTCACTTGCCATCAGATTGGCATGTTCAGCTATCCGTACTAGTACCTGCTGTTACAAATTGCCGAGTGTGCGAGCTCCAGGTGGTTTGATTTGGATATATAGGGCAAATATATTGTAATGATGACATGACGATACCATATCAGCTGGTAGCTAGTAACATTAATGTTGTCTCAAGTCACTACACTGGGGTAAGGACAAACGTCATTAATGCTATCACTGATCCAAGTAGGCATGCAGCCTCAGTGCCAGTACTAAATGCGACCAAGTATTATTGACTTTTCAATTGAATGCGAAAGATTTGGTGTCAATTTCTCGGTCAGAATCGCATCAATCATGATCATAATCATGATACCTGTCGTAAGTCGCCTCTTGTTTCACCAGTGGTAATCTCTGGATGACGGCTGGCAGTATTACGTCTCAAACTGAAGGCAGGAGGTTGGAACGCCCCCGCCCTGTGCCTGATTGCTTTATCCTGAAGGCTGCAACGTTCGCCGACCCTGGTCCAGTACTGAACCCTGATCATCGGCTGGAAGTATACGTATGGGACACTATTTCTATCATATTAAACGTACAATTCGAGTATCTCTTTGAGAGGCCGAGTAGCCTTTGGAGCAGACTTCTGAAACGAGCCTCAGTGAGGTCGCCTTCTGTTTCCCGCCAACTCGAAGCCAGCCACACCAAGCTTGTCAACGACCCAGTATGAAGGACACTTCCCGTCCTCATTCGACGCCGTCCTCGCGCCCCGTTCCGTACAAAAAATCCAAGCAGACCGGTGCCGTTTCCCCCAGCCGCGATGCGCGTCGAGCACCCGACGCGCCCCACCAAACGTTTTATCCTCGTGTGCCAGACCGACCACACGGCTCGCGCCGCCACGAGGTCCACTCACGCGCCGACGACCACCATCGTTCCTTCTCAGAGTCAGGGGGGACCCACCGTACCCGCAAAAATAGCAACGCAGACGGATCAACACGCGAACGACCATCGCGCCCAAGTGCCCTCAGCATACAGGCTGACGTACCAGGCCCATCCCTCCGACTCCCCCTCACATCCGCGCCACCCGCTACGAGCGCATCCGCGGGTCAAAGTAGAGCTGAATCTCCTACGCCCGGATCGGTAACCGCGTTTTTACGCAGCATCGAACTTCCGGTCAGCCCCCCCAGTCCACCTCCGCCTCAAACGTCCTTTCCTCGTACTCCCCCTTCTCTTCGCCTCCCGCCGTTATCTACTACAGATGGCAGGAAGAAGGGGACTTGTACGAACGGGAACGATTATCAAGTCGGCCTTGTGTATAAAGGGTATCCGTTCACTTATGATCTCGCCGCGCTCCCCGACGATCCTGCGGGCACTATAGCGTTGCTCACGATCACTAAAAGCGATCCCGGCGCATATCTCCTGGTTGGCGCCCACTATCGGCGTACGGGCCGTTCCAGGGCCGCGTGTGCCGTCATCCGATCTCTCCTCGATAACTTAAATGTGGACAGCCCATCAAATGTCGAGAAAGGAAAGGGAGATGGTACGCCTTATACACGTCTATGAATCCGGTTGGTTTGAGAAGTAGTTCACAGCAGCGCCCATGAATGGCTCCGGCATATCTACCGTGACGTCCTCTTGTGCAGGTTCTTCCAAACCGATCGAACGAACAGTGTCTGTGTTTAAAGGTGCAGCGATGCGACCGGCCTTGTTGCTTTTGGCAGCGTGCGAACTGGATATCAGTCGAGAACGTCCGGATGATCCGGAGAATGATGACCATGCATCGACGGCGCACGAGCTGTTTCGTGCCGTCTATGGAATCGTGAACGATGGCATCGTTGCTGGGGCACCGCGTCCCAAATCCAAGAACGCGCTCGGTCTTGAGTTTTCGAGCAACAGAAACTGCTCATCTATCTCGTCGCCCGAGGCGGCGCCCTCGACGCATGCCAAAGAATTGGAAAAGGATTTGAGTGCAGCGCGCACGATGCAAAAGACGCTGAAAGAAAGGCTCGCGGCATGCAACGATCAATTAACGTGTGCAGAGGACAAGGTACGCGCGTTGGAGTCGCACTCGCGGGAGATGCTCGCGCAGCTGGACGCATCGCGAGGTGAAAACTGGGAATTGCGTCAGCGATTGGCCGAGTCTGAACGGAGGACGAAAGAGTTGAACCAGTGTGTGCCGAGCGCCGAAAATAGGGTTTGGGGAAGGCTCAAGGATTTGTTGTTTGATAATCTGGGCAGCGGCGTGCGGGGTGAGTGAATGACGTTTTGTGTCTCGTTTTTCATTTTTGCATCGGGACTCGTGCCTCTTTCCTCGACTGGCTGGCTGTCACCCATTTTTCTAGTTGTACCCATATTGCATCCCGAGCATTTGCATGATTCCCTGTACCACATTCTCGGCATGGACCAGCACCACGCATACCTTTAGACGTTCATACGATGCACAGTATCTCTACTTTATTCTCGCAAACGTAGCGCATCGCACTTGTAGCTTTTTTTCGGTTCTAAAGTGACCAGTTGAGAGGTCTAAAATTAATTTTGTGGCGGACCGCTGGGAAGATTATGTTCGGTATAGTGGTACAACTCGGAGCCAGATTCTCTCGAGTAGACATATTGACGTACACCTGCAGTTACGCGAGCGGGTGGGTAGGATAGAACGGTCCTCGATACACATTCCTCATGGGTTAAACTATCAGATGACGTGATTATCAGATCCTTTCCTCAAGGTCGTACAATGTGAGCTCACCGCAGTCAAATACGACTCTGCAACTGTACGTGCCCGAGCGTTGAGACTCAGTTTCATTTCGCTTATCTCTCTATCCACTTCTTCCATGAATCTGGAATTTCGGATGGAATTACACGAGGATATGGCGCATATAGTCACCTACTGGATGATAAAGTCGACGACTTTGTGCTTGAGCATTGTCTCCGCATGAACGTTGGTAATCAAGAACGAAATATCATATCCCTTTCGACCATGAGCGTCCCTCCGATCTCATGGTGTCAATCAAATAAACGTACCGGAACGGGTTTCCTGCGCAGCACGACGAAGCTCTCTGCGCGCTGCATCATGAAGCGCGTGAATTTGTGACACAGGATACGTTCGATTTCGTCTGCTTGTTTGATCTTGATGCTCATCCGTATCGAGTTGACCGAGGGCTCGATCAACACGCGCTCGTTTTCGTTGCGTGATATGGTAAGGGGATTGAGGAGGACTTCTTTCGATCCGCTGGGTGTCTTGTTGAGGTATCGACGGTATCGGTGCGGGGGCATACGTACCGTACTTCGACCTCGGGTTTGTTGTGTCGTTCGACGACCTGGATGCGCGTTGGGTGAGATCTTGGGCGTTATGACGAAGGAACGGACCTGAGATGAAAAGTCTTCGAGCGTGAGTGCTGCGGTGAGAGATGATCTGACTGCAGCGAGATACGGTCTGAGCACGTTTGACTGTTTAAACGCGTCAGCATCGCTGATGTCGTTCGACCGTCGACACTGACCATCTCGACGACGACGACGATGGGTGACGCTACAAGCGGAGTTTCAAATTTCCTTTTACGAAATACTTTTATTTAGGTTTTCTTTTTTTCTTTTACAAAACGTGACATCGTCATGGTCGTTGCAATTGCACCTTGGTACGCGTCGTGTGCATATCTGCGAGAGGTGCTGACAGCTCTTGTAGGAGCATCGTCTTGACCCCAGGCAAGGCAGAGGTCATCGTTCCCCAGGGTGACGTCCAGATAAAAAACGCAGCCCTCCCCGACGCGCTGCAGGACAATTCTGCCAGGACGTCTGTCAAGCTCACCTACCAGAGCCTTTCCTCGCTCGACGACGATGACGATGATGACGAGGACGACGAGGACGACGAGGAACCCAAGGGCGTCGCAGTGACTACCGTCCTTTGCTCACTCACACCTGGTAAAGTACGCGTCCTTTTACCAGCCTACAACTTCCGGGGACGCGTCTGACGTGTGTCCAAGATCGAGCAGTCGTCGTGCGAAATCATCCTCGAGCAAGACATGGAGTATATTCTCGAGGCTGTCGGCAAAAAGTGAGCACGTGACACTGGTCGTGTATAGCGTCCACCGACCTGTTTGCAGCGCGATCCACTTGTATGGAAACTACGTTGGTATGATGTCATGCCCGTTCAATCACATACCGTCCTTACCGTCCTTTTACTAGACCAAGTACCTGTGGATGCACCACCTTTTGGATCGGATGACGAGGACGAGGAAGACGCATATGATTTGGGTGAAGTCGGCTCGGATGATGAGATTCCAGTTGATGGCGATGAAGCTGACCCTGACGATGACGATACCCAGTGAGTCTGGCCTATAATATGGCTATTTCAGTGCAATCACGAATTTGATTAGTCGCTTCGAGGAAGTCCATGAGGATGAGGAGCCCCCTAAAACTGTCAAAGAATCGCCTAAAACCCTTAAACGCCCCCATGAGGACACCATGGATGTCGATGAGCACGAGGATAAATTGTCCAAGTCCCAAAAGAAAAAGTTGGCCAAGAAACTCAAGGGTGCCGACGGCAATGCAGCGCCCGCTCCCTTGCCAGAGAAGAAGGAAGAGGAAAAAGTAGAAAAGACGGACAAGAAAGACAAGAAAGACAAGAAGGAAAAAAAGGACAAGAGAGAGAAGGCTGACAAGCAGGATGGCGAAAAAAAGGAAAAGGCCGACCCAACGGCACAGCGCACCCTTGAAGGAGGCGTCAAGGTTCGCGATGCCACGACCGGCACTGGCAAGACGGCGAAGAAGGGCGATAGACTGGAGATTCGCTATATTGGCAAGTTCCTCGATGGTAAGGTTTTCGACAAGAACACCAAAGGAAAACCTGTATGTTGCAACTGTCATACCCTTTGGATCACTCGTGACTCCTTATCCAGTTCATTTTCACGCTGGGACAAGGTGATGTCATCAAAGGTAGGCAAATTACCTCGCATGTGAGATGTGGGCCGCTCATTGGTACCAGGTTGGGATGTTGGAGTTGCCGGAATGCAAGTTAATGGAGAACGCGAAATTATTGTGCCACCACCAATGGGTTACGGCAACAAGAAAATGGCTGACATTCCTCCAAACTCCACATTGAGGTTTGGTGCGTCGCGATCGATCGTCCTGTCAAGTATGATTGATGATCTATCTGTTATCAGAGGTGAAACTTTTGGCAATCAAGTAAAACGGGGACGCGTGTTCCTCGGCCCTCGGGTGAGAAGGTGAAAGAGAAATGGTGTCACATGCATGGTAGTTTGGTCTCTAGTAGTCACATATTGTGTGGTCATGAGTATATCAAATTTGACGAATGTGTGCTGTTTTGTTGAATGTGTCCATGACCCTCATAATCAGGTGTGCGCTGGCCGCGCGGAGCACTGCTTCATCGAGACCCTGAAGCTACAACCTTGCCGCTTACACAGGCAGAAGGGCCACAACGATCAAGTGGTGCAAATGGTCGACAATAGGTCGCTTCGTGCGAAAAGCAGCTGGAAGCTCGCAAGGTGCGAGGTCACAGCGTCAATCAGGGGCTACGACCATTTACGGTCATGTGCATGAAGAGTGGACCGACGATCCATTCCAACGCACAGAAGAAAGGAATGCAAGTCCGAGGAGTATTCAAGACTGTGTCGAGTGCGCAACAGATGTGGTGGTATGAGGATTTGAATCGGACACAGACGCGTTGGGTGGAGGTCAAGAGTCTGACAGCTACCGTCGGACCACAACGTGTTCGTTCCCAGTAGTGTGAACCAAACGGTACCGATCGGACGCAGCGGTGGCGCCTCAGCAAAATAATAATATTAAAAAATAAACGGGTAAGTATTTCAAAATCGTTCTCCATCTTGCGGGATCGGGAGACTCAGGTTTTGTTTTTGCCATCGCTCTCTCACTCCATTCGTCCCGACCTAGGAGTGCGCGCACAGCGCTCGCTCGACGTGTGCTGGCATCCAGGACCGCGTCGTGAAAGTAAACTGGAGATGGCGTTCTTCCTGTGTCCTTCTTCCGTGCTTATTTCCACCGAGCACGTGTCAGAAGAAAAGACGCCGTTTATGACCTCCTCCGCACGATTTGGGGGGGTTAACTGGCACGAAACTCAGATGCGGGCCGAACTTGTGGCGAGCGTTATGTAGCACTGCGTCGCGCATATGAACGTCATGGGAATCGATTTATTGTTCGATGGACCGGGATCATCGACACAATCGTTATGAGCGTGTCCGCCCACGCCAGAAAATGACGCAGTAAAATCGTCCCCCCGATAGGATGCAGTGCGTTGATCACGAAGCCGGCTGGGGGCTGTCATAGTCCTGAATGTGAGAGACGAATAGGTAAGCGCGAAGGCTGAGCCTTCCAGAAGATACGTGTTCAACGTGCCGAAAATACCACCGATCTGTCCATACGCACCCCCTTATGTCTGTGAACTGGGACATTGTGGCAAACCTAAACTGTGGACTGTGCCTATTCCGCATAATTTGGGTTGAACAATGGATGTGGCAGGCGCAAACGAGGCGCAAAGGTCGCCGCAGCTATCCGACGTGGACAAGGTCCATGGAGGTGGGGAATTAAGCTGGCAACTGTTTCGGAAGGCAGTTGGCTGCGTAAAATCGGAGTAGAAATCATGAACGATAGGGCTGAGACCACATGATGGCATGTTGTGATAGATGTGTACCTTGGCCCGCGAACATGGTAAAACAGGTACGTCGTAATAATAATAAAAAGGATATGCGCAGCGGTGGTCGACGTGTGGTTTGATGAACAAATGTGGGCGGAAAAAAAAATGGAGAGGGTGTTGATGTTCGGAACGGAGAGCCGACAAGCCTAGCGTGCTGCTTTCAGCTCAGTCAGATCACGTCAGATATAATAGACAGACAGGACTCACCGCATGTTTGTCGCATAGCTCAAGCGGCCTGTGAGAATCCCACCGACAAAGGTTATAAGCCAAAGCGTCGCTACAATCATTCCATTGTGAGACTAATATATTAGAGCAGAATGAGGGTGGATTGAATACGTGGTCGTCGGAGCTCGGCAAAAGTCACTCGTACCTTTAGACCGAATATTACCGCCACATAGATCATCATTGATCAAACCAGGTGATGCACGAGTCATTTGCCGCAGCAATACTGAGATGTCTCGTGTGGATCAGATGACCGAACACGAAGCAGATTAAGACGGAGACTTGCCTGTTGATCGAGACGGGCGAAGAAAAAAAGTTTCTGATCGGTATTAGGTCATACCAAACCACTTGTCGAAAGGGGCTGCGTCTCATCTCATCGAAAATAAAATAAAATAAAAAGTATAAAGCTTGAAACGGGAATAGATGAACGCGATAAGGAAGAGAATTGCTTTGATGTGGAAGGGTGGCGGCCTTTCGGAGAAAAGACAGCGTGCAAGCACCGACACATGAAAGTCCGAATCCGTCTGAAAACTCAGACAGAGTGAAATCACCCATCAACGAGATGAGGCAGCGTAAGGGAGCACCGACTCGATAGTAGAGCTGCACGTTGAAAGAAAATGGGTGCGTAAGCTGCAGCTCACGCGGATGTTGCCTTCTCCAACACGCACACTGGTCCTATGATGATGTGGCCGACATTTTAGGGCTGCATGTCACTGATCTGAAAAAAATATATAACTTTTCGGGAATGAATAGACGGTCCAGGTACCTCGATATGGTCAAAACATGAAATAACGCACTTGCCGAACACCTCACCGTATATGTGGTCTGCCATCTTGATCACGATAGCAACTGATAAATGCCAGCGAACAGGCTCCCTCATGGCGCAAGCGACTTGCGTGCGGAAGCCCACGACCAGGCGAGCCGCACGAGTCCACCGCCCACACACCTATAAAATCCCTCCGGGTGGTCAGCATTAGCAGCTAAATCCTTCCCCATGCCCACCTCCCTGGACCCTTCGACACGCCTAGAAGACCGGTCAACGGCTTCTCTCTTTACCTCTCATCTTCTTAGTCGTGGATTCTCGCTACCCGGTGCGTCTCCTCGTCGTTGCCTGCGCAGCTGGGCTGTGGGGAATGGACGCTGAGCAAGTATGAGCCGGCATGGATCACCGAGGGTGCTCCGCTCTTTGTGATGTGTGCACTTGCTGCTGTATGGTCGGGGGCACTTCCTTCCCATTTGTACTGGAGAGGGATGCCACTGTTTCCTGGCTCAAGTCCCAGTACATACCATGGGAATGGAAGAAGCCTCAGACCATGCGAGGCGGGTGTCAGCATCACAAGACGAGTATGCCCGGTCGATGTATGGGCGTCCGTGCATACTCTTTTTTTTCAAAAGCCTCTTACCTACACGGCCGCGTCCACCGGACACTGTTCCCCGCCATTTGGACTTGGGGGACATCGCTTAGCAGTCCATCGGGATCAGCTAACCATTACCATTCTTAGGTTGTGCAAGATGTTTGGGCCTATCACAGAAGGACGAGAGGCAGTTCAGATTGCTGTTCACCAATCACTTACCCGGAGGCACTCGCCATGAAGTACTGTTTCAGTGGAGACTCTGATGTTGGAAATGGTAAATTTGCGCTTCTCACCAATTCAATTACCTGATCCTTATTAGGTTCAGATATTCGGCAAACCAATCCGAGAAACTCTTGACAGCATCTCCCCGTTTTCTTGGACTTATTTTATGCGCCTGCTGCTGCTGGACCGTGGCCCGAAGAGATAAGCGCGTCGATCAGGCTGATCCATGTGTATCTGACTGGTGATGCGGCGCTCGCAACGACCTTTGTCGGAGATGGGAAATCAACTGGCGGTGCTGACATGCGCCGGTGCCATGTCTTTTCTCCGCACCAAACGCCAGTGCTGAAGCTATCTGTCAATGTTAATGTTGAGCACAGACAATCTTGAGTATTTGAATATATGTTCTTCGAAGTTTCTTTGGTCTCGGCCGTTCGTTGCAATGTCGCATTTCACTTGAAGATGGCAACACATGTCTGATACTCTAGCAGTCTTTTGTCAAAAGGTGTCTCACGCATTTTTACTCCCGACATTCAAACGATATGAAACCTCGCTATCGATTTCATGATTCTCTAACAGTGCATCAGGTACTCGGCTCGTCTACTTTTTCACTTCCTCATTGCGCCGCCCATTGTACTTCTGTATCATAAAAATGCGAACTGCCAGTGGGTGTGTCTTCGTTCTAGAACGCAAGTAGAAGATCTTTAAAAAATGTCCAGGTTGCGAGAAAGCTCACAACCGTGATAAAAAATCTCGCTGGGATCAGACCAGAAAGACGGGCATAACGACCCACCTCGCCGCATGGTTCCAGGCTCTTCCAACGCGTTCAAATCTAGACCATGGCGTGCAGCGGGCGATCGTTGGTTATCCCCTTTTGCTCACAAACGCTCCAGTTCGCCCCGCCGATGCCAGCGAGCCGCCTTTTCGGCCACACATCGCCGCTCCTTGACCATCCTCCTCCATCTTGGTTCGTCTCTCGATTTAGAAGAGGACTTCTTCTCAACTCCGCGAGGGCTGCCCGCTTAGTACAACAAGGGGGGCCAAGTCCGCCTTCGCGGAAGCGGAGTCAAACCTGTCCTTGGCCCATCTGACGGCCTTGCGCCCTGCCAACGGCTGAAGTGCGAGGTTTTTCCGGATGTGCCAGAGCGTTACGACCCCCTGCATGCCGTGATCACTCGACGATACCTGGAACGAAAGCACGCAGGTCGTGGATCAAGTACACGAGAATCGTGATTCAAATTTGGTTTGACGGATAAAATTTCCACATATCTCCTGAAAGGTATGGCGTGAACCTTGCCAGCAAGGACTGTTGGGATACAAAAGGACATGTGACGAACTGCGTTCACGGATGGGGTACGGGACCAGGGCGCAACGCCTGAGGAACCATAATCCTGCTGTCACGTTGGTCTGCTGTTCGTAATCATGCACACAAATGTATTCGAGTAGGCAGTGCCGAGTGAAATCACCCTCGGGAACGTGAAAGATGCGTATGACTTTTACGGAAGCAGCATAAATCCATTGGCGCAACGTCTGGGAAGTGATCTCCGTTAATGAACCTAATAAGAGAACGAGAGCGAACGAGACTCAAAAAATGTATTCAACTGAACTGTGGGTACACGAACACATTTGAACGGCGCCCCTCGGAACTTATCACCTGCCAGTTCTGCTACAAGAACGAGGGTGGGCTCAGCGATCTAGTATTATTACCATTCGAAGAATAGAGTAGTACATTGGCTAAGGGGTTTTTAAGCGTTGGCGTAACTCCTGAGCGGAAGGATCAAGGAAGCGTCTGACCGCACCGTAGACAGTCAGAATTCGGCTGCCACTTTGTGCACGACGCCACTATGCGGTAGTGGACATTCTGGACGGTGCTCGAACCTGAGTGAGCAAGGATTATGCGTTGCATCAATGGAATCGAGACCGCATCAGCTGGAGTGTGGAGCAGCGTGTAGTTCAGGGACGCGAAACGAGCTGCAGCGCCTGCGTGTCTCCCAAGGAGCTGTCGTGAATCGGAGAATCTGTCGCTGGGTTTCGCACCATCTTACCAGGCCTAGTATAGCTCCGTCTTCAAAAACAAAAACAAATACCAGCCTCGGATTTACCCAGCTCCAGGAGTCCAGGAAACAACAAGACAGGCATGGAAACTCGCAAGGGGCGTGGTTCTATGGTCTTTTGCGAATGAACTGCGCGAGTGATGTATGATGGGCGAAGCACAGAAGCTCGCCATCCCTGTCACCCGTGTCAACGGAATTGAACGTGTTCCAGGTTTCGCCCTCGCAAACATTCGAAGTAGACTTTCATTCCGCAACCAGGAATCCTCCGATGCCCTGCCATAATACCAGCCGAGCGCTGTAGAATGGTCTGTTTCAGGAGAAGGTACACCCTACCAGGGCGTAGTCAACAACGTATCCATAAGGAGGTGGATGTATTGGTCCCGGGCCTTATGGTTCAGGAAAGGTGGTATGGAGCGACAAGAGTTGTCTGCTGACCACGACGGTTCGTACCATTCACCTTGTGGGCGACTCGGAGCGCGTGGTTCCCGCGATCTTAGAGCCAGAAACCAAATAGGGCTCGGGCTGATAGATCCACAGAGATCCAAGGGTATTGCTGGTCCGCACAGGTGTCTTCCTATTAAAACGCTGGAAGGACATCCCCGTCCGCATCGGCTGGCCATCAGCGCAGAATGTGCTACATAATGGTCAGACCCTTTTCCATCCCATTTGTACTGCAAGGTGACGCCTTTGCTTAGAGAGGAACGATCTCCAGTACATACCATGGGAATGGAAGAGGGTTTGGACCACAGTGTAGCAGTCCCTCCCCGTCCATCCCTAATATCTGCGTCATTCTGCTACTATATCTCGGTATGAAGGCTGACTCACTCAGTTGAATTAGTCCGGAAACTTGGTCAAGAAGCCCATAGCTTTCCCGAGTAGCTGCGGGTCTGCAAGCCACAGATATATTATTATCGCGTTGCTGGTGTGTTGTAACTGACCATGCTTTGAACGATCCTGTGAGCGAGCAAACGCTTACCATCAATTATTTCCTTCCACGTCAGTATTTCGTGAGTGTTCCAATCTGCATGATGTGTCGCAGATTGACCCCAGCGTCTCGGCATCTAGCTATGGTACGCGTAAGCCACGGAATATCGTGATTCGTCTCGTGAGTCGCAATTCCATCAACTTGAGGGGTGGGTATGTGCGTGGAGGGTTAGAGGTTGTAATGTTCCGCCCGTGGTGTCTCGAAAGTTCCTCTACGATCCAGAATCCAAGTTGTTAATTGCCCGTCGCAGACAACTAGAAAGGCTAATTCCATTTCCATAACCAGTCGTGGAACTTCCGTCCACTTTGGACGTAATGCAAGGATGCGAGGCGCGCAACAAATAACAACCCGCGAAAAGAACCTAGGAAACGCTCGCCATGAACGTTGAAACGACGCCGCGTGCCCTATAAGAAATTCCGAGCGTACAGCAATTGTGTTGAGGAAGAAAGCAAAGTGGTCTGCAGTGGATAAGCAGTGCACGAGGACAACCGAGTCTCGGAAACTTTTTTTCATTTATTCACTAACCATCACGATCCTACCACCACCACCATCATCGTGCAATTCCTTCCTCAATCTCCCTTGCCGAGCTCCTGTAGGCCAACGGGTTCACTGACCACTGGGATAGGGTTCTATTTAAATGCGGAACCTGGTCAACTCCTCCGAAACAATCAGGCAAAACGCCGCCATGCTGGGCCCCACTCCAGTTCGGGATCAAGTCGGCGATTCTGCCTTACCCGCAACGGGCGATAGTTAACGTTCAGGCATCCAGTCTGGGTTTTACACACTGTCAAAGTACTCCCGTTGATCCCAAACTCCGCGAGTCGATCTCGACTCGCGGAGTAGAGTCAGGAATTGTGGCCTCCAAGAGCTCCACTTACGTCCTCAACTAGTCCAAATGCATTCAATGATGCTCGAGCTTGAACCCCATAGTCTCTTTGATTCTTTTTTTTTTCGCCCCCAAAACACAAGGCGATTCAGACACGACGAAATCTCTGCCTTTTTGAACGTCTTATTCGTCACGGCGGTGCTTCATACATATCCAGCTATGGACTCCTTTCGATGTAACCTCCAGTCACACGTCTCCGTGCATGTTGTATGGCTTGAGAACTTGAAATTGGCTTGAGAATCAACTTTGGAAGTAGCCTTCCTGTCTGCCGCAAATGCCGGGGCGGAATTTGAATCTGCTGGTTATGGCACGTCGGAGATCAAAAGTCTCTCCGAGAGACCGCAGCACGGCACTCGGCCATACTCAAGTTCAACTTCGGCATGCTTGGTCGGCAAGGTGACGACAACAGTGAAGATCGTTCGTTCAACATACATGTTGGTGTACAAACAGTGCTCTAATGATAAGCATTTCCGGAAGTTGGGTTGCCAACACGGGCCCTGTAGCAAACGAGAAGGGTTTCCATAATTAGGGGTGCCTTACGCCCAGTGGCCAGGTACCACAGGGTGTGATGAAGAAAGGCCACCATCCACGGTAATGTTTTGTCCATTAACATAGCTCGATTCATCTTCAAAACATGGTATATCCATCATTGAACCCCATCAATTAGCAACAGATCTCACCTGATGCCAAAAATAGCGCCATCTGTGCGATTTCTGGGTCGTGTGATTAGCTCGTGGAGGTAAAATCATTCAGGAGGACTGATAAGATGTACGTACCCTGCGCAACGCCGTAGCGACCCATCGGATTCAAATGTCCGAGTTTGCCTTCGCTACCTCGTCCACGGGCAGACTCGAACAGTCTCTTCGTCATGTTCGTTTCAATCAAGCCAGGGCAGATTGAGTTTACGCGGACGTCAGTCTTTTGTAACTGATATACGCTCGTCTTCGCGATCGAGTTAACGCTGCAGAATAGATGAAGTCCCTATACGCGAGGAAAAAGGGAGCGACTCACGCGGCTTTACTTGCGCTGTCTAATCATGGGTTTAATCATGGTCGTAACGAAAATAACGAGGGCCTACAGTCAACGGACCCTGCACCTGAGCGTAACCCAGCGACTGCGGGCATAGTGTCAGATAGGTTACAAGCGAGAAACGGGGCTAAGACTGACCTGAAGCGGTCAATATAATGCTGCCACCACTCAGCGTCTTGCCAGTCGAAGGATTAGTATGCATCATCGCTTGCGAGGCATGTTTGACAGCCAAGAAGCAACTGCAGAAAACGTCGAACAAGCCGTTGCAGGATATTATAATGCTATCCTGCTTACGAAAGGGTGTTGATTCGCAAAGTCTCCATGAACCGTGCCGGAGTCGTTTCCTGCAGTGACAAAAGCGTTCCAACTCCAGCCTGATGTAGCGTCAGAAGAGGTATTCTCCGAGGGGGGGAAAAAACTGACATTGGCAAAGAAGACATCCAGCTGGCCTTCCTCATCGATCGCTTGCTTGCACACAGCCGCTATCGCAGCATCGTCCGCAGCATCAGCCTGGATGGTTGTAACCTGTACGGACTTATGAGCTGATGAAATTATGGCTCCACCTCACAACTGACCTTTACGTCTGGATATGAGCGTTCGATCGTTGATTTAAAGTCCGGTAAATTGTCTGGAGAGAAGTCGATCAAATAAAGGTGTCGTGCACCTACGAAAACCACACCCGTGATGAGCACTGCCAAGGTAAGGGAACAAATCAGGATCAGGACCTTGATGCGCAAAAAGGAGGGCAGAGGCACGCCTAAACCATGCAGATACCAGGGCGTAAGCAGGAAACCAAACCCTGAACAATATTGGACATTACCCAATTCCATACAGCGAACTCACTCCAGTAACGACGCAGACCTTCCCGCTGAGTCGCTGTCCGCGCGGAGTGTTGTCGAGATGAGACTGAATCTGCCCGATGCGGGTGAACGTTCTCTCCCTGTGCTCCTCGGAAGTGGACTTGGATCCTTTGATAATATGTGGATTGGTTTTCGACATCCTTGGTGTTCGAAACTAAATATGATAGCCAACGGTAGGCAAGTCGTGGAAACACCCTCGTGTCATATAAGTGTGAGTTGGCTGAGTTTCAAATGACTTTGAGACTCGGGTGCTATGTCTACAGCGACCGATTTGTCTCAACTTGCGCTAGTGGATGGTACCCAAAAACCGGTTTACCAAGCAAACATTACGAGGCAAAGACAATGATCAACACGAGTCTTGGTAGCCTCCTCCAGGTTGCAACAGTGCTAACAATTCATCATGATTTGGCCGCGTGGAAATTAACGTTCAATTCAAGTTGTCGAGAACAGGGTAATTGCAATGTTGACATGGCGTGTCGCAAGCATGTACAAGATAACCTCGGTGGATCCATGTTGATCCCGGATTTTTGTCTTTCAAATTGCAGTGTACATGCGACAGAAAATCCCAGGACAGAAATATAGTGAACTGTTGCTCGTCCACCAAGGTATTTCCTCGGCGGGGCACCACAACGGTACCACCATCAGAAACGCAGCTTGCATTCGGTTTTTGATCAACACTCGGCGCAAATAATTGCAGGTATTTAAACAGTCCGGGCGCAAACCATGAAAATCGCGCTGTAATTCCAATGAGTGCATTTTCCGCGCGGCCTTGTTTATGGGTCATATCGGGGTCATATCGCCCAAACTCATCGCAAAGACCGAGACCAAAAAAATCTATTGCTATCCAGAAATGAAATCAGGATACGGTGATTATAATTACAGACTGGGGTATGAACATTTTACCAGTACGATAGTAAATACCTGCGAGTCCTTGTTTCCAGAAGCACCAGACTTGCAGACAAAAAAAAATGAAAATGAAAAATGAAACACCGGCATGCCGAATGGTGCCTTGGTTGGAGAATCAACCAATTTAGTACCTGCGGGAGGACGTGTAATATCCGTTATTTCCAGGATACGCTGGGCCGCCATGGGCTCCAGGTCTGCCATAGGCAGGATCGAAGTAGTGCACGGGATGATAACCCTGCGCAGGACGGTCTTGGCAAGGATCGATTGTATAGCCATAGGAGCCCTGATGTACAACAGGCGGATGTCCGTATGTCTGATTGTCGAATGGACACATGGACACAGAAGCCTGACCCTGGCGCGGGTAGTCGACGCCCTGAATAGCAAACTCGGTAGTGCAAGGAGATTGATCCGATGGTGCCGGAGAAGACGATGAAGTATGTGATTCTGGGGAATCGTAGGAATCGGAGGGGACCGAACATATATCGTTCCCGTCCGTGTATGAAGTGTCAGGAGATAAGACGGAATGCTCAGCAGCGGATTGTTCTGGACAGCCGCGAGACCATTTCTGCGCTTCATATTCATAAGACGGTGTCATCTGCTGCTCATCATATGAGCCGGCCGAAGACTCTGAAGCAGTCGATTTGTGCAAGACGTGCGCAGGCACAGGGTCCTGCTTCCCAGAAGGGATACCGCTGTGCTTTGGATCAAAGGTCAAGACAGGCGTGGTCGGAGCAGCGGGCTTGCGCCTCTTCGGAGGACGAGCTGGCGGCTTCTTTTCCCTGTCATGAGACAGCGGTTCACGGGTCAACAATGGCCTCATTTCCCTTGACCTCTGCAAGAGGAGTTAGAATGAGAATGAAGCACCCATGAGCCCCACTTACCGTCGCCGACTCTCTGCGGTGAGCGGTATGATCGTGCACGGGACTAGGAGTCATGATCCTCGAAGGAAGTGGGTTCTATGGGACTGCGACGCTGAGGAGAATTTTTTTCTTTTGCCTGGCCTGGAACCGGATTAACAGCAAGATATATAGGAGACGCACTGCGGTATTTTTGGTGTCCATTGTGAGGCACGTTTGGGTGATAAAAACGCGCCAGCCTGGTGCCGTAGCTGTGGGGATAGCAGTAGGTCATCATCAGTCATGATGGACGCGAGTGCGTTAGGTCAAGGAGGTGGAAGTGATGGTTCATATCCAAACTTTGCCGATTTAACACTCCGCCACTTGGAACGAAGAAGATCCTACTTACGAACTTGTCGACCGACCACCACCATCGAGCTAGAGCACCACGTTGAACCCAATCGATATTGATCATGTCGTCAAGTATAGAACTAATCAACCCAAAAGCTGAAAGCGTTCGTCGCGCTGCGGCACTGCAGGTAATTTCATCTCGCTGCATGTTCCTCCTCGTCCGCATCCCTCCCACCAGGTCAATACAACAGGTGCGATGGGTCTCGCAAATGTAGTGAAGGGTAATCTCGGTAAGCGTCGCGCACCCCATCTCACCTTTTCGTGACGCGATCGAATCTCTTGCAGGCCCAAGAGGAACGCTAAAGATGCTCGTGGACGGTGCTGGTCAGATCAAGATGACCAAAGACGGCAAAGTGCTCCTCTCCGAGATGCAAATACAGAATCCGACTGCTGCAATGATCGCACGTACGGCAGTTGCCCAGGACGATCAAGTTGGCGATGGCACCACCTCCGTCGTCCTTCTCGTAGGGGAGTTGCTTAAACAAGCAGATCGCTATATATCAGAAGGGGTTCATCCGACCGTCATCGGCGAGGGGTTTGATCTCGCGAAGAAAGAGGCTTTAGCCGTCTGTGTCCGGTGTTAGCCAAGCTTTTGCTTATTGCTGACGCAACATGCAGTTTCTAGACACGTTCAAGCAGCCGTCGAAACTGGATCGGCCTACCCTGATTAATGTCGCACACACTTCGCTTGCAACCAAGCTGCACGCCTCGCTAGCGAAGCAGCTCGCAGCTGACGTTGTAGATGCCGTCCTCACCATCAGGCCACCACCGCCCCCCAAGGGCACGTATTTAATCTTAGAATCAGGGTCTACACGCTAAAAGTTTACTGCAGGAGCCAAAGATCAGTGGAGAGACCCTATTGATCTTCACATGGTTGAAATAATGAAAATGCAGCACCGTACAGCTTCGGAAACTCAGCTTGTGCGTGGTTTGGTCATGGATCACGGCGCAAGACATCCAGATATGCCAAAACGCGTCGAGAACGCCTACATTCTGACGTTGAACGTCAGCCTTGAATACGAGAAGACGTACGTTGGCTTGCACCGCTTCGCGAAACTCTAAATTTACACAACCTTAGGGAGGTTAATTCCGGTTTCTTCTACTCCTCGGCAGAACAGCGCGAGAAACTCGTAGAGTCTGAGCGACGTTTCGTGGACGCGAAGGTCAAAAAAATCGTTGAACTTAAAAATCTCGTCTGTGATCAAGCTGTCGGTGGTCACGAGAAGCCGAAAAATTTTGTGGTGATCAATCAAAAGGGGATCGACCCTCTCAGCCTCGATATCCTCGCAAAAAATGGCATTCTCGCCCTGCGGCGTGCCAAGCGACGCAACATGGAGCGGTGCGCACCCGACCTTGGGACGTAATACGCTGGTCATTAATCAGCCTATCACAGGTTGCAGCTCATTTGTGGAGGCATAGCACAAAACTCCGTCGATGACCTCACTCCGGACATTCTCGGCTGGGCTGGTCTTGTCTATGAGCACACCCTCGGAGAGGAGAAGTTCACGTTCCTCGAGGAGGTCAAGGATCCCAAGAGCGTCACCCTGTTGATAAAGGGCCCTAATGCGCACACGATCCAGCAGATTCAGGATGCCCTCCGTGACGGACTTCGTGCCGTCAAGAATGCAATCGAAGACGAATCCTTGATCCCAGGCGCTGGTGCGTTCGAGGTCGCCTGTGCCGCACATCTGAGTGGACCCGTCAAGAAGGCCGCCAAAGGGAGGGTCAAGATGGGCGTACAGGCGTTTGCGGATGCGCTGCTGATCGTTCCAAAGACCCTCGCTCAGAACGGTGGCTTTGACGTGCAGGACGTCGTCGTGGCTCTGCAGGTGCGCGTGCCTTTTTTTTTTTTTGGTTTGTGGTACCGAATAGCGATCGATGTTTTCTTCTGTGCTTCTGTCAGGACGAACAATCCGAAGGCAACATCGTTGGCATCGACCTCCAGTCTGGCGAGCCTTTTGACCCTACGGTAGAGGGCATCTGGGACAATTACAGAGTGAAACGGCAAATGTTGAACTCCTGGTGAGTCCAGGCAAATCCACCAACGCGTGTTGTGCTCATTTAGGTACGCAGTTCCGTCATCGCCGTAAATTTGCTCTCCACAGATGAAATACTGCGGGCTGGGCGGAGCTCACTCAAGCCTGATGGACAGTCGTGATAGATAAGCGTCGAATGTACAAAGTTATCGTCTTCTAACGTCAGATGCAACAAACCCGTCAGACCGCATTCGTGACTATGGACATTAACGACTATACTGTGTGTAAGATACGTAAAGTATTATGGCTTGCAAACGCGAGGAAACAAAAATGGGCGATGAGCAAAAAAGAGTCTTCAACAAGGCATAAATTACGGCAAAAGACGCGGTCGAGAGTTGGGCAAACGAGCGGACAAGTCGTAAGCAGAGAAATAAGTTACACCAGAGGCTTCTTTGGGGTACGACGTCGCAAGTGTCAATCAGACAGCATATCTGACGCGGAATCCCATCCAGCATGAACAAGATGTGTCGGCGAAGCCAATTCATCGCCGCAGAAGGAAGCCGACTTCTTCAAGTAACAGGACATGGGTGCTGCTTGGGCATTCTTCCACGGCACGACGGGTGGGAGCTCTGTGGTGTATGTAACGCGGAGATGAGAAAGGGGGTCTTCATTTGTGGGCCCTTCGTGGCTCTCTGGGGTTTCTGCGAGGAGCCCTTCGACGGCACGGTCGTCGTCGGAGTTTGTACCCTCAAATGACTGTTCACCAGGCAACGCCGTGCGAGGTTTCAGAAGATAGTCCCGGAAGTCCCCTACCTGCGAGAAGTGGTCAATCCCATGAATATGAAAGAGCCAGGATACCATACGTACGGCCTCAGTTGCTGCTTCCGTTATTGCCCGAGCAGCAACAGCGACTATCGCGGACTTCTGCGGTGATACCGATCGGCCAGCAAGCGTTGTCCGTGCACTCAACGCGGATGATATCTCAGATTGTGAGGTGGGTAAAGATAAATTATTTTCATCAGGAAGCGAGGGCCTCGGTCGTAGTCTCTGGCTCCGTCGAGTTCCGGTCCCTGATTCTAACGGTGACTTGGTGGTTGAAGACCAACGTCGCCTGGCAAAATTAACGGGAGATGGTTTGAAAGTCAAGATAGTGGCAATGTCAGGTGTAGAGCGGCGTGGCGTGGGCAGACGTGGAGCAGACTCCTCAAATTTGCTGTCGACGCTCGCCTTGGCTTGAAACGGAAATTGGTCTGGACTTGGAATCGGCAGTGGAGTGCGATCCTGAGGAGTGACTGGACCGTTACTCTCGCTCTCTATGGTAGGAAGTGACCCCTCAGCATCTTCATCATCGGGACAAGAATCCTCAGGTGGAGGTGGGGCCCACGACCTGCGAGCAAAATTTGTAGGATTAGGTCGATGAAGAAGACCCGCATTCAAAGCTTTGAACGTTGCAGGTTTGAATTGCAAAGGATCATTAGAGAAACCGCTGGGTTTGTGCGGAACCGGATCTTCATCTCCGTCTCCTGGACGAGGGCTGCTGCGTGACTTCTTACTGGGACGCGGGGAGTCATCAGGTGTGATAGCGCGCGCACGTTTTCCGCTAGCAAGAACAGGAAAGTCTTCGGCCTCGTCGGTGGCTTCAAGCTGCCCATGCTTGTCCCCAAGCCACCGTTCCACCTTTGCCCTCTGTAAAACCCGTGCCCGTGGTAAACCACTACGCAGAGTACTAAACCTCTTCCTAACAAATCTGCCGTTGGTAGTCGCTTTCTTGCCAAAGCGACCATTCGAATCCCTAGGTTGCTGCTTGACGGCCAGAGACTTAGGCTTTAGGGTGCTTCGCGAGGACGACGGAGTACTAGGTTCACTCCTCGACTTGACGCTCACCGGAGAAGAGACACGAGGTCGAATGATCTTCGCTGGTGTGAAGGAATGTGACTTGAGGTGTGGCGGTGCACCGATTGGTCTAACTGGGGAAGATTTACGTGGTCTGCCTCGTTTGCGCTTGGGAATCTCCTCCACCACAGGATGTTTGCGTGGACGACCCCTCTTCCTCTTAGGAACCATCAAGAGCTCCTTCGCCTTTTCCGACATCTCCACGACAGGTCCCCGTTCCGTCTTTCGTTTCTTGGCTGGTCGTTCCTCACCAACAGCAGCATGTTTGGATTCCATGGCACATGCGTTCTTTTGGACGGGGCGTCTAGAAGATGACTCCCCATCGTCACGAGGAACAGGAGTCACGACCTGACTTGCCAAACGAGCAGGCCACGACTGAGAATAAATCGCAGAATGACGCATGCACCTATCAACGCGGCAACGTGAGATAGTCTGTTCAAATGAACGGACAACTCGACATACCGAGGACACTCTTGCGGCTCCTTGCGTTTCTTGCCTCGCCGTGGCGTCGTGTCGATATTAAGACCCCAAACAATTTGATTGTCGACGGAAATCATTGGTAGAACGTTGTGGCATGTTACACAAGTAGGTAACGGTTGTCCGTCAGGTCCCACGGGCGCCACAATGCTCAAAGACTCGTGTTTATCGACGTGCAATGAGGGACGTGTGCGTAAAATTCGTGCCTCAGGCTCTTCTTTGACCGGGACTCCATCCTTATTAACAGGAGTGGATAATCTGCTTGCACTTCGCCTGCTGCATCGGGAAGACGCTTGCGCAGGGTCAGATGGTCCAGGTGTGAGCGATTTCATGGAAACCTCGGGGGTAGCAGTAGCGGAACCTTGGTGCCGTCCCCGAATGGACCTGAGCCTCGGTCCGTCGGTCGACTCGGAATGCCGGCTGGGAGGAAGAGAACTGTGAAGAGGGTGAGATCATGCACGGTCGATATACTATGACAAACAAACCTCGAGGCTGATCTTCGCGATGTTGATCGGAGGGCCGAAGAAGAGTCTCTGCCGAAGTCCAAGTCAACCTCGGCGACGTCCGAAGCACTTGCAAGCGGCTTGTTCCCTTCCCTCTCTTCATCATCGCTTTCGTCTGAATCGTCATCCTGTTCCTGGATAATAGCATACACGCCACGGCGAGTTCTGCGCTCGTTCACGTTACCTACCGCGGATGGCACCGGTTCGGAATCGGTGAGATCATCATCTGATGCTCCGGCGTCCGATTCACAACCGGAAGCTCCGCCTTCAGGTCCATATCCTCCTCGCCCGTTCTTCTCGCATGTTTCGCACAGGCAGTATCGGTTTTTGCTGCCAACTAAGTGTTGATCAGGCATGGCGCGCAAAAAAAAAAACATAGCCAGAACGGACAGTAACCATCACCGTAGTGTGCTGTTATTTCTTCGCCAACGGCGATAGGCCGGAGAACGCGGAAGGTGATGTACTTGCCTTCGCGAAACAATTCGCAGTTGTTCTCGCAATCGTGCTGGTAGAGATATGGAATTAGCAGAGAGTTACGGAGACTGAGGTGACTTGCATTCACGAATCGAGCCGGACCCAAAAATAGATGGTTTTTCTTCATCTGGCGAGAATGTATTACGCTAAAGTCCCTCCTGATGTCAAGATTTCTCAGGTCGGTTCGCTTGAGTTCCTTATCCTCTTCTTTGGATAGGTGGGCCATTGAGCCCTTCAATTCCGCGATAACCATGCCGGAAGAAAGGGGGCGCGTCGCAAGGATACATAATTCGGACTTGCCCGTCTTGTGGGAGTATCGTGAGGTGTGTGCTATCTCGATACAACCACCAGGATGGTATAGCTCGAAATACCGGGACGCATGTCTGTGGCGAACCGAACTTCAGGCGTTGTTTCACGAAACAACAGGGTCGTACACACGTGGCGAACGCATTAATCTGCTTCTGTGTATATGGCTTGAGGTAGTAACGAACAGGCTGAAGGCTGGAAAATAGCGAGGATAAGGGAAAATGTTCTCATGGGGTAGAACAAGGAGACACAAACGCCAAAAGTTCGTCTACCGCTTGACGCACAGCGTTTTGGGGGAGGCCCTTGCTTTCAACAAGCTGGAAAAGTAAAAAGGAGTCATGTACCAGAGTAATTGGATACATACGTCGCGAGATGAACAAGATTGGGTGACTGGAGATGGAGGTACGACTCACGCGTTTGGTAATTGCCATGAGATCGCTCGCGGGAACCTTCGGGAGTCTGCGGGAAGGATCCATCTTGTGCACGCAGAGAGGGACATTCCCGGTGCCAAGTTTCTCGACGAGCAAGTGGCTGAGAAAGTCGTCGTCCCTGGAGAGGTCACGCATGTTCATTATTTTTGTTGGCCGCCATGTCAAAGGGGCCCTTTGGAGAGCGGGAGAACCTGCCGCCGACGTTGAGGGCATCGAGCACGACAACGAGTACGACGGTGGGCGGAGCGAAGGAGGGATGCGAGGGAAAGTGAAAAATAATGACGCGAAGAGGCAGAGCGAGAGGAAAGAAGGAACGTCTTGCACTGCTCCGGTTACGGCATTCACAGCGGTTGGAGCCAGATTATATAATCAGACTTTATAACAGAAGCGGGCATTTGTTACACGGTCTCATAACAAAACATCAAACGCATATAGACTAGGGCTTTTAGAGAAACAGTCTTATGCATTGTGCGCGTGCTTTTGCTTGCCAGTTCGCAGTTTCCTGATGTAGAACTGAGCCAATCGACGTCAGCACCCAGCGACCCAAATCAAGGCGCGGCCAACTCACTTCGAGCTCCTTGCCCTCGAGGACGTACCCATCGGCGCGGCCAGACTGTCCCGGCCGACTGCTGATGGCAGCATACAGGCGACCTGCAAGGAACTGCTGCTCCAACAGAGGGTCGATTTTGGCATCTGGCGACAGATGAGCCCGCATCAGGACCGTCCCGGCGTGAGATCACCTTTTTTCCTCTCCTCCAAAATGCGTTGCACGTGGTTAGACTTCTTGGCCGCTTCCTCGCCAGCAGCGGCCTGGGCCTTGGCGGCAGCACCCTTCTTGGTGATGGGTTGCGCATACTACATCCAACGGTATTAGCCGCGCATACAAGCAGCGGATCGTGGTGCTCACGTGGGCCTCATACCACTGTCTGAAGGGGGTCGCGTCGACCTGGATGATGGCACTCTTGACGAGGGTGTTGGTGCGGACCAGTTCGTTGTTGGAAGCATTGTACACCTGTGTCCCAGTGAGCCACCTCGAGCGCATATATGGAGGTCTGGACCCACGACGCCGATGATGCGGGTCTTGCGGGTGGTATGCTCGGAGGCCCAGGCAAAGTTGCCAGAGTCGAGACGGAGGGCGCGGTGCTTTACGTTACCACCGCGGACGCGCACGGTGTGGATGCGCTTTGCGCCGAGCTTGGTGTTGGCAGGTTGACGACCGAGCTCAAACTTTCTCTTCTTGCGGTAGTGGGCGCGCTGGGCGCCGGTTGCGGAGCGTTTGTGTCTTGATGAACGCGAAATACCTTGCAGAGGTCGTCAATGAGCACGATCTCGAACGGACGTTTGCACTTGCACCCACCCATGTCGAAGGTAGTGTTGAGGATGAGTCGCCTAACAAAGTTTGTGATGATACAGCGTGAAAATCAAGGTTCAAAATATTAAAACTCAGTCGGCGTTTACCGATAATTGTGGCAGTGCTAGGGGCAATTTGGCTTTCCCCGGAGAGTATCAGAGTGCGCCCTTTGCAACACACTATTCACGCATGCCCAGTTAAAATGGCGGTGGGTTCCCTTTCTCCTCGCTTCCTGTCGCTTCCTCCTCGTCCACGATGTTTCTATTCGACACCGCCCGCTTTCGTATCTTTACGAAGCGTAGTAAGAACGCCCGCTCGACCCCTCTCTCTAAAATAACCCGCAACGACCTCAACCGCCTCGTTCATACCGCGGATCCGGTGGTGCGAAAGGTCTCTCGCTTTCTTCATTTGCATCTCGGCTCCCATTGATATTGATTTCACCGCCCTGCGTTCTTCCTCTTAGGCATTCGATGCAGAGATGCAGTCTTTCTTCAAGCTTCACTCTCGCTACCTCGCTGATAGGGACAGCCGAATGGAACTGTCCGTATTCCTTGTCTTCGCTTGTTCGCGGTGTTCATGTCCGTGGTCAGTGATTGGGAAAAGGTCCAAACCCTAGACGCAGATCAGATCATATCCTATGACCAGCTTCCAAATACGGCTGATCCTGCTCCATTATCCAAACTGGCTGTCCTCAAGTTTAACGGCGGCCTTGGGACGTCCATGGGCACGTATATCATCTTTCTCTCTTCCTACGCGTATCTGTGCAACGGAAGTGAATAACAAAAGACTGGGATAGGCATGTCTGGTGCGAAGAGTGCACTTGAGGTCAAGGACGGAATGACGTTTCTCGATCTCACTGTACGGCAGGTTGAACACCTAAACACAACGCACGGCGTCGATGTTCCCCTTCTGCTCATGACATCTTTCAACACGCACGAAGACACCTTGCGCATCACGGAGAAGTATGACAACCAGCCCATTAAGATAACAACTTTCACCCAGTCGAGGTTCCCGCGGATTTTAGTCGATACTCTGCAGCCTTACCCACACCACGCTCGGGACGACAAGAAACACTGGTATCCCCCCGGTCATGGCGATGTGTACGACTCGCTCGTGCGAAGTGGCCTTCTGGACCGTCTTCTGGCAGATGGAAAGGAATACTTGTTCGTATCCAACTCTGATAATTTGGGTGCCGTGTAAGTGCTGCGAGTTTTAGCGTACGAGCAAGTCATGATTACAAAATCCACTACCGTCAGAGTGGATCAAAGGATTCTACAATATATGGTGAATACCGGCACAGAATATCTGATGGAAGTCACCAACAAGACCAAGGCCGACATCAATGTAAGTCACATTCACAACGTTCGTTCTGCCGCCATACGTACTCTGTTTGATAGGGGGGCACGCTAGTTCAGTACGACGGCTCGATGCGTCTTCTGGAGATCGCTCAGGTTCCTTCTGAACATGTGGATGACTTCAAGTCTGGTGAACAATACTTGTTCAATGTCGAGGAAGAACGCTGAGATGTTTTCAGTGCGCAAGTTCAAGATCTTCAATTCGAATAATCTGTGGATAAACCTCAAAGGTTGGTTATCTCTGGTCGGAACGGAGTTCTAGATGATAATCCGTTTGTCAGCTCTGAAAAGGATTATGGCGAACGAAGGAATGGATCTTGACATTGTCGTCAACCCCAAGGTCACCGAAGACGGCGAGTCCATCATTCAGGTGCGTTTTGCACGCCATGCTAATCGGAAATTATCTCAGCATTAATGTATGACGAACCTAGCTGGAAACGGCTGCAGGCGCGGCAATCAAACATTTCAAGAACGCTCGTGGAATCAACGTTCCCCGCTCTCGCTTCCTACCCGTAAAGTCTTGTTCAGATCTGCTTCTGATCAAGAGCGATATCTATTCGCTCAAAGACGGACAGCTTGTGATGGGTGACAACAGGATGTTTAACAGTGTTCCTGTGATCAAGCTTGGGGATCATTTCAAAAGGGTAACCAGTTTTAATTAATCGAGTGCTACGTGAGCAAACGCTGAGGGCACTGCACTACTAGATCCAAGACTTTGAGACACGTTTCAAGAAGGTACCGACGATCATCGACTTGGACCATCTTACCGTTACAGGCGATGTACATTTTGGCAGAGGGGTGACATTGAGGGGTACAGTCATTAGTGCGTGGAAACCTTGTTTTTCCATCACTGATGCTTGACGAATTTGCCAAGTCGTGGCGAACGAAGGTCAGAGGATTGAGATACCCGATGGGTGTGTGCTGGAAAATCGTATGATGATTTTTTTTTCCACCGAAGCACACCATTGATTCCAGATTCTTAGGGCTGATATCCGGGAATCTCAATATGATTGTAAGGGCCTAATCGATCGCCGTGCTCTGCATTACTAACACTTTGATTGTCTCTCAGGATCTGTGATAAGCAGTGTAGGGTGGATTAAATGCTATTCGGACTAGATCTTTCTCTGTGTAGATCGGGCTTGTATGTAGACCTT
Source organism: Boletales sp. KT-2023b (assembly GCA_038089675.1). Taxonomy (NCBI): domain Eukaryota; kingdom Fungi; phylum Basidiomycota; class Agaricomycetes; order Boletales; species Boletales sp. KT-2023b. Next base: position 80,146 of record JBBPLE010000058.1, read on the forward strand.
GCGAACAATTACTTGCACGTTGGAAGACAAACATGATCAAACACCGTCCTCCTCCGAACGCTCACCATGGCAGGTGCAGGTCATTGTACGTTGGTTTTACAGCTCCGTCTTCATTTCGGTTTCATGCCCTGTGTGTCTGAAAGCCCCGGGATTTCATCCCCATCTCCCCGGTGCTCGATACCAGTTCCTCTCCAAGGCCCTTGGTGCGACCATGTGGTTCTTCATTTTCTACCGTGCTCGGTGAGCTTTACGTGCCCGCTTTCACCACGCACTCCCGCTCAACGCGCCCCACCCGTTTTCCAGCGAGGATGGCCCTAAACTATTGGTACGCCGCGCTACGCACACGCTTCTTTTCTCACGTGAAACTGAACGACGTCCAAGGGATGGCGGCACCCATGGGAAGGACACCACGGCGACGAGCACGCAGAGCACCACCACCACCACTGAACGTGTACATATTAGAAACGTTGCGGTTGCGTGCGCGCGGATTGCGTATCCCGCGTTTTTTTTTTTCAAAATGAACAAAACATGCACCCGTCCATTACTTTTCTGCGCGCGCGCGCGCGCGGCGAGGAGCTGTGTCCGTGGGAGGACGGCGCAGCTGCGCGGCCGCCGGCGATTAATCTCGAGGCACGGGCACGTGCGTCCTGGTGCTCGCCAGCGCCGGTCGAGGGGGGCTCGTCGGCTCTCGCGGCGGTGCGCTTCGGGTCCGCCTCCGACCGTGTCGTGGACCGGGCGCGAACCGGGCGACGTCTTCATCTCGGCGCTGAGCGCACGCCCGCCCTGGCGTCTTGTCCTCGTTTCCCGTCCAACATCCGCTTCACGCTTGAGTCTTTGAACTGCTACGCCCAATGGATGAGAGCTGTGCATGTGTGTTTTCAACCTACGAGGTCACGTCCCGTCTTCTTTCTGCGAACGCCGATGCGGTACACTCGCAGAAAAACGCATGTGTCGAGTGCGATCCCATGCTTAGGACGGAAGGACGGTTTGGATCCGGAGATGCGCTTCCATGACAGTATCCGGCGCCCATGGGGCGACCCGATGCTGGTGCCTCGAGAGTTCGTTCTGTGTGAGCCAGAATTTCCATAGAGACCGATACTACATACATACAGCAGCGGTAGACAGTTGTGGGTCATCGAAAAAAATCTAGATTATAATCGACATCCATGGGTGGCGTACACGCGCGCGGCGTGCTCGCCGCCGACAGTACTTACAGTAACGCGAACAACCAGCTAAAACGCCAGCCAGCCGATCACGGCCCGCGCCAAGACGGCAGGCAACACCACGCTCACACAATCGCTCGCAAACCGCCATACCCGGCCCCGCTGCGGTTTCATCCGCCACATCCCCCCCCGCTCTGGCGCCATCGTCTTCCGCGGGCGTGCTCGTGAGGGCGCAAGCGGCCATGGGATCCACCCCGCGCGCGCGTGCTGGGGTGTGGGCGGCGGGACGAAGTACGCCGCGCGGCCAGGCTGTGGGGACGGATGCGGGTGGAGATGCGCACGCTCGTGCGTGTCGCGGTCGACGTTGCCATCGTGTCCGACGTACCATCTGTGACCGTGGTGTACGTCGCGCCGGAGGGCGTAGTGAGATGGCGCAGCGTGGTCTTCTTCCGCGTCCCCTTCGTCCCCGGAGGGAAAGAGCGTGAGCGGACTCAGCAGCGGGGAGACTTGAGGGGTGGAAAGAGGAGAGGCACGGTAAGATAGGGCGGGACGTGCAGCCGGGACGCGCGCGGAGAGGGGCAGCGGTGCGGTCGGACTCGGTTGCATTCCTGATCTGAATGGGGTCCGACCGCCCCATATCGTCGAGTCGGGTGACGAAGGAGGTGAGGAACGGTCTTGGCGCGTCAATGACACGGGCAACAGATTAGAAATCCGTCTTTGGTGACGTGGTGTGATGTTCACAAAGAGCAACACGAGTGCAGTCAATACGGAGCAAGGAAGATATATCCACTCGAAAACATGGCGTGTGTCGGGGAGGTGACATGGTGCATCCGCAAATGTGGGGCCAGCAAGCGAGGAAGAGGGAGGAATGAGTGAGAGAAGCTGAAAACCTGGTCGACGGATGTGTCGACTCGGGGAGAACGACTTGACGGTCACCTCCCGCACCGTATGGGGTTGCAGGTCGGAATTAGGCAGCTCGTGCGTGATGTCGCAATAGTCGCGATTATCACCACTGGTCGGTTCGTCACGGCGCGATTCGGGACACAACGGAAAGAGTCTCACCTGAACACCATCGACGGGCGCAAGATTTTTAACAAAAACTCTGTCGTTTGTTTTCCAAGCATCGTCTGGTGCCCAGGCCCAGCCCCGGTGCGTATGGAGCCCTTCTCGCGAAGCGGTCCACAGGACTTGCTCGACGACCGAGAGAGGGGGATATGAGTAAGTAGTATTTTTGGCTCCGCTGCGTGACCATCCTCCTGCTCAGAAATCGATTGTACGAATTCGATCGGACCCCCCGGAAGTGGATTCCAATTATCATACGTTGAGCCATGCCCGTGGCGACGATAGTCCTCCTCCACGAGTCCCGGAGCATTAAGCAAGACGAATTGGTGACCCGAGATGGAGACGACCTGATTCAGAGGCCCGAAACGTTGCTCGAAAAGTTGGCGAGCATGCTCAGAAAAAGACTGGGCATCGCCGAGGCTGGAAGGGACAAATTTAGCTCAAGGGGGCGACGGAAGGAAAAGACCGACCCAATGTCGTTATTGCCAGGGATCAGGTACAACGGCACGGATGGATCAATGGGGAAAGCCGCTTCAAAGGCGCGGCAATATTGATCGTACCTTGGACAGTTTTATCAGCATCGCCATCTAACAGGCGCTAGACCTGGGCAGAGGAACATCGGACGCACTCTGCTTCGCTCGTAATGTAACGACTCGAGGGAAAGGTGTCGCCGAGGAACATGACGATATCTGGACGGAGGTGTGAAGCGACCCTCCAGCTCTTGCGCAGATATGGCAGATTGGAGTCGTCCAGAAGCCATGAAAATGGCGCGGAAGGGGCGGTGTTCCGTAAGCGTGCATCAGTAATCAAGAGTACTCGGGTGGGCCTCTCCTCGAAGGAACGAGTCTTGGATGAGGGTGACACGAGTCAGTGGAATGGACTTGGAGGACCTTTGACTGAACACTGTGCCGACTTACGGAGTGGAAACCTTTTTCTGGCCACCTGCAATCTGACAAACTGTAGAAGAAAACGCCAAACTCGTACCAAATGATGACAACGACCCAGAACAAGCGGAGTGCGAGAAGGAGGGTGGACTTGGTGAACAGACGCGACCTATGAAGACGTCTTTCGTACACGGATTCGGAATTTAAGTCATTCCGCATAACTTGGATATGTGTAGCAAACGAGTGTTGTTGGTGAAAAGGTGAAACAAGAAACCAAGTCGACTTCCGTTTGCCATCACTTTATTAACTAGGATCGTTTGCCTAATCCGTACAACGTGTCATGGAAACAAAGAAACATAGCGTAAAAACATCTCGCTTACTCCCAGTCGCTCTCCTCCTCCTCCTCCTTGTCTTGTTCATTTCTTTCTTCTTCTTCTTCCTCGTCCTCGTCCTCTTCTTCCTCTTCCTCTTCCTCATCCTCCTCATCCTCCTCATCCTCTACCTCGACCGTACTGCTGACATTTCCAGAAACAACATCATAACTGCCCTCGCTGCTCTCCCTAGGACTCTGTGCGTGCGAGGAAGGCAACGACAGGACGTCCGACGCCGAAACCGTCCTGGGAGGTGCGAGGGTGTGCTGCGACGACGCCAACGGATGCGGCGTGTCCTTGGCAGACGCAAGCTCGTCTTCGTCGTCCTCCCAACTAAAGTCGTCTTCGTGCTCCGCGCTCGCTGTAACCCCTAGTATTTAGCCACTTGATGTATATATTGAGGGAGAACGCCCACCTTGCAACAGCGCTTTCCGCCTGTTCTCCTCCGCCTCGATCTGGTGCACCCGGAAGAAGTATCTCACCCAGAACACTTCTTCGGGCATGCACGACGGCACTGGCGCAAACACGATCAGGCGGTCGTCGCGCCATAACGCGAAGTGAAATCATACCGAGCATATCCAAGGTCGCCTGCAACGCCACCCCGTCCGAGGGATCCGACAAGGCCTCCACGATGCGTTCTCCCCATCGCTTCGTCCCAAAGCCTTCCCCGCTCGCCTCGCTGGCATCCGCCCATGCCTGATACGCATCCCTAGTGGTATCCACGGCCGGATCGACCTTGACGATCTCGGGATTGCTCCGCAGCTGCTTCAACAGCGACCCGGCGCGCGTCGCCACCGCCCGACGCGCATCCTCCGACGGACGCCGCACCGCCTTGCCCTTGCCCTTGCCCTTGCCCTTGCCCCCGCCCTCCCCGCCCGGCAGCATCCAAATGTCCGTGCCGTCCCAGATGCCGTGCACGTCTGCATCGTTCTCGTCAGGCGGGATCACCTTGACCGCGTCGCGGAGCATCCCCCCCGCCTCCTTCATCGCGTCCCTCAACAGCGCCTCGCTCTTGTACACGTACTCCTCCGCCTGCGCCCGCGTGACGCCCTGCACGCGCTGGAACTCGGACGACAGCGTGCTCTTGAGCTGCGCCAGGTCCATGTGCTGCGCGTTGCGGAGGCTGTCGGGCAGCTGGGCCTGCACGGCCGACACGATGTTGGGCGGGATCGTCGATTGGAGACGGGCAAAGATGGACTGGGCGGTGGGCATGGACGAGGTGCTGGGCCCGCCGGTCTCGCCGCTGGGCTCCGTGCTTGTAGGTCGGGTCGTCTCTGCGCTGGGCGTGTCGGCGGATTCTTGGGCATCGCGCTCGTCTGACTCTCCGTCTTCTCCTTCTGGTTGTGTCTCTGCAGTAGTTAGTTTCCCAATCTCCAGCTGGGCTTGCGTGACGACCTGGCCCAGGTCTCGCCGCGCGGTGGCAAGCACTGCCTCGCCCTATTCCGTTGTCAGAGCATCGCTGGTGTAGTTATTGTCTCAATGTACCTGTTTCCGAAACCCTCCCCAGAAACGACCAAGTTGTCCAATGACCTGCGTGACCTCTTCGTTGAGGCTCTGTTCATGCGGGTGTTCGCCGACGAGTGGGGTATTTGCACCCGTACCAGCGATGCCGTAGGTATCAAGGAAGTTCATGGCAAAGAACAGACAGCCAAAATAAGTAGATTGGAGATCACGCTATTCAACATTGGTACAATCAACTATACTACATCGGCAACGCTACTTGGCATGAATAGCGATTGGTTGGCGACCAGGGGCAGTGTATTCTTTGAACGAACTCCTCAGCTCCGCAGGGGTGGCCTTGGGCAACGTGAGCTTGTGCGCGCGACACTCGACGAGGAAGTCGGTAAACATCTGCACAATGGGTTGAAGATGCGTCTATCCCAAATAAAAACGCACAAACCTCCATAGTGTCCAACGGGCCACCTGCGCTTTCAGGGTGGAATTGAACACCCCAAACCTTTTTACCAGAGTCAGCAGTCGATTTGATGCCCTCGACCGAGGAATCGTTGCAGTTGATGAAGAATGGTTCCCATCCGGCTGGGAATGGATCGGACAGTTTGAGAGCATACTGGTGATTTTGGCTAAGGATAAAATCCGATCAGTCAAATCCGGCGCATTGATCGAATTCCCCCCACCTGGTCACATAGACACGACCTGCTTTGATAGAACCAGAGGACGCCAAGGCAAGGACGGGTTGGTTGTGCCCGCGGTTCCCAAAAGTCATACGGTAAGCGTCAAGACCAGCAGCCATGCCAATGACCTGGTGACCCATACAGATGCCGAAAACAGGCTTGTTCCACTCGTCGAGCGTCCTTCGGAGGTTCAATGCTGTATGCATACAGTGCCTGGGGTCTCCAGGACCATTGGTAAGGAACAGGCCGTCGTATTGGTCACGGACGGAGTTGAAATCATAGTTCCAGGGGAATACGGTGACTGCGGCGTTGCGACGAATGAGGGAACGAAGAATGTTGGCCTTCGCACCAAAGTCGAGTACGGCAATCCGGACATCACCCTCGGGGTTGAGGTGGTATGGAACTTTGGTGGAGACCTGGTCGACAAGGTTCTCGGTAGAGGGATCCCAGTATTGCTCTGGAGTAGGAGGAGGGGCAGAGGCATCCGCGCCGACGGCAAGACGACCAAGGGTGGTACCTTGATCACGCAACAAACGGGTAATCTCGCGAGTGTCTACGCCGGTGATACCAGGGACGTTAAAGCGGCGACACCATGAGGCAAGGGATTCGACCGCAGCGTGGTGAGAAAATTTTTCTGCAACGTCAGCAACCACCACGGCGCTGCATTGAATTCCGTCGGACTCCATCACGACACCGACATCTTGCGAGTCAATGGGAGTCTTGTTGCTTGGAACCCCATAATTTCCTATGAGAGGAGTGGTAAAGACGAGAATCTGACTCCTATAGGAGGGGTCTGTCATGGACTCGGTGTCTGTGAAAAGTCTTAATTGGGGATCGGATATAAAAAGGAAATACTCGCAGGAGGTGATCGAAGTTGAGAAAACGGTCTCTCCAAAAGTGCTCTTCGACGCCCCGAAGGATCGTCCACGGAAGGATTGACCAGTTTTTAAATGCAAAACTGCAGGAAGCGCGGCGGTTGGTCCAGCATGGGTGGCCAAGCCACGAGCAAGAAATCGTTTTTGAATCAGGATGCGAGCAATCATGATCAGGGGAACTTTTTCAGAGACTGGGGAGTGAAAAAACCAGATCCGAGATGTAACTGGAGAGCAATCAAGATGCAAAAACAAAGAGAGAGAAAGGAATTCCTACTCGTCGCGAGTGTTCTGTGTGAATATCATGTACGAGCTGGAAGGCTCAGCGAGATCAGCAACGTTGATGAGGAAGAAGAGAAAAGTTTTGCGAAAAGTTGCATAAGCCGCGTGACAATCACGTGCACACTGTGCTCAAGTTACCCTTCTCTGGTTCAAGTCATGATGTTGGATCAAACGTACATGTCAAACACTGATTGAACCCAAAAATAAGAGTATTTGAGTTTTTATGGCACGATCTTTGTAAATGAGAGTGCAAAGAAACTTGCAAGCCATTGGGGATCAGTAGCTGGCAGTGACGACTAATTGAACTAAGCGAGTCTACATACGACGCCATAGTGCGCTCATTCTGTTCAATTAGTCTTCACTTAGTCGAAATAGTTGCACGCCTTTTTACTGAATCATGGCCTGTACAAGCTGAAACACATCCATCGTGTGATGCGGTGGCAACACGCGCAGCCCAACTCACGCGATGAATGTGACGTTGGATACCTGCGGACCTCGTCTCGCAACATATGAAGAGCTTCAGACAAGGTATATAAAAAAAAGAATCTTATTCCAAACAGACTGGGGGATACAGGCTGCTAATCTGATGGTCCTTAAGTGATGAGGGCATAACTAGGTGGTGTTGTAATGATCAGTCACAATCACCTGCCAAGTGAAAGGATTAGTTAAATCAATTAGAGGCCAGGTCCACTGGTAGGCGGGAGCAAGGTACTTGTTGGCATTCTTACTGCGGTCGGCGTGTTCGCTGCAACACTTTACGTTGACGAGTTGAAACGACGGTGACAGGTAGAAGGTGGACGACGTTCAAGCACCAAGCAGAATGAACAACATCGTATTCCAGATCCATAAACACTGATCGGACTGTACGCGATACGAGCACGCCATGCCAGAAACGAGATCAAGACACCCTGCAATATACACACCATCTCAGACAGATCATTCGATCACCCTCCGATCCGCGACAACAAACTCTTTTTCCGCTTCTTCTTTTGCGTCTCCAACACCGTCCCTGCCCGGCGTCCTCGCGGAATATGCTCCGACCCCTTTGCTTCCTCGTCCTCATCCTCGTCCTCCTCAGATGACGACGATGACAGTTCCTTGCGCGCAGCACGCCCCTTGTGCTTCCCATTCGTCACCTTGTTCGTCGGCGTCGGCAAACTCGGCGAAAACAGCGCCGCTTCGGACGCCAACTGCGACAACGACCGATAACGCACGGCAGGCGCCCTGGTTCGCCTCTTGCTCACCGTCGCCTCCACGCCCGGTTCCCCTTCGGAATCCGTCCCCGGAACCTCGTCGTCCTCCATGACAGGCTGGATCTTGTGCTGGGAATACGGAAAGGGAACCCGACTCGAGGTGAGATCAAACAAGCGTCCCTTGCCCTTCGCCTGGGAGCTCCCCCTCTCGTTCGACGCGGCAGGCGTGCGCGGCGGATTCTTTTTGCCCTTGCCGCTCGCAAGTCCACGTTTAGGACGAGCCTCTGGATGGGGACTCGATGCCAGTTCGTCCACGAGTGCCGATGGCTCGTCCGGCATCGGTGAGAACACCGGCTCTTCGATTGTTGCCCACTGGTCTAATGAGGAGGTCGCAGCGAGCGCCCCGTTCTGCGCAACGTTGCCCGGTTTCGCAGGCGTTTTGGCAGCCTTGCTGGACCGCGTCCCAGCGCGGGGGCGGGGATGCAGTAGCGCCACAGCCGCGGGCGTGCTGGTCGACGGAATAACAACCTTTCGCGTTGACGCTGGCTCTTGACTCGCAGGTACCTCCATACCCTTGCCGAGGGATTCACTTATTGTCGGTACGGGGGTCACTTCGGTTGTGGTCTCCGCGGCCAGCTGTTCGACAGGGACAGGTCGCTCGGCGTCGTCATCTAGAATTTGCCCGTTACGTGTCTTGAGCCGCTTCGCCACCCCGAGCGATCGAGTCGGTGGCTCCCAATCATCCGCAGGTTCAATCGGATCGGCTTCGGCCCTCTGGGAGGTTACTGGTATGCCAACGTCTCGATCGGAAATACGATCTGCTTCTGCTTGCCCTGATCCCTGTGGCTCATTGCTGGGAGGATCCTTTTCTTCGACCAGGTCGTCCACGGCCATGCGATCGTCGGACGCAACATGCGTCGCTTGGCTACTTCTATCTTCCTGTCCCCCGGGAACAGGAGGATCGACCGAGTCCCCCATAATGACATCGTCGCCTTCACGTTCCTCGGGTCCTTCTCCAGCATCATCGGAGCGTTGCACGCCAGAACCCAAGGCATCTTCATCTGGAGGAAGAGGCGAAGGCGCTCTAGACTCATCTTCCTCGGTTTCGGTGGCAGAAGAAGAGTTGGGCATCTTGGACAGCCAACTCCTCCTGCGTTCCAACTCCTCGTCTTCTTCCAGCCCTTCTTCGTCCTCTCCTTCGCCTTCGTCCTCTTCCGAGTCGGGCACATTGACCACTTCATCATGGACGATGCGGTCGAGGACACCCAGGACACTCTGTCGTTTCAGCACCGGACCACGGATAACCGCGTCCAGTTCGTCGTCGTTGGTCAGAAACGGCTGCCCGTCTACCGTTGGCTTCCCGGGTGCTGACGCGCCCTCGTCGGGCTCGATCCCGGCTTCCTCATCAGAACTCTCCGAACTGCTCCCTTCATCTTTACCCTCCACCGTCACCTCGGAGAGTTTCGAGTTGCTTGGAATATTTGGCGTCCGGGAAACAGCCGCGTCCGGCAACTGCGAAGCTTCTCGGGATGCGGCATTAACAGGCGGGGAGGTCTCGGGCGTGACTGATCCATCGTTAGCATCGGGTGTATTAAAAGAGAATGCAGTGAAAATGTGAACCTTGAGCACCACCAAGGAGACCCTCTAGGTCCTGGATCAGAGATTGCTGGTCGCTCGCATTCGCTCTT